>CM040245.1:71828971-72165250 GCA_022545495.1 Chrysanthemum lavandulifolium | reverse complement strand
TCGGCGTAACCAACAGAGGAGTTACGCCGTAACCTTCTATTTCTTCGTAAATGCATTAGATCTGCTAGTTACGGCGTAACCTTATAAGTGGTTACGCCGTAGTCTTCAATAAACTCGGTTACGTCGTAAGTGATGCAGTAGTTACGGCGTAAGAATCAGCGGCGTGGAACCTCTTTTAACCTAATGGAGTTACGTCG
Organism: Chrysanthemum lavandulifolium; assembly: GCA_022545495.1. Classification (NCBI taxonomy): domain Eukaryota; kingdom Viridiplantae; phylum Streptophyta; class Magnoliopsida; order Asterales; family Asteraceae; genus Chrysanthemum; species Chrysanthemum lavandulifolium. The sequence goes on along the minus strand of CM040245.1, from coordinate 72,165,053 downwards.
TAACCTTAGGGAAGAGTTATGTCGTAACCTCTTGATAAGTTGGACTTCTGGGTCACGCAATAGTTACGGCGTAATCTGAGAGACGAGTTACGCCGTAACTTCTTCAAAATAGGCATACTGTGATAAATCTTTAGTAATGTTTCCATTTCCGCGTCTCTTTAGCTCCAATGCTCGCAATTTACCTGAAAATGGAAAACAATGGAAAACAAGCGTAAATCCATATAAATGAAATAAATAACGAGCATTATCGGGGGAAATTGACATTTAATATTCAGGACTATTTGATGTTATCAAACATGCAATTTGAGCAAACCAAAAGGACGATTTTTGCAATTTACTCATGTTTTTATTTAAATGTGTTGTTTTATTAAACTAGGCGAGTACCCGTTGTTGGGATTTTATAATCATGTTAACCATTTAACACTACGAGTACGCAGCGGAATATGGATCTAGTTTAAGCAATTAGATTAACACGTATAATAAAAAAAAAATGAATATAAAAGGAAACAAGAAACACTAACCCTCGTAGTCACCCGCAAGTAAACAACAAGAAACCAAGTAATCAACGCGATTACCTCTACTAGTGCTCACACAAACACGTAACCCGAATACGCCCGATATGCTAGTCGTGTCACGTTTAACCAAAACAACCCTTGTATAACTCAAAACCCTCGAACCAAAACAAAACACCTTGTTGTTACTTGTGTCCGAGATCAAACAAACCAAAGAACCAAACACACCCTTGTTGTCCGAGATCTGCCAACAAACCCGAGAACCAAACTGCCCCTTTGTGCGATATCGGATACAAGGGACTTGGTCCGTTTTCTCTTCTTCCGCGATCACAGCAACCAAACACCTTTGGAATAGCTTATGTTCGACCAGGAACTCACCAATAAATAGTAACTACTAACCCTTGAACACTATTGGATCGTATAGATGTGTTAATACAAGTAAACCGTAAAAACGTTTATTAATATTTAGCGATCTCTTGTGTTTTGTTGATACAAATTAATGTTATCATAAGTAAAATTATAAGGATACATTATTTTTGTAAAGCATCTACATATATAGTCATTTAATATAAATTGTTGTAATAATTCATTTATTGTAATAGTTTATTAGGATGGGTAAAAACCACAACCCATGACCCATACCCATGGAGCATATCCATAACCCATGGAGTTAACCCATAACCCATTGTCTAGATGCATTGTATCTTTTAGATACATTGTATCTACTTAGATACCCATGGTCCAAAGTCTAGGACCCATGACCCATAACCCAAAAACCCATGGGCAAACAGGAGCGTCTCACGGATCCCTCCGTTTACACTAGACGGATCCCTCAGGCAAGGGATCCGTGCAACAGTAGCAAGAAATTGCCTATAAATAAAGAGCCATTTATTCATTGTAACTCACCCCCTCTTCTTACAAACTCTCTCATATATTCTTACATTCTTCTAACCTAAGATCACTTGATCTAGAGAGTAGCTTTTTTTTTTTTTTTTTTTTTTTTTTTTTTTTTTTTTTTTTTTTTTTTTTTTTTTTTTTTACTCATATCCTTTCTCTAAGGCGAGATTACGAGCATTCTACAAGTCATCCAAGCAAGGGGTCCTTGATTGATTTGTTCCTCCACAAAATTCTGTAGCTAAGATCTTGTATTTCATATTTCACATATTTGTTTGTTATAGTAGTGTTAGTTTGGTCCTCCGTGTTAAGGACTCGGTATTTAGCTTTGTACCGAAAAAAGTGTAAGCGGCATTGTGAAGGCTTCTTCGCCAAGTTAAAGGAGTTTGTTAACATAGTGCTTGAACTCTCGAGTAGGTGACTCGGGGAGTGGAGTAGGGCATGGAAGGTGTCCTTGTAGCCGAACCACTATAAATCGGTTGTGTCATTTCTATCCTTTACTTAACTTGATTTCTTTACTTGTATTACTTATAGATCCATACTTTCTCTCTATCCACACGATTTCACATTACATCGAATCTAAAGTTTCTGAAACTAACTTAAAATCGGCAAAACTATTCAACCCTCCTTCTAGTTTTTCACAAGATGCAATTAGGGTTTCGAACGAACAAACCCTAATCGGATAAAACTTTCGATTGGATTGAGCACAAAAGGTGGTGATGGATCGATTGGAACTTGCTGTCAATTGGAGTGTATATGTTGTGTGGAATTGAACTAGGGAGAGGGGTATATAAAGCCTCAAAACCCTAGTTTCTTTGGCCTCTAAACTTGGTCACCAAGTCATCCCACATTCCATATTCAATTACAATTCTCCTAGGCCTAAACCCATTCCCACCGCCCCTCTATGGAAACCGGCCATTGGGCTTGATGAGGTGTTATCGGGTCTAGTTCATAATGGTTCAAAGTTTGAACATATAAACGTTTAACGCATTCTCGTGTTTCACGTGTGTGCCCCCAATAGGCTCACACACCTTTAGCGTATTTAGCTAATCCAACTACCACATTCCAACAACTCCCACTTGGGAGTTGGAGTAGCAGATAGCACAAATACCAACGACGAAAACGTCTAGCAATGCTCTCACTCGATATTTAACTAAAGGTGTCTGAGATATAGTTTCTTAAATCTTTCTCAGTAGCATGGTCATTTATGTCTTGCTTTTATCATCCTTTGTTATAGATACCGTTATGGATATGGATCATAACTCATTCCATATAGTTTAACCACTTGCTGCCAACTGTTCTACAGTTAGGATGAAGCTCAACTAATTCCCAGACATCATTGTCTTTCATGGATTGCATTTCCACATTCATCGCAATAAGCCATTTCTTGGATTCAGGATCCAACAATGCAGCTTTATAGTTATTGGGTTCACCAAGATCCCCTAACTCATGTTCCTCAGCATCGACGTATAAGCACATTCGATCTGGAGCACGGCGTGTCCTAGCGGACTTACGAATTGGAATGATATCACTTTGAGGTTCATCAATTTCTTGATCATCCTCATCATGATGTAAGCTAGTGTCTACAGAAGGATTTGTATCTTCATCTTGAATAATTTCAAGATCTTCTAGACTCCCACTTGCTTCTTGATCCAAGAGATTATTCTCAAAGAACTCAGCATTTCGAGCAACAATAACTTTGTTCTCTGATGGGAGGTAGAAAGAATATCCCATTGTTTCGTTTGGGTATCCTACGAAAATACACTTAATAGATCTGGGTTCAAGTTTGTCAGGTTTGGTAAGTGTATCATACTTAACAAGTGCCTCACAACCCTAGAATTTTAAGTAAGACACCTTAGGGGATTTCCCATGCCATACCTCATATGGAGTCTTATCAACCTTCTTAGTTGGAATCATATTGAGAATGCGTGCAGCAAACTCAAAGGCATAATCCCAAAAGGACTTCGGAAGAGTAGTTTGACTCATCATGGAGCGAACCATGTCTAGCAGTGTTCGATTTCTCCTCTCAGACACACCATTATGTTGTGGAGTGTAAGGAGGAGTGCGATGGGAAGTAATCATATGCTCCTTTAGATGATCCAAAAACTCTTGACTCATATATTCACCCCCATGATCAGAACGTAGTGACTTAATGGTCTTCCCGAGTTGGTTTTCTACTTCCTTTTGAAACACCTTAAATGTTTCAAACACTTCATGTTTATGTTTTAACAAGTAAACATAACCATACCGACTATAGTCGTCAGTAAAAGTGACGAAGTAACTTGCTCCTTGTCTTGACACAGTTCTAAATGGGCCACATACATCCGTGTGTATTAGTCCAAGTAGATCCTTAGCCCTTTCCACTTGATGTAAATAGGGTTTCCTTGTCATCTTACCAGACATGCATGAAACACACTTTTCAAATGACTTAATGTCAGTTGAGTTGAGAAGTCCATCATGTTGCAACTTCTCCATGCGTTTCTTTCTAATGTGTCTAAGACGACAGTGCCACAAGAGAGTAGAGTCCAAGGCAGACTTGGCTCTTTTATTGCTTACAGCAAACATAGAACTACTATTTGTATTAGAACAAGACTTATCAATTTCATAAATACCATCCCGTGGGATAGCAGTAAAATAAACAACGTTATTTCTAGAAACTGAAATTGCATTATTCGATTCAAGACAATTAACAAAACCATCGTCATACAAACAAGAAACTGAAATAATTCCTCTAGTAATAGAGGGAGCATAATGACAATTGTTCAAAACAACTACTAATCCACTAGGGAGACATAAATGAAAAACACCAATAGCTTCAACTCCTGCCCGTTGACCATTGCCCACGTACAGACTTAAAGCTCCTGGCTTCAGCTTCCTACTTCCCCTGAGACCCTGAGTAGTATTACAGATGTGAGTACCACAACCCGTGTCATAAACTGTAAAACCCTAAAATCTCAAACGTGTGAAAAGACCATTTTACCCTCAGCTTAATATTCGTGAAGTACGTCAAACCCGTTAACTACGTTGAGCACTTAACTCGTAAATGAATTATGCAAGACATTTATAACTAACTTTCACTTATGTCTACAAAATAAAATCACACATTATAAAGTTACTTGGACTAAATATTATGTATAAGTTACAAAGATAAATACATTTAAACTTAATTGAAAACCTCTACATTTGGAAGGTCAAAAGTATTGAATTGGTCATAAAAACTCCCCCATATTCGGCCAATTTATACGCCATTTACTGCCCATGATTCTCTCATTTAATCCCATTTATCACCTCACTTTGTAACTTACATTCACACTTTCAAAAATTCATAAAACCCTAGCTCCCTCATCAAAAGTGACGGCAACACCATCATCTTTTCCATTCCATTCGAATCTCAAAGCAAGAAGGACGTCCCAAGAAGGTTGTGATAAGGTTGGTTCGAAGAGAAGCTGGTCCTTGGGTGTACCTTCAGTCGTGTTTTTCTTCTCTTCCTGTCGTAAGGTCCTAGGGCGAAGGAGTTGGTCGAGAGGTTCCTTAGTCGTGAGTTGGAGTAGGCTGCTAGTCGTGATTATTCAATGGTCGAAGGAGGCTGCTTTACATCGGTTTGGTCGTGGGCTTATGGCTGCTCCTGGTCGTGACCTTGGTGGCCTAGGCATGGGCTCATGCCCTCGGTTTCTCGTTTCGTCTCTCGTCACACCTCAAGGGTAAACAAATGCATCCCTCATCTCGTGTTTTTTTTCTTCTATTGTATCGTGTTTGGGTCACTTGTTTTCAGCGTGTCGAATTCATATAATCACGCCTATTGATAAGTCGCATGAAATAACCATTAAAACCTCACACGAAACCATAAACAAAAAATCATAAATTGTTACATAAAATGAGTTATAACCTTTTATTATTATGTATAAGTCAAATAAAGGAGTACATGAATTGGTTTTTGAATCTGATGTTAAGCTCATGTTTTGCATGTTCTTTTGTTATATCAAGCTTGAAGGATAAAACATATGCATGCATGGTCTCTAGTCAAATAATGTTTTAGTATGTATATGGGGTCACCAAACAGAATGCGTATTATAAGTATGACAATACTCACATATCAGGTTTATATTCAAATCCTACAAATGTTACGTATTTGTCGCATGAAATAATGAAAAATATGATCACATAAAGTCATGATATACGAATCATAGAACTTCCTTGTCTTGCCTTGTTGAGATAAAAAGGATTCACATATAAAATATGAATCACGCCTAGACTAAAATCAGAAGCATGTGTATGACCCTTGTTTTTAGTTGTCACATGATTTGTATGGAGTAGCGTCGGGAAGGTGAGTCGGGAGTTAGCCTTTGGCACGTTTACTTAGTCGTAGATATGCATAATAAGAACCGCGAACGAGCTCGATGTTAGGCAAATATTGTGCATGAAACGTTAAGAATTGTTTTCTCTTCTTCATGTTAACGTACATGCAAATATAAAAAAAAAAGAAATAAACCTTTTAGCCTACTTTTATTATAAACCTTATACTTTAAGCTAATTTACAAAATGAACCTCATACTTCGACTTATAATCTAATAAAACCCTAAAATAGAGTAATCGTCATGATAAACCTTTAAGTTTACCATTTATTATTTATAACCCTTAAGTTTGGCCAATTATTGATTATTATCCTAAAGTATTTTAATCCGGTCCATCACTAAAAAGGGGAATACACTTAATAACTCTAAAATATTAATACGATTCATGATAAATATGTAAAAGAAGTTATGACATTAATGAACGTATAAGTAATAATTGGTTATTAAATCGTATAGGTTCCGTGCAGCGGGAGTGATCATTTCGTGACCTTTTCTTTCCTATTTTGCTTGCTTCGAATAAGGTACAGATATTCTATCCCTTTTCAGTAGGGATTTCTCATGACTTTCTGATCCTTCGACTTTGTTCGCTTATGATATTTCTTTGCTATTTGACCATTGCTATTGAACCATTGCTATTGAATCTTTGCTTTGACCCCTCTGTTATTGAACCACTGTTACTGAACTTCCAGTATTGAACCCATTGCTACTGAACCTTTGCTACTGAATTGTTGCTTTTGACCTGTGCTATTGAATCTGTGCTATTGAACCTTTGATATTGATCCTTTGCTATTGGACCTTTGATAATTGAACCATTGATATTGGATTATTGATATTGATTTGTGAATTGCTAATACTGAACCTTTGATATTGATTGATCTCTATACTATACACTTTGACCTGTCAGTTGATACCCGAGCCATTAACTAGGCATGGGGGTTCCATGTCCGTGTCATTGATGCACCAATGGCATGACTTTAGTGTGGTTGAGTGATGTTCCACACCGTCCCTATTTTGTATTGATTATGCGCGCTTCAGATATATTGTATGGCCACTATTGTTTTGCAGGGGCGTATGGATGCATCCTAGATTTGATTTGATTTGAATTTGATATGATATGATTTGTTTTGGTGATGCGGTGCGTGTGTGCAATACACCCCCTCACATTTTGGGAGCTAGCTACTCCACTGGTTACTGAGGTCTCCCCTCATATTGGTTTGGTATTCCGAGGTCACCCCTCCGAATACAATGGTTACTATTGGTTACTTGGCTGCTATTGCCACTATTGATATGGTTTGTTTTGTTGGCTCGGGATAGATTTCTGACAACCCTTACACTTTTGATATACCTATATTGTACCTTCTGGATTCCCCACTGCACCATATTCTGAATTGATTGTCCTTTACCCAATACCCTTATATGACTCACTCTACTACCAAGATATATATGTTCCATTGCTTTGATCTGTTACACTCTCATTTCATTACTTCAGACTATCGTTCCATTCACGTACTGGATTATTATATGCTTATTGAATTTGATTATGCTATTCATGTTTTATGTGACTACTAATTATCCTGCTATGATGTGATTAATATGCTATCTCGAAAGCACTGCTTTCATCTCGATGATATGTGATCTCACCGCATGTGACTCAATTGTCCTGTGACCATGCTAATGTGTCCGAGTTTTGTCTGCTTATTTTGTGGTACTTGTTCGTATAATTTCGGACTATGATTATCCGATAGTTTCTTTATCTCGCTTGTTGCTGACCGCCATGTTTGTACCGTTTATGCTACGGTTTGATTGGCAAATGGTTCAACTTATGAAGTCTAGCTTGTTAACTTGTTTAATTGCCTCGCTATGTATTTAATTCATTTAATTATAGTGTCATATCAGACCTACTTGTTACGTGCAGACTCCATAGTTTTGACTACCGTTATGATACCTATTATGTCTTCAACTAAGTGGTTTTGACCCGTGAATTGCCATGCTCACTTATTAATTAATTGCTTCCGCTTTCCAGAGATATCCGCTTCATTGTATGTCTTTTGATTTTCCCGAATTGATTGTATGACATATATGTTGTGTGGATGCTACGCCGCTATACTTGCTTATGTTTCGCCTTTGTATGCCCGGTTTGTATGTGCTTGTTTATATGTCATCGATGCTTTATTTTGCTTCGCTCTCCTTGTTATCTGCTCGCTTTGGATATCCGTAAAATGGTGTTCTCAGGGATCCTCATTGACTCATTGGTCTCACTCGCCGCGATTTTGTTATCCGCTTCTTTGTTTCATTTCGCATTTCGCATTTTATTTATTTCGCTTTGTTATATCTCGCTCACTGGTTTTTAAGCTCACCAGATTTCTTTCCCCGCAGTGTTTTAGATTTGAAGATGGGCTTTGATGGGTCGAGAGTTGGATTATCTAAGGGACCAACCCTAGTTACCTTATTATTTGGACATACTTTGAAGAGTTTTGTTTGATATTTCACTTCATTTTGATATTGTATTTTCCTCGTCACCAATTGTTTATATGATTTGATACTTCATTTTTAAGGTTTCCGCTTGTAAATATTTTAATTGTGTGTTCGACATGACACCGTATCGTGACACTTCTACCCTTGTCGGGTGGGGTGTTACATAAACCCAAGATGTACTAGGAAAAGAATATAGTTCTATAGTGAAAATACGTGAAGAGCTAGTCGCTAAAGAGAACTTCTTCTTTTTCATCAACTCGACGAGATACACGGATGCTTCCTTCTCCAATGAGCTACTTCACCACATTGGTTGTAATATATTGGATTTCACAAACACACTAGATCATAACCACAAGTAGGCGATACAAGAGGTTTTGAGAGAGAAAGAGTTAGAGGTCTGGGAACTTAGGAGAGAAAATGAACATATTATTATGAGTTCAACCTCTACCTTGGGAGGTAGAGAGTATTTATAGTCCTTACATAAATCGCCACCTACGGTCAGGGATCGTGCATGGGTAAAGAGTCGCCTGCCCTCCACTTGTTACTTAAACTAAATACTACTTTACTTATAATAATCTACTTACGAGTTTAACGATTACATATACTTGAGTGACCGACTTTAATAACTAGATTTACTAAATCCTAACAATCTCCCCTAAGGGAGGTCACCTCAAACACACATTAAAATTACATAGAATACAAACAGATATTACATTATAAATTGTTCTTGCATTCTTGATGTAGTACTTTGCTCAAGCTCAGTAGTCATTGATTCTTTACATTGCATGTTTGGTTAATCCAAGTGGAGGTCTTTACCGATCCACGGATAATGAGTTTTGAGCCACTGAGATCATACTATAATACATCTCCGACTTATCCATTGTGGTATTGGTATTATGTGATGTTGCGACTTATGGACCGACATGCTCACATTCGGATCATGATATATTCTCATCGTAGTAGCGGAAGCTGCTGATTCATGATATTGCGCAGCAGAAAGCGTAAGCATGGAGTGAAAATATCGTAGTCATTGATGCACAAATCATGATTTCTTTCGAGATGAATGTGTTGGAGGGAGCATGCGCTATGGATTGACCGCTTCATTCCGATCACCGCAAACGCTTCCAGCGCATTCGCATACAAGAGTTAGCACGAGTGCACGAAAGTGTCTTTGATCACTTTCGCTGAATCGAGGTACACGCCCACGGTTGCCTCGCTGATCGACAAGCATCGCCTCAGGATCGTGTAAAATTCAAGAATTTTCTTGATGTGGTTTCTGCAATGCTTTAGTTGTTCTCAAACCGAACATCTCAAAGAAGACAACACAGAGTGAGTGAACCAATAATCGAGATTCACCGATTGATAAAAGAGATTAAAAACAATCGTATCGCTCAATAGAAATTGTTTTTGCAATACAACGAAGGTTTTAATGAAAATAAATTATCAATCATAAACACCTTTTATTTTGAAATATTTATATACAATGATGTGCTAAAGAAAAGACTTTTTAAGCACAACGACCGGTTTTTCAAAGGTATCCACAATCCATAACTCGAATCCAGATTGATTCAAAAGATTGAATCACCCCATTGTTTCGGTCATTGTCACATGGTTGATCTATTGAATAGATCTCACATGCCACCCACCGTGAGCTTGTTTGATGTTGGCTCCTAAGGCTTTCCATCTTCATTGTGAATATGTTTCAGATATCACTGCGATGTTCCGCAATACCACAAGGATAATGCGAGGACTCATAAGATATAATTCTCTTCCACATTGTGTGAAACAGAGTCGCCATTGAAAGTGTCCTAATGAGATTTATTGATGATCTCGTGGCTCTAGACCTCAATTTGTGCATATTTGGATCCTATTTCTGAGACTAGGGAGAGGGTCTCTTCTTCAATATCAACAATCTCTAGAGAAAGTTGATAGATAATGTCGGTTCCTCGTGAGAATGAAACAAGTCCTTTTAAGAGGAACTTGAGTGGTTTGGGAAGTTGAAGCCATAGCACACCGGGTCCATGACGCCTTGTCTTCAATACCGATGTTACCTTGGTAACCACTAGTAGCATATGAATTGAACCCAGATCCGCCTCTAAGGTTGAATAATTCGAGGCTATTTATTTTCACCCTTTCTCATTCATTTCTTTTTCATTCTTCAACCTTCCGTGCTTACCGAGACTTCATAACTAGAACCTTGTTGGGTTTATTCCAAGACTAGCTCGCCTCATCCGCACTCTTCCCATATCTCATTTTTCCTTTTTTCAATATACCAAAGGGCTTCTACACTATCTAGTGGATTGTCCCTCGGTAGATCCCTCCAGCTCAAGTGATCATGGAACAAATACCTAACCTTATCATTCTTATATCACCATACATAAAGTAAAGTTGGTCGGTCTATTTGGTATTGTTCATCCGCCATTGGAACCAATTTAAACCATTTGAAAATCAATCCGTATACTTGTGATATATTATCAAAGCATTTTGTACTGAATTGTTTTTGATATTTTAGAACAAGAGCTCCCCTCAACATGTGCTTCATGTATTTGAAATTGTTTTAGCACACGGAGGTAAGAGGAAGAATTAACTTTGATTACTATTTTCTAAAAGATATCAACATCACTTCTTTGATTAAATCAAGTAGATAAAGCATATTGGGGAAGGATGAGGTTTTCAAAATTTGTTCTCAATATGTGCATAGATATTTGAAAATGTTTTGCACATATTAGGAAAAGATCCACATTGAGATAAATTGATCAAGTTTCAAATCATTGTGGTTTAAGATAGATGCTCCCCTCAACATGTGCATGGAAAATTTGAAATCGCTTGGCACATGTGGGAAGGAGAGCTTGTACATCCTTATAAAACCATCTACCGAATTATCGCTTTAACCAATTTAAATCACAAATTTCCCCGATCACAATTATCAAATCATTTGAGATTTGTGATCTCTTGTAGATTTAAATTGATTTTGAAAGCTTTAAGGAGAATTGTGACTTGATTATGAAAACGCTTTAACCGATAAGGATCGGATTTTGAGACTTTAAACTCCATTGATTAAACATGCATGATTATCTTTTGAAAACAATTGTATGACAAATAACCTTTGATTTAATTGAAATCATTCTCCCCTCAATCAATGACAAAAGTCAGGATCGAGAGATAGATATTTTGACAAACGTTAAGTCTAGATGATTTAAAAAATAGAGTCCGAGTTATTTTTCAAAACAATTAGTTTTAATTTGATAGTAAGAGATTGTTTTATAGAATCGAGCATGAGATTTGAAAACCAAGATAAAGTATGGCTCTGTTTTTTCTTTGAAAAGCGGTTATCGCCTGAAATGACAATAAACCATTGTTTCACTTTCTCCCAAAAATACTTTCATTTTTAAGCATTCAAAACATCTGAAGACCCGTCATTCTTTGAATGACAACTCAAAGTCCGTAGATATTATCGAATCAAGAAAACATGACAAAATGACAATATTTTTGGAATTTTTGAAAATTTATATTTTTCTATTTTCGAGGGTTTTATATTTTGTATTTTGGTTTTGAAAAAATATATACAAGGATAGAGAAATAGTTTAAGAAGATGATGATATGAGTATCGAGATAAGGAAATCGCTTAGCACTTGAAGAAGATAGAAGACATCATCTTAAACTTTCACCACCAAAGCATTCGAGGCTTCTAAGAAAATCGTCTCGAACATGAGCCTTCTCAATTTGAATCTTTGGTAGCTTCCCAAAATGACAATCATCGAATAAAGACCATTTCCTAAGAAGTATAGTTGAAGACAAAGCGGTCTCATTGAATGAAGCTCAACACCCCGAAGAAGACGAAAACACCGAAGTAACAAGTTGGAACATGGATCATCGTTGCGGTTATCAAACCCGGAATAAATGATTAAGATCGAGATCACATGAACTTGTTGTGCATCCCCGATGTACACATTACTCTTCGAGATTGACCAATTGTCTATTCAGGGGAACTATACATCAACACCTTCATTTCACCAAATGCATTCCAGTTATTTAACATATAACTAATCACCCATAACGCATACATGTACCCAACAAGAGAAGAGACAATGACATCACAATAACAAAGTTGAATCACCGATCTTCTCTCATGGATGTCAACTCCGAATAATCGATTAAGCTCGATCATGAATATGTTGTGTGACATGATGTACACATATCTCCTCGATGGTTGCGATCTCATCGAATCATCATTACATTATGTACATGAAGCACTAACCGGAAGCACTTTATCATAAATCATATAGAAGATGTCGATAAGCAATATCATCTCACGCCCACATATTCTTCTCACATTTCTTCCAACCGAATCAAGTAACACATACCAAAAGTCTCCAGAGACCATTTCAAATAGTTGGAATAATACATCCTTCCCCAAATAGTTGGAATAATATATCCTTCCCCCAAATAGTTAGAATAATACACCAAAGGCTACGAGTTAAACACCGAGTTTCTCTACGGTTATGACCATTGTCTTTCCGGATAACTTCAATCGTAGAAGTGTTAAGTTCATCATGTGTACTGCTGCAGCTTTTAGATGTATGTCTCCTTCCCCTCTCGGTTTTGATACCTTTAATCAAGAATATATTTTATATACCAAATATTCTTGAAATAGAGAAGAACAACTAATTAGCTCAAATGAATCTTGTGAGAATCAACTGCCATGTAAACTCTCTCGACTATCTTTATCAACCCATATGTAGACAATTTGAAGTGACCATCGCTTGAAGAAAACCCGATATACCAAACTTGAAATCAAGTCGAATTCCCACATTTGTATCTTAAGCTTGCACTTAATGATGGAAGAACGGTGTCGAGAATCTATGCTTCAAGCAAATCTCTAATACTCACTACTCAAACAAAGTATGAGACATTAACACCTCTCGAGATTATCCACATCGTCATCTCGCATGTGACATCGAGTAAAACAACGAACTCCTAATAGTGATAGTTAACTGTGTCTTCAACCAACCACCCCAACCGCCGGTAACTAGATAAACCAAGTCTTCAACTCAAAATTTTAAGCCCCGAGAAAGTTATCAACAAGAACACGCCTTTGTTGAAAGTCAACTTCAATCTCACATAAGTGATAAATGATTAACTCTGAAGTCATGAACTTGTGTCAAATGCCCAACACGTGAAAACAACATACAATCGGATGTATATTGACGCACTGAATGAACCGCAACAAATGATTCCTCAACATCAATGCTTTCTTCCTAAAGGTATACATGAAGAGACTGATCTCGAAGATTCACCAATAATGTCTTCGAGCGGATGAGGTAGTCATTTTCCTTAATGTTCATGTGGTTGATTTATAGCGTGCATGTTGAGAGGAACAATAATCCGTGAAGATTTGGCAAAGGAATTTCAAAGAGCGGATCATTATTCATGAGTGCAACTCACAATATTATGATAGTCATCAACGCCTCGAGGAATAACTAGAGATGGGCTTTGAGTAGTCTAAGTTGTACTTTATATGATCAACATTCGCTAGCGCTGGAAACATTCATCAAACATATCTTGAAACAATGAATCCCAAACAATGAATCCCAGCTTATCCTTAGAAGTGAAGCATTAGGTATTGAAGGAGAGTCATATGACCATAATTCAAGCATCCATCAACATGTAGTATATGCACTCTTCTTCCTCAAAAAATTGCATCCGTTGCCATTTTTGATTTGAACAAGTGAATAAGAATATACACCAATGAATGTAGATCCACTGAGGGTTGAAAGAGCGTGGAAAAACATGAAGCTTGTTGATAAAGAATGTCGATGAGAATGGTCATTACATGAAGATTTCTCTTCTTTGAAGATAAAGCGCATCAAGCGTATAACCTTTCTTTTCTTTGAGGAACGGGCCTCAAGTGTTATCTCGCAGACGCTATAGTGATGAAGAACGAGGCCTCGAATCGATGCGAACAGACGTCATTGTCATTTCCTTATCTGCTTAGAGCAAATTTTAATCCAAGTACCAAATGATGATTTGTATGACCGCATCGAACACGTAAAAAGGTGGAAATTTGAAGACATTGATCCCCATGTGAAAATGGGTTCCTTTTGTTAGCGCAAACAATCTTTGAATCAAGAAACCCTAGTTGCTATGGCATTATCACTAGGAGCAAAACTAGTAGAATTATCGCCTTAGTTAAAGGGCATCGCGCGCCTAATGGGATTATTCGACCGCTATTTCCAAACCTTAACAGCACTACTCTAGGAATAGTGGATCTAGTTAAGGAGCAAGGTTTGCCATTCGAGAATATTCGACCTGCGGGCTTCCACCGAAATCCTATATTGGTAAAAACCTTCCTCAGAGGTTTCGTGATTGCTTAACTGCTTCGCTTCCAAAATTTCTTAACTGGTATTGATTCTTAGACTTCGTAAATAAAACACCACATTTATCATGTTTACCGTAAATTATACTTTCTTTACATGTTTTATGCATAAGATAAGACGCCGAATTAATTTCAAGAAGCTTAGAGCTAATACTAGAACCAACACGATTCTCTTTGTTCAAGTCAAACTTATTGTCCCTATGGTGGTCTTCTACTTTCTTCCCTTGATCACTCTTCGATCGCGAGATCCTATCTAGCTTTGCATTGTCTAGAGGCTTTGACCCGCTTACCTTAGTGTCACCGACACACCAGAGAAGAAATGATGAGAGCATTAGTTGGTTTCACTACTTTCGTGATTGTGGTCTAGAAGTGCTCGATCCAAGTTTTTGAGGCACATTAAAAGTCACATTCTTATCCTAGACATAGAGTGGTGCAACTATTATATCTCGCCTTATTGCTAGATTTCGGACTTGTGACAATTACGCACTCTAAGAGTTCCCGAGATCTTTCGCATCCATGCATAGGCTATGGTACTATCAAAAGGTTTTTCTAATCTTTCATCTTCAACTATCTCACTTGAGACCCTTCAAACTATCCTTATGTAATGTAGAGATATGCTTTATGTGCAAGTTCATTATTCCTAATGGCGGGGAATATATAACATATCGATAGCATACTTATCACAAGGTAAACTTTAGGAATGTAATATTTGCGCTAGGATTGGCAATTTTCCTTTCACCTCACGCTCAGATTCTCAATATTGTTAAGTAAAGAAGTTATCTTTTCCATGTTTTTATCATGATTAACTTTGAATGAATCACATAACTCTTGTGTTGATCATTAAACTTTGAAATTCAATTTTAAAACAATCATTTTCCTTTGCAAGTTATTAATAATGTTTGAAGTTGGAAATTCGAGAATCTAAAGATGGTGGCATTCTGAACTAGTACAATCATGCTTTTCTCCCTTTAGCGTAGATTCAGTTCTCAATCTTTGATCGTGTTGCAATGAGCTCGAATTTGTTCATTACGCTTGCTTATTTCAAAATTGCATCAAACTCAGAACATCGAGGATGTCTTGATATTTGAGGTTTTAACATTTTCTTTGAGATGTTGATGTTTTAATTGTAAAGCAAGATGTTGATCACAAGAAACAAACAAGTCAAAATGACTTAAAACGGCTCATACACAAATACAAATAAGATCGTAGAATACAGGGATTCTGTCGTTATGTCCCACTTGAGACTCAATGTGTGTACAACACTAATTCAGATGATGAATGATCACTAATGATAATGATCGTAAAGGATTCGATCTAATATTACACTACCGAAAAAGTTATAAAATAAAAGCGACTTAAATACAAATTAAGAAAATTAAAAATATAAAAGATATTAAATAAACGCTATCACTATTTTTAAAGTGATGAACGTTTAAAACCTAAAACGTACGTTTAAATAAAAATTACGTAAACGTGCAAAATAAAAAGTGAAACTTACACAATATTGAGCCTAAAAATATGAAAAATACATTTTTACAAACCTAATGATATAAGAAAATTATTAGAAAAAGAAAATTATTTTTATAACTATTTATGTAATTATTATTAATTAAAAACTATTTTTAGCTATTTAATAATAGACTAAAATAAAAGAAAATATGAAATAAGACTAGAAAATAAAATTAAGATTTAGAAAATCTAAAATATGATAAAACTAATTTTAAAACAGAAAATATATTTTTAGACTTTTTATATATTTATTATTAATTTAAAACTATTTAAAACTAATTAAATGCTAGAAAATACTTTTTAAGCTAAGAAAATTATGGAAAATACTTTTAAGCTTTTTATATTTATCTTAACCTAATAAAATAGAAAATATATTTTTTAAGCTTTTTCTTAATTATTTGTATTAAAAGCTAATTAAAATGCTTAAAACTATTTTAAATAAAGAAAAATAGCAAAACACCTTAGAAAAATCTGAAAATTTCAGGAAATGCTTAAAATAATATTAAGAAGCTAAGAAAATGGAAAATCATGGGGTTATGTGGCAGAATATGAAATCGAAGATCAAAGTGCTTATAAAATAAGCACTTGATAAGCAAATGGAACCCAAAAGGCACCAAACAAAGACATAAGCTAAATGATAGTTAAACTACTCTAAAGCAACCTTATGCACCTACTCCTAAAACCTAAATAGCATTCTACTTATGATTTAAGCAAACTGATGCTATAAGCAAAACATGAAAACAGGTCCCTACTTTAAGCAGTTGAAACTGCTTATCCAATAAGCCAAATAGAAAACTAAAAGAGTGGTTCTAAAGACCACCAACCAGAGATCAATCACCCAAATTTACAGCTAATGAGGGCTAGTAATGAAGAAACTAGAGAGCAAAACAAAAAGCGTAAATGGATACAAGTGATCCATGCGTAAGAATGAAGGAACAGTACCATGTTTGAGCTTATTTACAAGCTTATTTAATAAGCTAATCTAAAACCAGTGGTGCAGTCCTAAAGAACACCGCCGCCTACATTTAGACCAAATATGAGCCTCTAACTCCTTGAAATGAACTCAATATTCAAACCGCAAGATCTACTTAAACCGGTTTATGATAATTTTGACTTTTAAGAAAAGTGGAAAGTTGACTAATGTGAGTTTTGGATCCAATTTAAGGACTGATTATGGACTTAATGTATGAAATAAAACTAATGCTAGCTATATCTAAGACATTTAAACACAAAATAAGAAATGGATTAGTAAAAATCCCAACAAAGGAAGTCAGAAAATGCTTAAAGTGGAATTTTGACTTTGATGTTGCACTCCAAACTAGGACAGATATGATCATGAAATGGCTAAGCAAGCATGAACCAATATAAACCTACCCTTGCAAGACCCTCTAACACAAGAAAATCCCAAATCCAAACACACCTTAAAAACTCGCAATGCAAATGAACTGAACTAACCACTAATCCAGCTTAGTATAACCTGTTAAACCAATTATATTTACCTAAATGAGCTAGATGAACTCATTTTAACTATTAAAACTACAACTGCAAGCACACAAGATATGCAAACCGACTTGGAATTTGAAATGAAGAATATCACTACATCGCCCACCGTGCAGTGCTCAAACCAAACACAAAACCAAACCGACCTAATCTAATTGCAACCCAAATTCACCTCTGCAACAACCCAAGATCCAAATTCCATCCTTTTGACTTTTGTTGACTTTTATTGACCATACACCCAAGTTACTTGAAACTTAATGATAAGTTTATAAAAGTTAAAGTAAGCTTAAATAAGCTTACTTGATTATAACAGAGCTTATTAAAACCTTGAATATGGAATTTGAAACTTGGAAATTTCCACAAGAACAACAAACTTGAAATTTGATTAAAACTTAAAATTTATACTCAAAAGTACCATACAATGTTATTTTAACTTAAAAGAAATACAAATTAACTGAAATTACAACATTGTTATTAAACTAAGACATGGATTAAAAAAAACGACATAAGCAGAATTTTTTATAAAACTAACTACTACCTTATGCTTCTCTCTAACTCCTCTTTTATAGCTCCACATGCTTCCCACTAGTCCACCGAATAGTTCCCACCAATATTCTGGACCATTGGATGTCTTCGGGACATTTTGACCATTTGATCATTTTGGCGCCAAAAAGTCTAGAGTAGATTTGAGCAAAAGTTAAAGATATTAATGGTTTTGGGTACATGGAGTGGAGGGACATAAGGGATGGATAGGTGAGAGAGGGGTTGAAAAGGTTGGCAATACCAACTCGGTTTTGGTGTTACAACAAGGAGAGGAGATGCTACAAGAAACCGGTTTTGGGCTTTTAACCGGGTTTGACTTTCTTTGATCGAGTGTTAAATATTAGAAGGGGGTTCACAATTGATATTGATGGGGTCCAAGGTGGTGAAAGGTCCAAAATGAGGTTTAAGGCTTATAATAACATAGGGACCATATGTGTAACTTCAAACTTCAAGGACCTAGGTCGCCAATCAAAAAGTTTCTCCAAGGACTATAATTGACAAGCTTCAAAAGTACAGGACCAAATCATTATTTTGCAATTTTCCGGGGCCATTTCTCGCCAAATTTCAAACTCAAGGACCATTTTGTAATTTTCTCAAAACTTTTTATATTTTTCACCAAAGGACTAAATTTGACAACTTTTGATTTTAAAAGGACCTTGGTGACTTTACTTTGAAATTATGTGCTTGTGGACTGCTTTTTGACAATTTTGAAACTGGGGACTAAAACCGCAATTTTTGCAAATTTGATATGTTTTTCATCCGATTTTGATATTTTTGCATTTAAAACACATAAAACACCGATTTGTGATATTTTGATCATTTTGATGTGTTTCGAGTGTTTTCGCATGATTTTGCGCTTAAATTATACAAAATGATGAGTATTTAGAGACTCATCAAAGATGTTCAACTCTAATTTAGAATAATGTTCACCAAGTTATCATGATCATCCTGCTCTATTTTCTCGCAATTTTGAATTTGTTGTTTCAAGCTCAATGACACGATCATGAGAAACTTTCAAAGCAATAGATAATTCATGAAATCGAAGCATTAATGGAACAATTGTAGCAAAGGTAAAACACATCTTCGAGTAATACATTCGTAAATAAGATTCTCATTTAAGGTATGCAAGTTCTTCCTCTCAATCTCATTATATTTTAATTTCGCCATAGTCACTAACCTCAACTATCATTGCATCAAATTCCTTTCCATTTCTTTAATGTCTCGAATTTTCCTTTGCATCAAAGTGCGCATATACTACATGTTGATGGATGTCAATTATGGTCATATGACTCTCAAATTGATCTTTTAGTTGTTTAAAGAAAGGCATGACCTCGCTAAATAGCATTCTTTAGTTTGCTCAAAACCCTTTCCCTTCGCTATACCAGCTGGTGTGATCCTTTTCTTACAAGTTTTCTCAAAATCAACAAATAATTGAAAGATAACATATTGACCGACAGGTCTTGCTTTTAGTGGCAATAGTTCTAGGACTAGATGCATTGGTGTATTAGAGGATACACAGCTGTCAAGGCATTTTCCTAAGAGGGGGTTTGTTACAACAAGATTCTCTCGCTTTTGCTTATCTAAATCCTTTTTCTAGAACACTTGTTCGGTGTTAACAACGTTTGAGGCTTAAACATGTTCAAGGAAATCCAATTTTCCTTTTGTAGTCACGGGGTCCGATAATTATGTTTTCTCTTTACATGTAGGATTGTTGAGTTTCATCCATTTTCTCCCTAGTGACCTCATCTCGATTTCTTATCTTCCTTAGTGCACCCATAAACTAGGTATCCGCTTAGGTTTAAGGATTTCATTGCCATCATAAATTACCTTATGAGCGCTCTAGCCTTTTAATGACCTCCGATTCGTTCCTCAACAAGGGAATGCTATGCTTATCACTTAAGACTCCATGCTTAGTGATCAGTGAGCAATCGAATGGTGTTCCTTGTACGCACAACTTATTTTCAAGCTTGTTTTTGAAGTTTTTAGATTGGAAAATCATTCAAAGTTTTTATTCCTTAGCATTGAATTCTTGCTTAAGCATTTTCACATTTTCTTGAAGTTCTTGTTTTTGCTTAGCGCTTTAGAAAGCTTTTCTTGTAAGTGAGTTTAATGTAACACCCCAAAATACCGCAAGGAAGACCTGTCACCGGGTGCTACTTCATAATACAAAGTATTGAAGTTATAGAAACGACTCTAAATGAGACGCTTTGAAAAGTTACCATTCGATTAATGAAATCGAAGTTACAAACAATGAGGTCCCAAAGTATGTCGTATGACTCTATGTTCCATGCAACAGCCTATCGCCTTATTGACCGAGATAAACATGCTTTAAGTGTCAACACAATGGTTGGTGAGTTCATAGAGTTTGTTTTGAATAAGTTGAAAAGCCTTTAAAGAATGTTCACACAAGAAAGGTATTAGAATCCACTCGCCCAAGTTCGCCATAAAGAACTTGCAACCTGTGTGTTCACAACCCACCGCCAAAATATAATACATTTTGTAGTCACACATATATCATAATACTTCACATTATTGCACTTAGGGACTCGCTCCGTATGTTGGGAGACTTATCATCGACTTATCAAGTTTACTAGTGGACCGCCCGAACAAAGGAGACTTGCCATCGCCTTATCAAGTTTACTAGTGGACCGCTCCGAACAAAGGAGACTTACCATCGCTCTTAAGTATAACACAATCAAGTATAACGCAATCAAGTATAACGCAATCAAGTATAATGCAATCAAGTATAATGTTTTAGTATTTGTAAAATAGTATAAAGCAAATGTTTGAGTATGTATCTCCCAAAGAGTTTGTAAAACAATTAAACGAGTAAAAGTGGGGCTACGAACTCACCGGAATCCTTAAAAGTTTAGAGTACTGTGAAAGTAAATGAAAATAGTTAAGCATGTATCTCCCCAAAGAGTTTCAAACGATATAAAAAGGGCTAAGAACTCACCTTAAAAATGATATGACAACGATAATCTGAGTCGATGGATAAGTCTCGAAGTCTCTACATATAACCTAGAATATGATGTCAACTCTTAGGTTCGAATAATGCCTAAGAAAACATGAACGAGCCTATATATGCCATTATATTGATCATGACGTAGTATTTGTATGTTTGTTTATAAAAATGGTTTTCGCTTGTATATCTCAGACCACCGCTCGCCATCATAATTCGTGAGGTCATGCAAGAACGTCGAGGAGCTAGGACACTTTAATTCAGAACCAAGAACTCGTCGATCCGCTTTACCCAAATGAACCCTCACATGAAGTTCCCTAGTGTTGTAGTGCTCAATACGTAAAACATGTATTTTGATTACTTGATTATATTATATATTAAGAGTTTATAAATACAATAAATAAACTAACAAAGTTTATAAGTATTTAAATAAGTTTGAGTTATATATATACTTACCTTAAAATAGAATGCTTGAGTATTATGGAAAAATAAAATATTAACTGAGCTCGACGAGAATTTGCGCTTCGAAACCCACGGTTATTAGAAGATTATAACGACTTTTCTTGAAAACTTCCAAGAACGAAGATCAAACGCTAGTTTTTCTTCAAGAACACATGAATGTTCTTACAAGATCTATAAGAAATGCCTTAGGGTTTAGGACTTTAGATGATAAGAAGGGTGGTGCAAGAAATTATGAAGGTTTATGTTTGGTATTTATAGGCTAGAGATTTTAGTTAACTATATATTGGGTTAAAACTAACCATGGTTAAATTTACACATGTAATGATCTAAAGGTAGCATGCTTAGGATTTTGACACCAAGGTGATGACTCCTCCCAAATTTCGTTCATATAGAGATAAGATGACTTAGGTGGATAGTTTTGGTATTATCTTGATTACGGAGTGAGTTTTGGTCTGTTAAATGCTAATCAAGCCATAAAAGGTAAAACCGGTATCGTAAAAATATGAAACTTTGTGAATGATGAAACTCATCATTATATTTCATCTAAAAATATAAAATGGGTGATAAGTCTTATTGGTGCAAAATGTCGCTAAAGTCGGAATACGGTCAAAACGCGTAATTGCAGCTTTATTTAAAAGAACCAAATTTCGTGGAAATGATCGTGAATTTATTTAGAGTAGACTAAAATTAGTCTAAAAGTGATATGAGATGTCAAACTTGGTTTTCGTCAGACGGGATAACTTAATGCTTATTCGTGAAGTTTAAAAATTACGATTTAAGAAAAGGTTGAACGTACAAGGTTAATTTCTTTATGGTCAAAGGAGGAGGGAAATATGTTTGAATTTTCCAAAATGTAAAAGTTTCAATTCATCTTAGGAAATACAAGCAGAATCGTTAAGTCCGGATGTAAGTAGAATCGCTTAAAACGAAGTTTAGTTTTGTTCTACCGGGCTTATTTGGTAAAATAATAATAAATCTTAAAAATTCTCAAATTAATCATGAATGATCTAAAAATTTATCCGATGCGGGAAAATTGTTTGAGTTGGTTTTCGATATGCGCAGATGTTTAAATGGTGTACCGTCCAAAACGAAACTTTAAAACGGTGTTTTCTTAATAACTTTATGAAAATGAACTAACGATTGTCGAACTCTTAGGTCATTACTAAAATGATTTATTCTACGAGAATGTGAAATAAAAATTTCGGGAGTGAATAGTAAAAAGTGAATAGTATCCGTGAATAGTAAAATGAATAGCGTGACCCAAAATGCGAATTGTTACGCCTCTACCCTTTAAAAGGAACTTCGTCCAAGTTCTTGATGTTCACTACTTATGAATTCTGTCAAAGGATTTTGTCAAAGCTTATGTATATGGGTTTCTTATCAAATTAGGTACGCTTCTGTGACTATCGCGACTATTTCCCATCCTAAAGACATGCTCTTACGCGGGTTCGATGAGGCAGTTTTCATTCTCGAGCAAAACCCTCAAAAGATTTTTAGGTAATCGATTTTTACTTAATCTCACAACTCATCAAACAAGAACCGCATGAGATTAGGCTAAATCGGTTTGAGTAACAACTTGATTCTAGCTTGATCTTTGCAACTCATCAAACAAGAACTGCTACCCGATCAAACCGGAAACAAGTGGTTTCAAGAAAATCTTTGAAAATTTGGCTCGACACGGAATTGTTACACATATGAGACTACTATTCTTCATTGCATGATTCTTCCCGAATTAGACATAGGTGATCGTGCTATGTATAATTTAGGAGTAACTATGCAATGCTTGGACTAATCGACCATATGATGTTCGTGTTTCAACTACCATAGAAATCTCTTAGGTGCTAAAATTACGAAAAAATCTACAAAGCAGCAAGGCGTGGGAGGAAGGTCTCAACGATATAGTAGTTATAGTCTAGGCTCTAAATGCAACCTAGTTCTCTATAACCAATGCTCGATATCAATCAGAACACCCCAAAATACAGCCTGAAGACCTGTGTCACCGGGTGCTACTTCATAATACAAAGTACAAGTTATAGAAAACGAACTCTAAATGAGACGCTTTGAAAAGTTACCATTCGATTAATGAAATCGAGTTACAAACAATGAGGTCCCAAAGTATAATACATAAATGTTTCGAATGGTAAATGACATAAGCATAAGTCTTCAAAATATGTCGTATGCACTCTATGTTCCATGCAACAGCCTATCGCCTTATCGACCGAGATAAACATGCTTTAAGTGTCAAGACAATGGACACAGAGTTCATAGAGTTTGTTTTGAATAAGTTGAAAAGCCTTTAAAGAATGTTCACACAAGAAAGGTATTGTAATCCACCCGCCCAAGTTCCACCATAAAGAACTTGCAACTCCGCGTGTTCACAACCCATCGCCAAAATATAATACATTTTGTAGTCACACACATACACCATAATACTTCACATTATTGCACTTAGGGACTGCCCGTGTATGTTGGGAGACTTATCATCGACTTATCAAGTTTACTAGTGGATGCCTCCGAACAAAGGAGACTTGCCATCGCCTTATCAAGTTTACTAGTGGATCGCCCGAACAAAGGAGACTTACCATCGCCTTAAGTATAACACAATCAAGTATAACGCAATCAAGTATAACGCAATCAAGTATAATGCAATCAAGTATAATGCTTTGAGTATTTGTAAAATAGTATAAAGCAAGATAATACATAAATGTTTCGAATGGTAAATGACATAAGCATAAGTCTTCAAAATATGTCGCATGACTCTATGTTCCATGCAACAAACTATCGCCTTATTGACCGAGATAAACATGCTTTAAGTGTCAACACAATGGTTGGTGAGTTCATAGAGTTTGTTTTGAATAAGTTGAAAAGCCTTTAAAGAATGTTCACACAAGAAAGGTATTGTAATCCACACGCCCAAGTTCCACATAAAGAACTTGCAACCCGTGTGTTGACAACCCAATCGCCAAAATATAGTTTGCACAATACACCGGATTATATTCACCCATGGTCAAGAATCCGTACATGGCGGGGCATCCCTGATAGTACTATATTAATCCCAAGGTCATGAATCGGTACACAAGTATGGGGCTACCCGACTTATAGTACTATCAATACCTCTCCGACAAAGATAGAGTATTGTCGCACGCTTGTAAATACAATTCATGTATTTAGGCAAGTATTTCCAAGCATGTAAAGCGAAATCAAGTGTAACGAAATCAAGTATAATGCAATCAAGTATAATGCAATCATGTATAATGCAATTAAGTATAATGTTTTGAGTATTTATACAAGTAAAAGCAAGTAGTTGAGCATGTATCTCCCAAAGAGTTTAAAACAAGTATTAAAAGAGTAAAAGGCCACGAACTCACGATAATTAGTAAAAGTTTAGAGTACTTGTGAAAGTAAAAGCAAGTATTTGAGCATGTATCTCCCAAAGAGTTTGTAAAACAAGTATTAAAAGAGTAGGGCTATGACTCACCTTAAAATGATATCACAACGATAACGGAGTCGATGGATAAGCCCGGAAGTCTCTACATATAACCTAGAATATGATGTCAACTCTTAGGTTCGAATAATGCCTAAGAAAACATGAACGAGCCTATATATGCCATTATATTGATCATGAAGTAGTATTTGTATGTTTGTTTATAAAATGGTTTTCGCTTGTATATCTCGCACTCACCGCTCGGCCATCATAATTCAGAGATGTCGCAAAAGAACGTCGAGAGCTAGGACACTTTAATTGTGAACCAAGAACTCGTCGATCCGCTTACCCAAATGAACCCTCACATAAAGTTCCCTAGTGTTGTAGTGCTCACGTAAAACATGTATTTTGATTACTTGATTATATTATATATTAAGAGTTTATAAATACAATAAATAAACTAACAAAGTTTATAAGTATTTAAATAAGTTTGAGTTATATATATACTTACCTTAAAATAGAATGCTTGAGTATTATGGAAAAATAAAATATTAACGGAGCTTCGACGTAGAATTTGCAGTCTTCGAAAACCCACGGCTATTAGAAGATTATAACGACTCTTTCTTGAAAACTTCCAAGAACGAAGATCAAACGCTAGTTTTTCTTCAAGAACACATGAATGTTCTTACAAGATCTATAAGAAATGCCTTAGGGTTTAGGACTTTAGATGATAAGAAGGGGTGGTGCAAGAAATTATGAAGGTTTATGTTTGGTATTTATAGGCTAGAGATTTTAGTTAACTATATATTGGGTTAAAACTAACCATGGTTAAATTTACACATGTAATGATCTAAAGGTAGCATGCTTAGGATTTTGACACCAAGGTGATGACTCCTCCCAAATTTCGCTCATATAGAGATAAGATGACTTAGGTGGATAGTTTTGGTATTATCTTGATTACGGAGTGAGTTTTGGTCCGCTAAATGCTAATCGGCATAAAAGGTAAAACCGGCATCGTAAAAATATGAAACTTGTGAATGATGAAACTCATCATTATATTTCATATAAAATATAAAATGGGTGATAAGTCTTATTGGTGCAAAACGCTTAAAGTCGGAATACGGTCAAAACGCAGAATTGCAGCTTTATCGTAAAAGAACAAATTTCAGGAAATGATCGTGAATTTATTTGAGTAGACTAAAATTAGTCTAAAAGTGATACGAGATGTCAAACTTTGGTTTTCGTCAGACGGATAACTTAATGCTTATTCGTGAAGTTTAAAAATTACGCGATTTAAGAAAAAGGTTGAACGCAGGTTAATTTCTTTATGGTCAAAGGAGGAGGAAATATGTTTGAATTTTCCAAAATGTAAAAGTTTCAATTCATCTTAGGAAATACAAGGTGAATCGTTAAGTCTCGATGTAAGTAGAATCGCTTAAAACGTAAGTTTAGTTTTGTTTCTACCGGGCTTATTTGGTAAAATAATAATAAATCTTAAAAATTCTCAAATTAATCATGAATGATCTAAAAATTTATCTGATGCGGGGAAAATTGTCGGAGTTGGTTTTCGATATGCGCAGGATGTTTAAATGGTGTACCGTCCAAAACGAAACTTTAAAACGGTGTTTTCTTAATAACTTTTGCGAAAATGAACTAACGATTGTCGAACTCTTAGGTCATTACTAAAATGATTTATTCTACGAGAATGTGAAATAAAAATTTCGGGAGTGAATAGTAAAAAGTGAATAGTAGCCGTGAATAGTAAAAATGAATAGTGACCCGAAAATGCGAATTGTTACATTTAACTCTTGTTTTAATACTTCTTCTCTAAAATTACTTTTTCTAATAATTGTACGCATTTGGTCATCCATTTCCCGCCACGGGTGGTCAACTCAAATTTAGCACGTTGTTCATAAATAGCAACTTGTTCTTTATAGGCATTCAGTTAAGAGACAACATAATCATCAGGGGTACATGCAGTGTATTCATAAAAAACATAGTCATCATTGACTTCGGAAGATGCATTACTTGATACAACGTCACTTTCACTTTGCTTCACATATTGATCATATGGGACAATATTGCTATTACCCTCATTATCAATATATGATTCATAAGTCTCAAGAGATTGTACTTCATTATGCATCTTTCGCTCATCAACATTATCATATAGTTTTAATACCTCTGAAATGATTTTGTCTTTGGATGGACCAGCTTGTTGTGGTGGAGAGACCTTTGGAGAAACCATAGGTGAGATGCTAGCCATGAATATTGTTCGAGCAAGAGGTTCATCATCGACATCGTAGTCAAATGCATCACAATCGCCTACTTGAAAGGCATTCGATGATTATGACCTATATCCCGAATGGTTGCTCATCAACATCAAAGATCATATGTCTTGGCATTCCTTCACCAAGAAACAATAACCTCTTCATCCAAAGTCGCTCCATTATCCCGAGCTTGAACAAGCAACATCTTATCCTCAAGTACTGTGCATTCGAGGGCGTTTTGGCCATGCGCGCCTTGCAATATGTCCTCACCTCCACGCTTGTAGCACTTGATCGGCTTTGCTTGTCCCCGATTTCCATTCCTTCCCTATTCAGATTTGCCACATATCCTCTACCAACTCCACCTCTTTCTTGTTCGCATCGCTTTCTTGAAACGGGTCGCACCATAACCTTCCCATCTCCGATGCTGGCTTGACCGTGTGGATTGGATGATGTTCGAGGTTGTTGTTGGTGTGTGGGAGAGAGTTCATGTTTTGACCGATCATGAGAGCCGCTTGATTAATGAAGTGTCCCATGCCTCGCATCAAGATCGCTTGTTTGAACATTGATCTGGAATGAGTTTGTGATTACCATTACCATGGGTATAACTTGAGAGCCTTTGGTGGTAATTCCAACATTTGTGTAAAAGGCGCAATGAATCATTTGATGAGCTTGTCTCCTCGGTTGGTTTTGAATTGATCAAGAACTTTTTTCAAACATAACATGTCTCTCATTCTCAAGAAGGAATGCATAGAGTTGCTCATAGTTTGTATTCTTCAATCCTTGGTTAGCTTCACAGAGGTGACAAACTTGTGCCATTCAGATTCATGTTTTCTAAATTTTGAGTTCAAATTGAATGTTTAGCATGGTCATTTTGATGTTCCTCATGTCATTCACAAGCTTATGGAATCTCATGAGTACTCATAGACACTCTCATCCGTTTCATCTTGAAGTGTTCAAATTCATCATACGCCAGTGATTCTCTATCTTCTATAGTTAATTCGTAACCCGAGAGAAGCATCTTGACATTATCCCATACACCTTTGCTTCAAGGTTGTGATTGATAAGCTTGTAGATGTCTTTTGGAAGACCTTGAAGTATAATGTTCAAGCCCCGATATCAAGATCGAATCTCTTTTCTCCTTATCATCGAGCTCATCATACATCTTTGGTCCGCAACAAGATCAATTAGGTCTCTTGTAGTCTCAACTGATAAGGTCCTTCATCAATTGACTTGAGAATGTTGACTCCATTTTCCTTTCCAAGACAATACAACCGATCGCTGAGCCCAAGAGTCGAGTCGCCATCAAGCATAGGGTGGACGAGTATCCGAACCGGCTACTTGAACATCCTCAAGAACATTGAGATGATCAAGGTACGTAGACATGTTAACAGATTAAACGGGATTTTTAACTCTATGATTAAACTGGAAATAGATTCTTTCACGGATTTTACTAAATCAAGAGAAAACCGACATAAACAAGAATCAACTAAGTCGCTAAGAACCAAGTTGCTAAATATCAAGTCGTTATAATGCCAAGTCGCTAAGACACAGTCAAGTTGCTAAAGAACAACTCGCTAAGATCCAAGTCGCTAACACCAAGTCGCTGAGAATTATGACAACAAGTCGCTAAGCACCAAGTCGCTAAGTCGTCAAGTCGCTAAATAGCAACTCGCTAAGAAACTTAAGTACAAGTCGCTAACAAGATTGTAAGCAAGTCGCTACCTTCACCAAGTCGCTACCCGTAGTGGAGAATCCACTAAGTGTACTGTTTGTCGGCTTGTCTCAAAAGACAAGTCGCTAGGACCAAGTCGCTACCTAAAAGCACTACAACTCGCTACCTTTTACTGAAGCAAGTCGCTAAGATGAAATTCACTACGAGAACCAAGTCGCTACCAAGAAAAACTTCAAAAACACACTTTTCAATCCAAAACAAGCTCAACCACAGTGATTCAAGCTTACCAAATCAAGACCCAAGCACATACAATGATTCTAAACACAAAAGTACACCCAAAATTCAAACTTTAACACTATAAATGAACCAAATGATGCAAAAACCACTAAAATTTTTCAAACTCTAAAACCATCTAAAACCACTAGAAATCCAAGGATATGTAAGAGATGATCAAACCATGGCTCTTGATACCATTTGTAATATATTGGATTTCACAAACACACTAGATCATAACCACAAGTAGGCGTATACAAGAGGTTTTAGAGAGAGAAAGAGTTAGAGGTTTGGGAACTTAGTGAAAGAAAATGAACATATTATTATGAGCTCCAACTCTCTACCTTGGGAGGTAGAGAGTATTTATAGTCCTTACATAAATCGCCACCTACGGGCTGTGGATCAGGCATACAGTGGGTAAAGACCCGTCCGTTCTCCACGGTGTTACTTAAACTAAATACTACTTTTGATCCTACACGTTTTTACTTACATGTTTAACACCGGAAATATTAATCCCCACATATCTTTCACACGTTTGGTTAACATTTGACCTTATTTCCGTAGCCTATCTATCTTTGCCCAAAATATAAATCAATCTATTCCTTTAACACACACGTTTGACAAGGAACTTAAATTTCTCCCAAAATCTCGGTCAATGACCCACTAAGTCATGAAGACTTCCTATATTAATTATGATCAATTATAGGTAATATGTTTTAAGGAGATTCAGTTCTACCTAAATCCATAAACACGTTTCAAAGGTCAATCCAATATTACTTCAATTGCTACACACATTCCTGGCATGGACCGTATAACATATTGACATCATTCGAAACCTAAACAAAAACTCACCGCATTCCATCCCACTGATGTCGAGATCAGTTTTGCACTTGGATTATCCCTGAAAATAAAACCCTAAACTACCATATTCTATCTACGAATAGAACGAGAGGGAGGAGGAAAAGCTTCATGGTCTGGTCGATTTCACACCATACAAACAGATCTATGTTCATGATCGGGCCATGCATAGTTTTAATTCATGTTGCCTATTATCTTGTTCGAGTTGTTGTTGTGTACGTGACCCTTTTAGTTTTGATCGTGGCTTAGCATTCGTTAGTGTTAAATCATTGGTGTAGTCGTGGATGTGATCAAGGTGTTCCTTCTGGTTCTTGTTCCGTCTCATCCGTTTAAGGTACCTACAATTTTGTTTTGATCTCACCTATTTGACGTACGTCTATATATACACAAACAGTTATGACCACTATAATCACATCTTTATATGACATACTAGAACTAGAGTTGGAGACATTATTTAATAAGAGAACCCATATAGAGAATTTCACATTATCAATCATGCATGCATTTGTATCTTGGGTGTGATGTGTATACGTATGTATTAATGTCATTACAAAACTTGTGCATGAAATCTTGGTCAAAAAGAAAGATTGGTGGTCTTGTGGGGGGTAAGTTTAAGGGTGATCGCGGGAAAAACGGTGGAGTCATTTTGTATTTTGAAAGCGTATCGGGATAGACGAGCCGGGAGTCAATCATAATACGTGATCATTTGGTCGCAAATGTTAGCCATATAAACCGCGACCGAGCTTAAATATGTATCGATCTTGTACATGTAAAAAAATGAATCCTTGAAGCATATTAGAACCTGTACATGTATATTTCATTCGGTGAATATAAAATTCTAATTATTTACCTTTTAAACCTTAATTTTTGGTATGTGTCGATGCAAACCTTTGAATTTTATAAATTGACATATAAAGCCCTCATATAAGATATTCACCATATTAAACCTTTAAGTTTACCATTTATCATTTATAACCCCTAAGTTTGGCTAATTAATGATTATTTCCTAAAGTATTTTATTTCGGTCTATTACTAAAATGAGAATACGCTTAATAACTCTAAAAATATTAATATGATTTATATAAGCAATAAATATGTTATGACTTAAATGAGCTAATAAGCATTATACGAACCAGAATTGTGTAGATTTGTTGAAGAAGACGTGACGTTGTTTCCCTGTGTTCATTCATTCGTTTGCTTTCCTTTACTAAGGCATGATATTCTATCCATTTCAGTAGGGGTTTCTCATGACTTTTCGATCCTTTGACTTTGTTCGCACAATATATTTCATTGCTATGATTTTTTGCTATTGACCCTCCGATATTGAACCATTGCTATTGACCTCTCCGTTATTGGACCTTTGTTACCGAACCTCTATTATTGAACCTCTCATATACAACTTTTGATATTGGACTTTGATATTGATCTGCCATGAACCTTTGAATTGTGAGCCATCGATATTGAACCTCTCGATTATGATGACCGACATATTACTACACGTGGACCTTTGTTTGACCCTTCATTGATACCCGAGCCAAATATTGTTTCCTAGCCATGAAGGTAACATGGCTCTTGTCATTGATGCACCAATGGCATGACTCTAGTGGTTGAGTGATGTTCTACACCGCCCCTTTTCATTATCCGATTATGAGCTCAATATATATTGTAAGGCCACTATTTGTCTGTAGGGCGATATGGATGCATCCTAGATTTGTTTCGATATATGATATATTATGATATGTCCGTGAATGATGTCGCAGTAACACGCTGCCTCATGCCCGGGAGCTAGCTACTCCATTGGTTACCGAGGTCTCCTCCTATTGGTTTGGTATTCCGAGGTCACCCTCCAATACAATGGCTACTATTGATACTATTGCCACTATTGCCACTATTGATATTGATTTGTTTTGTTGGCTCTGGATGGATTTTTACAAACCTACACTATTGACATACCTATTGTACCTTTCCAGATTCCCTTACGCACTCATATTCTCAGATTGATTATCCTTACCCAAAGACTTTATGTGACTCACTCTACTACCATGATATACATTCCATTGCATTGATCATCATACTCTTATTCCGCTACTTCGTGATTATCGCTCCATTCACGCACGGTTATTATATGATTATTGAATTTGATTATGCGTGTTACATGTTCTATGTGATTACCTGCTCATCCCGCTATGATGTGATTATGATGCGATTATATGATTTAACCGTTGTTATCTCGAATATATGTTATCTTCATGATATATGCAACCTTGATTGGTCTGGTGATCGTGTTTGAGTGTAATCGTTGATTATCTTTTTATTATGGATACCCATTTAATTATGTTCATGGGCTATGATTATCCATTGGTGTCTTTTTGCTAATTGTCGACTTGCCATACTTATATCTCATATGATACCGCTATGTTATTAATCTGGGTTATTTGTCTTTGGGGATTGCCATGTTCACTTCCTAATTGTTTCCGCTTGCTTTAGTTTTCTTGTTGGTTTATTTACATTCGATTTCTCGACCGATTGCATGCTATTCTTATGTTGTGTGGATGCGCGCCCGCTATGCTTGATTTGGTTTTGCTTGTATGTTCGCTTGCTTATATGTGATTATATATATGTTATGGTGTGTTGCTTGGCTGTGTTCTCCTTGATTGTCGTTCTTTCCGGATATCTCAGATAATTGTGTTTCTCAGGATCCTCATTGACTCATTGTTCTCATTTCACAGACCTTGTTATCGCCTTCCTTGTTTCACTTGGCATTTTTGATTTTGTTTAGCTTTCCTTTGTTATATCTATTCACTGGCTTTTTAATCTCAACCGCATTTCTTTTCCTCGCAAGGTGTTTTAGGTTGAAGATGGGCTTTATGGGCGAGAGTTGGGGTATCCGAGGGACCGACCCTAGTTACCTTATTATCTTTCGACTTTTTGAAGAGCAATTGTTTCAATATTTCATTTCATTTTATTGACATTTTGGATCCATTTATATGACTTGGTACTTTATTCTTTAAGACTTCCGCTTGTAAAATCTTATTTGTATGTTATGATATGACACCAGAATGTGACACTTCTACCCTTGCCGGGTTGGGGTGTTACATTGCCCTTCCCTTGATTCCCCTTCACAGCCTTAAACGATTTTTTCCCATGGTTTTTCTGGACCTTTCCCGCACGTATATTATGAAGTGCAGGTGCAGCATCTTTCTTTGGTAGCGTCTGCTCATGTTTTTTAAGCATAGCATGTAACTCATTTACAGTCTTCCCCATGATGTGCATATTAAAATTCTGCACAAACATAACGTACTCTTTAGAAAGACCAATTAAGATCAAACTAAATCCATAGTTCAAAGTAACGGGGTGACCGAGACGCTCCAAGTTGACAATATAGCTCTTCATCTTGAGAAAATATGAGCTAACTGATTGACCTTCTTCTTGCTTGCAGGCGTGAAATACTCTCGTGGTTTGAAGAAGTTCCTGTTCAGCCTGTTGGGCAAACATTGACTTCAGCTCTTGTAGCATGTCATAAGCACCAAGATGAGTTAAATTTTGTTAGGTCTCTAACTCCATGGTCATGAGCATGAAGACAACAAATGTCCTTTGACCCTTTAACCCAAGCAGTGTGAGCTGCAAGAGCCTCGGGAGGAACAAGGTGACCAGAAGCTGCAACAGGTGCAGCAAAAATGGGATGCTCCAAGTAGTTTTCCTTATCTTCAGCTGACAGGATAATGCGAAGCTGGCGATACTAGTCAATGAAGTTAGGTCCAGTGAGTTTTTGTTTCTCAAAGAAACTCCTGAGTACCGAATTATTTTCGACTGAGGTAGTCATCTACAATTTAGAAAAGTTCAAATAATTAGTATTTTCGATAATTAACTTCTTAATAGAATTAACTACCCAATTAATTACTAATAATACTAAGATCCAACTTGACCTCCCACTTATTGTCAAAGGTCTGACCAATGTGTAAACAAGTAGAGCAAAAGGTAAGCGACGAGCGTTAATTGTATAATGCAACTCTTAGACTTATGAGACTGACCAAGGCATTAGTAAACAAGTAATAATGTCAAGAGCATGTTTAGTCTCATCTTATGCCTCGGGTCCAAGGTCTGACGAAGCACACTCGAAATAAGTCGACCAAGCAAGAACATGAAGATATCACCAAAACTCTGACTAATGAGCAAAATTTGCCATGGGTTGGAATGGCCCTAAGGTCTGACCAAAGAGGTCAAGCAAAATGCACGTGTTCTTAGTTGGTTGGCATAGACTTAAAATTTTCACATAGGGTATACACATAAATGTGGTAAAATTGTGTAAAAAGAAGCATGCAAAACAATTTTGTAACACTTATTTTAAAAACTTTTAGTAATGACATTGTAGTGATCATCATGGTTCACGGTAGCTCAATCGAACTCGCGGGAGGCGAGAGGACTAGGTCGTGGTGAGGCAATAACTTTGAAATCCTTTAGGTGTAACTGTGCGCACCTCCTTAAACCCCCTTTATAGTTTGTTCTAGTGGGTGAGTCGTACATCCCAAGTGTCCATAGCGTCCAGTTTTTAATATCATAAAAAACTTGTTTCAATAGTTTAGGTCACTTAATTTTACAAAAACAATTTTCCATGAATCAAATAGCAAGTCTGTAAAACCCTAAAACAGTGAATGAGTTAAATGACTATAATACCCCTCCATTAATAATCCGTAACCTAAAGCAAGCTCGGTAATATGCTAAGTACTTAATGATAATTGATTTACATGGAACATTGAAAAATAAAACTTACATTTAAAATACAAAGGAATATAACACATTGAAAAGTTACATGTACTAACTACTAGACCAAATAAATAAATGTAACAAGTTATTATAGCAAGTAAATAAAAAGGATGATTTGCTCTTCTTTTGCCCCCTTGATCGGCCATGTAAACGCCCCATCTCCTAAAATTTTGGCCTCATTTAACTCATCCATATCACATTTATAATTTCCCATATCTCATTCAAACTTACACCTAAAACCCAAGCAAGAAAAAGTGACGGCAAACTTATTCCTTTCTCCATTTTTCTGTCGCCAAGAAGAGAGGTCCAAGAGAAGGTTTGTAGGCTTCGTACAGGGGCTGATATCTTAGGTATTGTGGGTTCGAGGGTTGTTGTTTTGATCATGGGTTGAATACTATGCTGGTCGTGGGTTTTAGCACAAAAGGGTGCTTGGTTTGCTTGTTTTGATCTTGTTTTCTTCTTCTTTGTCTCACGCTCAAAGGTAACCTTTATGCCCTCGCCTCGTCTCTTTTCCTTCATGATTCTGGTCATTGATATGTCCACCCATGCGCATGATTCCTACAAGTTAAAACACCATAAATTAAAGATGTGTTTAAACCTTGTCACATGAATAATAGTTTGTCTCATGAATTAATGATATATGTCGAATATAAAGAGGTGCATGGGGTGGTCTTTGAATCTGTTTTGAATCTCATAACATGCATGTTTCCTTGTTGATATCAAGCTTAAATGAATAGATTAAATGGAATTAAAACATGAGTATATACTTAGTATAAAGAGTGTCGAATTGAACAAGGTTTAAAGTTTCGTTTTGATATGTTAAATGGGCGATATCTCGATATGGGGAAAAGGGAGTCTCGACACAATAAAGGGGTTTCACAAGGAGTCATGAAAGCTTGTACTAATCGGGTCTAAAGGTTAACGACGTGAATGGAAATCATAATGACAAACTAGGGTTTTATATATATATGGTTAATAAAGTTAAGGGTTGGTTTTATAATTAATGAAGCTTGGGGGTTTGATATGTTAACTTGTTAAATAAAGGGCTAAAATGAGTAAATTGGTAAACTTGATATATTGACACTTTAGACCCTAAACTTGTGTAACTTGGCATAAATGATCCTTAAACTATTATAATACTCATTTTGCATCATTTAACCTAATATGACAATAAATGCATCATAAATGGCTAAAATTACTAAATATGGAAACCTGCCTAAAATAGAAAGTTACCTAAAATGAAAAGTTACTAAAAGTGGAAACATGCTAAAATGGAAAGCCGTCTAAAATGAGTAATCTGATCTTAATAAGCATTATCTAATTCATATAGGTTCCGGGCGGCGGAATTGATTCATCGTGTGACCTTACTTTCTATTTTGCTTGCTTCGAATGAGGTACAGATATTCTGACCTTTCTCATAAGGTTTCTCATGATCTCTTTGCATCTTTGATCTCTTGCCATTTTGATATTGAACCTTTGCTTTGCTATTGACCCCATTTGCTATTGACCCCCTTTGCTATTGAACATTTGACATTGAACCTTTGATATTGAACCCTTGCTATCGAACCTGGATATTGAAACTTTGCTATTGAACTTTGATATTGAACTATTGCTATGAACCTCTGAATTGTGAACCCTTGATATTGAACCTTTGATTATGAAGACTTATATATTGCTACACTTTGGACCTTTTGTTTTGACTCGTCGCTTGATACCCGAGCCATTAACTAGGCATGGGGTTCCATGTATGTGTCATTGATGCACCAATGGCATGACTCGATGTGGATGAGTAATGTTCCACATCGTCCCTATATTTTATTGATTATATGCGCGGATATATTGTATGGCCACTATTGTTTGCGGGAGTATGGATGCATCCTAGATTTGTATCAGATTGTTATTGATATATATATATATTGTTCTAGTGATGTGGTGCGTGTACAATACACCCTCACATTCAGGAGCTAGCTACTCCACTGGTTACTTAAGGTCTCCCATCCTATTGGTTTGGTATTCCGAGGTCACCCCTCCGAATACAATGGCTACTATTGGATACTTGGCTGCTATTGCCACTATTGATATTACTGTATTGTATTGTTAGCTCGGGATAGATTTCTGACAACCCTTACACTCTTGATATACCTATATTGTACCTTCTGTATTCCCCATCGCACCATATTCTGTATTAATTGTCCATTACTCAGTACCCTTATGTGACTCACTCTACTACCATGCTAGATTCCATTGCATTGATCTGTCATACTCTTGTTCCGTTACTTCAGACTATCGTTCCATTCACGTACTGGGTTATTATATGATTATTGAATTTGATTATGCTATTACATGTTTTATGTGACTACCGTTTACCTGCTACGATATGATTAGTATGCGATTATATGATTCACATGTTGCCATCTGACTATATGTTATCTTACTGTTATGTCACCCTTGGATTTGTTTGGTGACCATGCTAGTGTGTAATCGATTGTTTTATCTGTCTATCATGTATACTTTCGAGCAGTTAATCTCGTGGACTATGACTATCCGTTAGTATCTTTATCTGCTAATTGTTTACCTGCCATATTTACACTCTTGATTATGCCACTGTTTGATGATGTAAATGGTTCAGCCTATGTTATCCGTCTAGTTAATGTGTTTAGTTGCCCTGCTATGTCCTTAATTCATTCAATTATAACATTCATGTTGTATTCATACTTGATACGTGTGGCTACCATGTTTTGACCTTGATAGTATTTACGCTATTATGATACTTGTTATGTTATTAATTGTGGGTTACTTAACTGTGTGATTGTTATGCTTTCTAATTAGTTGCTTCCGCTAGCTTTTAGATTTCCGTTTGGCTTATATGTATTCTGATTTCCTGATTAATTGTATGCCTGGTTATTTAAATGTGCTTATGTATATGTCATCGATGCGTTACTTGCTTTGTTCTCCTGTGTTATCTGTTCTTTTTGGATATCTGTTACTATTGTATTCTGCAGGTTCCTCATTGACTCATTGTTCTCATTTCGTTGCGACCTTGTTATCAGTTTCCTTGTTTCATTTTGCATTTATGATTTTGTTTAGCTTTCGTTTTGTTATATTTGTTCACTGGGCTTTTTAAGCTCAGCCGCATTTCTTTTCCTGCGGCAGGTTTTAGGTTGGAAGATGGGCTTTGATGGGCTAAGAGTTGGATTATTGAGTGGACCGACCCTAGTTACCTTATTACTTTGGACTTATTTTGAAGAGCAATTATTTTGAGTTTCATTTCATTTTGATATATTGGATTTTGTAATTTTTATTGTAAGTCATTCGTTCATGTGGCTTGGTATCTTATTTTATAAGACTTCCGTTTTTGAAAAATTTTATTTGTATGTTCTGATATGAAACCAGAATGTAATACTTCTAGCCTTGCCGGGTTGGGGTGTTACAATTATGGTATCAGAGCAAAGTTTTAATCTTGTTGACCTTAGGATTGACCGTGAGGAATGGGTAGCGTTAGGCTTCCGTCTGTTCTGATCTGTTTCGATTCCTTTTGATTGTCGTTCAGATTTGACTTCGATATTCTTTTGTCTTCCCTGATTTGACCTCCTTCTTTTCGCATTTGATTTTGTTTGTTTTATCTTCGCGCATTCGTTGTCGACCGTTTAAATGGAGACTACTCGTGGAGTCGAAGATGATGGTGCCGACCCTCCGTTTCTGCAGCAGTTTCTGAACTGGAGAGGTTCGTGAAGCAGAAGCCGCACCCGATCGTGATGCTGCCGGAGACGTCAGGATGTTGCGGAAGGGAGCTGGACGGATCAACCAAAGGCGCAAAGACGGAGACAAGATTCAACTGGTGGCTGAGACGGTTCATCTACTTCATATGATTTGGGTGCGACTTGTGTTACTCTGATTTGTTTGTTACGCGTTTTGAGGCGGTTTGATATTTTTCTCGGTATTACTTTTCTTTGACTTGTTCAGAACTCAGTTTGAATCGTGAAGTTTTATCATTTAACATTTTGGTGATATCTCAGCTTTATTTATGGATCGTCAATAATGAGTCATGAGGAGCCGTTTCGAGCAAGTTGGTGGCCTTCTTTCTTTTGTGATATGGTAAGTTGGTGTGATGTATTTTATGCTGCATATATGTGAATCTGGCCTGTTTTGGTATGTTACTTACTATCTGTATGTTATCTGTTTTGATGTGTTATTGGTTATGTGGTTTGTCATGACCCGAGGCAGAATATGATGACAATAAGGACTTGTTATGTGATGCAAGTATTATGACGCCTGATCAACGTGATAATACCGAGATCATATAATTTGAACTTATTGGGATCATACGACGTCCTGGGAAATGCCCGATGTTGGTACGTGAATGGACTAGGGCTTATATCCGTTATTTGTCAATCCTCATGTTCATTTGGAATTCTGTACCTCCTTGCGAGATTCTCACCGACATCTGTTACGTATAAGTTTTGTACGCTTTGGAACCGAAATTGTTACGATTATGCGAAACTATGGATTGCTACGTCTGCTCTAAACGTGTACGTCTCCGTGTACCTTTGCGACTTCAGTTTTCGAGGACGAAAATTTTGTTTTAGAGGGGAAGAATTGTAAAACCCTAAAACCGTGAACGCGTTAAATGACTATAATACCCCTTCATTAATAATCCGTAACCTAAAGCAAGCTCGGTAATACGCTAAGTACTTAATGATAATTGATTTACATGGAACATTGAAAAATAAAACTTACATTTAAAATACAAAGGAATATAACACATTAAAAAGTTACATGTACTAACTACTAGACCAAATAAATAAATGTAACAAGTTATTATAGCAAGTAAATAAAAAGGATGATTTGGTCTTCTTTTGCCCCCTTGATCGGCCATGTAAATGCCCCATCTCCTAAAATTTTGGCCTCATTTAACTCATCCATATCACATTTATAATTTCCCATATCTCATTCAAACATACACCTAAAACCCTAGCAAGAAAAAGTGACGGCAAACTTATTCCTTTCTCCATTTTTCTGTCGCCAAGAAGAGAGGTCCAAAAGAAGGTTCATAGGCTTCGTACAGGGGCTGATATCGTAGGTATTGCGGGTTCGAGGGTTGTTGTTTTGATTGTGGGTTGAATATTGCTGCTGGTCGTGGGTTTTAGAGCACAAAAGGGGTGCTTGGTTTGCTTGTTTTGATCTTGTTTTCTTCTTCTTTGTCTCACACTTCAAAGGTAACCTTTATGCCCTCGTCTCGTCTCTTTTCCTTCATGATTACGGTCATTGATATGTCCACCCATCGCATGATTCCTACAAGTTAAAACACCATAAATTAAAGATGTGTTA
Organism: Chrysanthemum lavandulifolium; assembly: GCA_022545495.1. Taxonomy (NCBI): domain Eukaryota; kingdom Viridiplantae; phylum Streptophyta; class Magnoliopsida; order Asterales; family Asteraceae; genus Chrysanthemum; species Chrysanthemum lavandulifolium. The sequence continues at coordinate 72,124,879 of CM040245.1, read as the reverse complement.
AAACCTTGTCACATGAATAATAGTTTGTCTCATGAATTAATGATATATATCGAATATAAAGAGGTGCATGGGGTGGTCTTTGAATCATTTTGAATCTCATAACATGCATTTTTCCTTGTTGATATCAAGCTTAAATGAATAGATTAAATGGAATTAAAACATGAGTATATACTTAGTATAAAAGTGTCGAATTGAACAAGGTTTAAAGTTTCGTTTGATATGTTAAATGGGGTGTATAATCGATATGGGGAAAAGGGAGTCTCGACACAATAAAGGGGTTTCACAAAGAGTCATGAAAGCTTGTACTAATCGGGTCTAAAGGTTAACGACATGAATGGAAATCATAATGACAAACTAGGGTTTATATATATATATATATATATATATATATATATATATATATATATATATATATATATATATATATATATATATATATATATATATATATATATATATATATATATATATATATATATATATATATATATATATATATATATATATATATATATATATATGGTTAATAAAGTTAATGGTTGGTTTTATAATTAATGAAACTTAGGGTTTGATATGTTAACTTGTTAAATAAAGGGCTAAAATGAGTAAATTGGGTAAACTTGATATATTTACACTTTAGACCGTAAACTTGTGTAACTTGGCATAAATGATCCATAAATTATTATAATACTCATTTTGCATCATTTAACCTAACATGACATTAAATGCATCATAAATGGCTAAAATTACTAAATATGGAAACCTGCCTAAAATAGAAAGTTACCTAAAATGGAAAGTTACTAAAAGTGGAAACCTGCTAAAATGGAAAGCCGTATAAAACGAGTAATCTAATTTTAATAAGCGTTATCTAATTCATATAGGTTCCGGGCGGCGGAATTGATTCATCGTGTGACCTTACTTTCTATTTTGCTTGCTTCGAATGAGGTACAGATATTCTGACCTTTCTCATAAGGTTTCTCATGATCTCTTTGCATCTTTGATCTCTTGCCATTTTGATATAGAACCTTTGCATTGCTATTGAGCCCCTTTGCTATTGAACCTTTGACATTGAACCTTTTATACTGAACCCTTGTTATCGAACCTGGATATTGAACCTTTTCTATTGAACTTTGATATTGAACTATTTCTATGACCTCTGAATTGTGAACCATTGATATTGAACCTTTGATAGTAAAGTTGCTACACTTTGGACCTTTTGTTTTGACCTGTCAGTTTGATACCCGAGCCATTAACTAGGCATGGGGGTTCCATGTCCGTGTCATTGATACACCAATGGCATGACTCTAGTGTGGATGAGTGATGTTCCACACCATCCCCATATTGTATTGATTATGCGCGCTTCAGATATATTGTATGGCCACTATTGTTTGCAGGGGGTATGGATGCATCCTAGATTTGTCTTGTATTGTTATTGATATATATATATATATATATTGTTACAGTGATGTGTGCGTGTGCAATACACCCCTCACATTCGGGAGCTAGCTACTCCTTTGGTTACTGAGGTCTCCCTCTATTGGTTTGGTATTCGAGGTCACCCTCTGAATACAATGGCTACTATTGGATCTTGTTTGCTATTGCCACTATTGATATTCTTGTATTGTATTGTTGGCTCGGGATATACCTATATTGTACCTTCTGTATTCCCTATCGCACCATATTCTGTATTAATTGTCCATTACTCAGTACCCTTATGTGACTCACTCTACTACCATCCTAGATTCCATTGCATTGATCTGTCATACTCTTGTTCCGTTACTTCAGACTATCATTCCATTCACGTACCGGGTTATTATATGATTATTGAATTTGATTATGCTATTACATGTTTTATGTGACTACAATTTACCTCTTACGATATGATTAGTATGCGATTATATGATTCACCTGTTGTCATCTGACTATATGTTATCTTACTGTTATGTGACCCTTGGATTTGTCTGGTGACCATGCTAGTGTGTAATCGATTGTTTTATTTGTCTATCATGTATACTTTCGAGCGGTTAATCTCGTGGACTATGATTATCCGTTAGTATCTTTATCTGCTAATTGTTGACGCCATATTTACACTCTTGATTATGCCTTTGTTTGATGATGTAAATGGTTCGACCTATGTTATCCGTCTAGTTAATGTGTTTAGTTGCCTCGCTATGTCCTTAATTCATTCAATTATAACGTTCATCTCGTATTCCAATTTGATACGTGTGGCTACCATGTTTTGATTCGCCGATAGTATTTTCTTTGTTATGATACTTGTTATGTTATTAACCGTGGGTTACTTGACTTGTGTGATTGCTTTGCTTTCTAATTAGTTGCTTCCAATAGCTTTTAGATTTCCGTTTGGCTTATATGTATTCTGATTTCCTGATTAATTGTATGCCTGATTATTGAAATGTACTTATGTATATGTCATCGATGCGTTACTTGCTTTGTTCTCCTCTGTTATCTGTTCTTTCTGGATATCTGTTACTATTGTATTCTACAGGTTTCTCATTGACTCATTTTTCTCATTTCGTTGCGACCTTGTTATCAGTTTCCTTGTTTCATTTTGCATTTATGATTTTGTTTAGCTTTCGTTTTGTTATATCTGTTCACTGGGCTTTTTAAGCTCAGCCGCATTTCTTTTCTGCGGCGGGTTTTAGGTTGGAAGATGGGCTTTGATGGGTGAGAGTTGGATTATTGAGTGGACCGACCCTAGTTACCTTATTACTTTGGACTTATTTTGAAGAGCAATTATTTTGAGTTTCATTTCATTTTGATATATTGGATTTTGTAATTTTATTGTAAGTCATTCGTTCATGTGGCTTGGTATCTTATTTTATAAGACTTCGTTTTGCAAAATTTAATTTGTATTAGCCGATATGACACGAATGTAATACTTCTACCCTTGCGGGTTGGGGTGTTACAAGGTCACAATAAGCATTGTATTTAGGCGTGTAAATTAAGACCATTATTAATGTCATGGTTTTGATATGTATTATTCCATATTACATGCAGTTAGGTGTGTAAAACATGTAACAATTATGCACATAAGAAATCACAAACATATAAACAAAAAATTAATAAACACATATTGTAACACCCCAACCCGACAAGGGTATAAGTATCACACTTATGGTGTCAAATCAGAACATACATAAAGCAAACGCAAGCGGAAGTCTTAAATAAATACCAAAAGAAAACAAGTCAACATGACTTGAACGTTACATGAATTTCAAAAGATAACCAAAAGGAAAGGAAACATAATAAGTCTAAGTTTCAACAATAGAAATAACAATGGTATCAAAGTCTATGATGACTAGGGTCAATCCACACTCGGCTCCTACTCTCAATCCCAAAGATAGCCCCCAGCTCCTAGCTTAATAACCTGCCGCAGGAAAAAGAAATGCGGTTGAGCTTAAAAGCCCAGTGAACAGATATAAACAATACAATAACGATGAAACTGAACTGAGAACGAAATATGGAGCATTAGACAATCCATAAGGTATATCAAGGTATAGAGTAGGGTAAAGGAAAGTTAGTAATCTACCACGAGCTAACAATACAATAGTAGCAATAGTAGCCAATAGTAACCAATAGTAACCATAGTAACCAATAGTAACCATAGAGGAGCTACCTCTCAATATGTGAAGGACATGTATTGCACACAACATCACATCACCAAACCAATGTAGCAATATCAATACAATAACAAATCTAGGATGCATCCATACGCCCCTGCAAAACAATAGTGGCCATATCTGCAATAAACAATATAGGGACGGTGTGGCACATCACTCGACCACTTTGGAGTCATGCCATTGGTGCATCAATGACACGGACATGGAACCCCATGCCTAGTTAATGGCTCGGTATCAAGCGGCGGGTCAAAGCAAAGGTTCACAGTGTAGCAATATATAAGTCATCATAATCAAAGGTTCAATATCAATGATTCACAATAGCAATGGTTCAATAACAAGGTTCAATAGCAAGGTTCAGTAGCAAGGTTCAATAGCAAGGTTCAATAGCAAAGGTTCAATAGCAAAGGTTCAATAACAAGGTTCAATAGCAAAGGTTCAATTCAAATAGCAAGAGATCAAAAGGTGCATAGAGATCATGATAAACCTTATAAGGAAGGTCAGAATATCTGTACCTTATTCAAAGCAAGCAAAATAGGAAAGTAAGGTCACAAGATGATCAATCCCGCTGCCCGGAACCTATACGAATTAGATAACGTTTATTATAATCAGATTACCCATTTTAGACGGCTTTCCATTTTAGCAGGTTTCCCGTTTTAGTAAATTTCCATTTTTAGTCAATTTTACATATTTAGTAAGTTTCCTGATTTAGCAATATTAGTCATTATAGTCAAAGTTACCATTTATTCAAGTTAGAGTATTGAAAGTGACAAACCTTATAAGTTAGGGTTTATTATGACAATCTATATAAGTTTAGGGTTCGATATATAAATTATCAAATTTAGTAATTAAAATGTCGATTAAATACACTTTAAGGTTTTATATTATAACTTATATCAAATGGAAATTTTAGACTCCGTCATTTAATAATTATATTAACTTGCTCTTGACATTAGTTTAGACCGCGACGATCAACATTCGATCATTACATGCATACTCACCCGACTCATAACTATACATGATACATTTCATCACACGCACATATACATACGAGACCACGCATACACTACTTAAAATCACAAAACTCAATGTGTATCACATTTCGCACAACCATACTTACTAGACACACCATGTATACAATTTGACGATTACATGAATTACTTCATACTCCATGCATGCAATACACCCATTTGACCACGTTTGTAAACCAATTTATATTTGATAAAAACTAAACCGACACCCATGTCCATACATTTTCAATTCACCTCCATACATGTATACAATGCACAATATTCTCACGTTAACACTCGACTCGACCCTTATCGTAGTAATCGCCCTAGTGAGACTAGAACAAGTATTAGACTGATTCGGTTCATAAAACCTTTAGACAAGTCGACACTAACAAGACTTCAAAGGTTAACGAGACAACATGATATCGCGAGACACACATACATCGCACACCCTATTTGATCACACCAAACCATATAACGAGAAACACGATTATACTAATGACATGAACCAATCCCTAACCTTTCGTGATTATAAGATGCGCCCCATTATAAATTTTCTTCTAGGCTTTATTTCTCGTTTTAGGACATGATAAAGGTTCGATTATGGTCTTAACAATATGGGTCGATCCATAATAAATCAAGGGATGGTCGAAAACAGAAAACAATGATTCAACAGCACAAGTATCAACATGTTATTCTTATTATTTCATGTGACGTTATGTATTCTGTAACACCCCGCCTTATAGATCACAATATTGTCCGCTTTACCCGCAGGCTCACGGCTTTGTTTTTGTGGCCTCATTTGAAGACTTCGGCGGTCACCCAAGCCAGATTACTCTCACACGAGCACGCTTAGCGCCGGTTCTAAGAACTCCACCCGCGATGAACCACAAAGCGCGTTGTGTCATTATAAGGCGAATGTTATCTTATGAGCCCGGCATCTCTCTCCGTGCCAAACCGATGTGGGATTTGCCTGGGGTGTTACAATCACCCCGCAGGGACTCATCGTCCTCGATGAGGTTTGCCCCACCATCCCGAGCGGCTCGGGGTGGCTCGATACCACTTATTTTGTAACACCCCGACCCGACAAGGGTAAAGATATAACAATACGGTTTCATATCAGAACTTTAATTACTATACAAAAGCGGAAGCCTTTACAAAATGATTACAAAAGATAATATAAATAGTTAAAACTTCAAAATAAATCTAAGATCTCTATGGTAAAGTCTTGCTCTCACTCTACTCTCAAACCCGGATCGGCTATCCCATAAGCTCATCTTGAATGCTAAATACCGCAGCAGAAAAGAAAAGTCTAATTTGAGCTTACAAAGCCAGTGAGCGGATATAACGAAACAAAAAGCTAAAACAGAACAAATATACGAATAACGAAAATAAAATGAAATAATGATGAAGGATCTTTTAGAATTCTGCGGAAGCACACATATACAGAAATCCAAACAACCACATAACAGTTTAGACTTCACATAGCACATCAATGACACAAACACAAACGTATCAGAAACGACCATACACATTGCGTACCAAAATAACAGATTACGTATAAGCCAAACGGAAAGTCTCAAAACTAACGGAAACAGTTTCTAGTAAATAAACATGGCATTCATAAAATCAATTACTCAGCATTTAATGCACTTACTTCAATATTATAGCAGCGGAAACAGCAGACAGGTCATGGCAGACATAATAGCTAAACCAGTTCTCATATCACATCCTAACCTTAGCAGAGTTTTAAACATGGTAGGTCACATATGCAGACAGATAATTAACCTTCAAAATACTCAATTATACACTAGCACATTCATCTCACAGATCAAAGCATTCACGTAACAATAACAAATCATAATATCAGATATAGAATCATGTTTCAAACATATTAATCCTATCCTAGTATGGCAACTAATAATCACTTAAACAAATACGTCATAGGCACATTCACTAACATATCATATCAGAAACATCTTTCTTCTTCAAAAGTAACTTCAGAAAATAAATGTACATGGGTAGCTAGCTCCCAGATTTTGTGAAGACGCGTGTACTACGACATCATTCACCGGATAACATATCGGATAACGGATCGGATCTAGGATGCATCCATCGCCCTTCCTACATATTCACAAATATGCTTCACCATCCAGACGTGGCGAACATCACTCTCTCGCCCTAGAGTCATATCGAGGTGCATCAACGATACGGACATGGAACCCCCATGACTAGTTAAATATTTGGTTATTATCAACCAACTTAAGTCAAACAGATTTCAAATATAGCCGGATCATAGTCACACACAAGGTCACGTAATCATACCGGATAGTTCATATCATAAGGTCCATATTCGATTGTCGTAAATCATCGGTTCATATCATAGTGGCATATCATATATTCATAAGCGAAGTTCATAACAGAGGTTCATAATCATAGGTTCATAATCCAATATAACGAGATTCAACAAATGTATATATCAAAGTCTTCTAACATAAGTTCACATCGATGGTGCATAGTTCACTAGAACATAAATTCGGATAAGTAATGATCAAACATTCGTAAAAGGTTCATAGCAATGGCATTGGGAATCCTAATAAGCATGCGAGATATGATGAAGAAGGAAAACATGAGGGACCTTTACTGAAAAGGGTCAGAATATCTGAACGATAACACAAGTGTCTTGAAGTAAGACAGAATATCCGTACCTTAAAGCAAATGAGAAGAAAGCAAACGAATGAACGAATACGAAGATGTAACGTCGCGTCTCCTCCAACGAATCTACACGGATTATGATTTATTTAATACTTATTAGAATCATTAATATTATAACGGATTTATCTCATTAATACTTTTTAAAGTTGTCAGAATATTCTCATTTTAGTGACAGACGAAATCTCAACATTTTAGGTATTCCTCATTAATTCACCAACCTTCTATTTAGAGTCTAGGGTTTCCCCTACTCTTTAAATATTACTAATTACGCATTAAATTCACATATTCCTTCTTTTAATGATTTTCCAAAGTTAACCTAGAACGTAAATGATAACAAACCGAAATTAACTTAACTCATGCGTGTCTCTACAAAAATCAATTTACACTTGTTGAACCCATAATTACTCAGAATTACGAATTACACCCTTGACATCTTTAATTATATGACCTAACCTTATATTATCAGATTTTACACTTTTAACCCAAAGGTTTTAGAATTTACAAAACGTACCCTAATAAATTAAATACAATTCGAATGGCCCTTAAAATATCCAAAATTACACTTTTAACCCCCACACTTATCTTTATACGTTTAGTACAAGTATTTTACTGTTTACAAAAATAACCTTTAAGTTTCATAATTTACAAAACCAACCCAAAACTTTTATTTAAGGCCGAATAGACATAATTCAAATATAAGCCCTAAACCTAAGTTTAACCAATCATTAGCTCATCATTAATACTTCATTAATTACCTTCAATGATTACAAGGAAACCCTAGTTCATGCAAACCCTAATCGTTCCTTTTTAAAACCTTCCTTTTTCCATGTTTAACCGAACCATAAAACTCAAAACAATTCATACAAGCTTCGAATTCTTAATCATGTATTTTATTCAGGTCTTATAACATATAATAGCTTCTGGAAAAATCAAATCATGGTCTCTAAAAATATTATAAGCTCAATCGTTAATTGTATACGCTTTTTAGGGTTTTCGATTCCAAATAATTTCATACGACATATTAAACATGCATGGCCAATTTTTATGTGTTATATATGACTTATAGGGCTGAATTCAACATTAGGAACATACCCTTGATGAGCTTGAATCGTTAGAACAAAAGAAGAACAAAAACACCACTCGCCGAAACCCTAATCCACTCAAAAACTCACCACGCTTAAACCAGCAGCTTTGGAACTCGATCACTATTTTTCCCACCTTGTTTACCTTCAAACTTGTCCAATAAAATTGGTCTCAAGCTCTGGAAACTGGAATTCTATTTGTTAGGGGTTTTGAAGTCGGTTTGAGAATAATCGGTATTTAGGGATTATTAGGAACCGAATATATGTATATATACTTGAGTTACTATTTTTCTTGTGGGCTTTATAATGCATTGGACTTAAAATAAATGGTCTCTTAATAATATAAATTTATATTGGGCTTTTACTAATTAATTTCTTTTATAAAACTATTTAATATATTCGGCTAATTATTAAAATACATAAAGGATTTTAGAAAATTATAATCTATAAAAATTAACGTTACAAGATCATTCAAGATTTATTTGGATCATATGTGATATTGCTTATAAGTTTTCTGAATTTACGTAGCTCATTTGGTATTTTGTTTATTTAATTATTCTTACTTTTGATCATAAGGGTATTTTGGTCTTTTTGTGAATTTTAGAAATTCAGGTATTACATATTCGGTTTAAGCATGCATTCTAGGCGATACATTTGAAGTACAGAAAATAAACAATCAAAGGAAGATTTAACGAGGTCGAGTGTTACCACTGAAGCGTGAATACAAGAAAGAAACACGGACAATTGTGTATGGGTCGAATTCAGTCACCCCGAATCAGCAACAGCCCCTTCGAAAACCCAATGTATAACCCACGTATGGATTCCAGGCCAGCCACCACCACGATCACGAGTTACCAACGAATCACGTACGAGTCTCTTGTTAGCCTTCCTTGGTCGACAGAAAGGATGAAGCAGAAGAAAAGATGCAGCCGATTGTTTCTTGTGTGCTAGGGTTTTGGAATTGTTTTTTTGTGATTTGATAATGTGAAGTAAAAGTGGGATCCGGTTTTATTTTATTGCCGTGAAGGGGGGAAACAAAAAGGGAAACTTTAATCAAATCAAGAATTATAATGGGTACTTGCCACATTTACTTCAATCACGAACTTGGTCTCATTTCTCGATGCGATACGTTGTGTACTTCAAAACTTTCGGTTAGGGTCAATTAAAAGAAAACGTGGCAAAAATAAATGTGTAGGAATTATTTTAGCGTAAGTTTTATTTCCGTATTAATTTTACTTGTTGGGTATTAACGATTTAAGTATTTAAGTTACGGTCGTAATGTACGTTTAATAATTAACGTCTTTTCTAAGTTCGAGATTAAAGGGTATTTTGGTATTTTAACGTGTTCGAAAATGTGGGTTTTACACATATTGATCCGAGTTCTCATGAGTCTACCCAAAAGGAGAACCATAAGGCGTCACTAGTGCAGATACTAGATCGTCACATACATCACAAAAACAATTGAGTGGGTCTTATAGCCGAATATACACATAAAATTAATCATAGCAAACTAATTAACTTTTAATTATGCAATTTTATGTATCTAATTAACCATTAATTCAATTAGTTTGTCTAAGTATTGTTTTATTAATTATTGACAAGTATTGCGTTATAGTTGTCAAAACAAAAAATAGAACAAATAACTAATTAGATTTCATTCACCTTTTCGCATGTTTGTTAGAACGTGTAACCCATAATCACAAAAACGAGTTGGCTCTGATGCCACTGTTGGGATTTTATAATCATGTTAACCTTTTAACACTACGAGTACGCAGCGGAATATGGATCTAGTTTAAGCAATTAGATTAACACGTATAATAAACAAATGAATATAAAAGGAAACAAAAAACACTAACCCTCGTAGTCACCCTCAAGTAAACAACAACAAACCAAAATCAACGCGATTACCTCTACAAGTGCTCACACAAACACGTAACCCGAATACGCCTGATATGCTAGTCGTGTCACGTTTAACCAAAACAACCTTTGTATAACTCAAAACCCTCAAACCAAAACAAAACACCTTGTTGTTACTTGTGTCCGAGATCAAACAAACCAAAGAACCAAACACACCCTTGTTGTCCGAGATCTGCCAACAAACCCGAGAACCAAACTGCCCCTTTGTCCAAGATCGGATACAAAGGACTTGTTCCATTTTCTCTTCTTCCGCGATCACAGCAACCAAACACCTTTGGAATGGCTTCTTTTCGACCAGGAACTCACCAATAAACAATAACTACCAACCCTTGAACACAATTGGATCGTATAGATGCAATTAGGGTTTCGAACGAACAAACCCTAATCGGATAAAACTTTCGATCGGATTGAGCACAAAAGGTGGTGATGGGTCGATTGGAACTTGTTGTCAATTGGAGTGTATATGTCCTATGGAATTGAACTAGGGTGAGGGGTATATAAAGCCTCAAAACCCTAGTTAACTTAGCCTCTAAACTTGGTCACAAAGTCATCCCACATTCCATATTCAATTACAATTCTTCTAGGCCTAAACCTATTCCCACCTCTCTACTGGAAACCGCCATTGGGCTTGATGAGGTGTTATCGGTCTAGTTCATAATGGGTCAAAGTTTGAACATATAAACGTTTAACGTATTCTTGTGTTTCATGTGTGTGCCCCCAATAGGCTCACACACCTTTAGCGTATTTGCTAATCCAACTACCACATTCCAACACCCGCGCTTAACGGCAACGATTTCTAGTTTTCAACAAAAATACAAGGTGAATGTTTTTTTTAGTGCTCGGATATTCTCTTTGAGGAACTGTTCCTCTTATGGAATAGTTGAATAGCACCGACAATGAAACACTAACAATAAATCACAAGTACACCAATAAAGCATTTACCTACAAGACATAACTGATTGTCGAATCTATTCAAAACATCAAAGAAAGTGTAACTAAATAGTAATGTTTTTTAGCCGAAAACAACCTCAAACTAAATATTACTCCCATTATCATCAAATATTACCCCAAACACCCTCTTTAAAATAAAGTTCACGAACATAAACAATTCAAGACCATTACTAACATTCACTTACCTGATTAAAAAAACATACACAAAATGCTTATGAAAGTCATTGGCCTCGGTTATGAACATCATGTGTCTCATTTCTTTTCGAAAAGATGTTTAAAAAGTAATAATCAGCCTCCAATATGTTATATTCCAGTCAGATATTGAATCAGATTTCAAAGGAATTACCTTGAAGATCTACTCCGTATCAAACACAATGACCATTAAAGATATTAGAAGCAGACAAACAAACACCGTATCTAAAGTGAACCTTGCGACATCGAAAAAGATACAAAACAAAAACTACCAAACCAACCAACGGATTCGAGTTTCTCAAGTATCACCACCACAACATATCTGGAACCACCAGTAAGATTTAAACTTTGTAAAAAAACTTTGACACAAAATTTACACATGAACTTTTAAACATAGTTTTTTTTCCCTCCCTCTCTCTCTCTCTCTCTCGAACATAGTTACCAACAGGAAACCAAACATCACTTCATTAGAATATTTGGTCATTATTGCCTCGTAAATGTATAAGAGCACCCGGTGTGAAGGTTTTTATACCTCGATGTGCCAACTAGGCACCTTTGTTGTGGCTCTTCATGACACCGCCCCCTTGTTATAGCTTGCCATCCCAACTCTCGTCGTCTGCACGGCGAGGTTAATTTGTCATTTTTTTATTGTTAAATATGTAATATTTTTATAAGTGGTGGACCTCAAATAATAAGTTTAGGTTAGTTGTGAAGGTTTGTTAAAGTGATGTGGCACCCCGTGAGTCCCGAATGAGTAAGTTGGATATGTCATGACACCTAGTGCTCTAACAACCCATTATATTATTTCCTTTATAAGAATAGTTTTAACTTTTTAAATGTTGCCCATATTAAATCATTTCCTTTATAAGATAGTTTCAACTTTTTAAATGTTTCAACTTTTCAACATTGACCATTTTTCAACATTAAACAATTCAACTTTGACTATTTTTCCTTTTTATGTAGTAGAGATAATAATTTTTTTTAATTAAAATTATGGTGTACAGGAGTACTTGAATTATGGAGATAGATAATTGTTTTGGTTAAGATATAGGTTATGTGTTATAAAAGAAAAATGATGAGGTGCCTGTCGCTTTTTGGGAATAAGACGGGCTCACGCCGCACCTTGTCCTAAACCTTTAACAAGAAAACGGTGAAGTGTAAGCCTTTAAGGTGATCATGTTCGAGTCATAAGTGACTTGAATAAGGGAAATATATTTATAGATAGATCATTGTGAGTAACTACCATTTCATAAGAAACTTCACCTTTCACTCAAAATGAACCATCACCAATGATCAAACCTTAATATAAAAGTCAAACAAACACCGACCCTAAATCCCACACCATTACCACCCTCACCAAAACCATTATGACTCACCACCACCCATACACCTTCCCAACCACCACCTCCACGGTCCTACCAGACCACACACCTTCTCTCATGACCTCCAACCACCACTCACAACCAACTCTTTCTTCCAAAACTCTATCTTACTTTTATTCGTTTTTATATCGTTTCATCCGTTTTGTTACATTTTCATTGGTTTTCATACCTTTTCTTTCGTTTTCGTCCATTTTCATATGTTTTCATCCGTTTTCAGACGTGTTTTTACGCTTTCATACGTTTTCGTTAGTTTTTTTTACGTTTTCATCCGTTTTCTTATGTTTTCGTCTATTTTCATACGTTTCTGAATATTAGGTGATATTCTAAATATCACAAGTGATATTTTCAGAATATTACTTGTGATATTCTGAATATCACTTGTGATTTTCATGTTACAAAACATTAGCTGAAAATCACTTGTGATATTCTGAATATCACAGAATATCACTTGTGATATTCAGAATATCACACAATGATATTCAGAATATCATACAATGATATTCAGAAGATCACTTGTGATATTCGAAGCGTGTAAGCGTTTAAAACAATTAAAAGCGGACGAAACGTAAGAAAATGGACGAATATGTATGAAGCGGACGGCGTATGAAAGCGTAAAACGTGTATGAAAAGGCGAAACGTATGAAATGGACGGCGATGAAACCGCAAAACGTAAGAAAGCGGATCAAAAGCGGACGAAAAGAAGAAAGCGAATAAAAGCGAAAAAATAAATAAATAACCTTGAACTAAAAAAAATGACAAAAAAATGTGAATAAATAAGAAAGACAAAGGACAAGAAAAAGACATGGACTTAGGTTGACATATTCAATTTTAAGTTAATCTCAACCATTAGATTAAACTATATGAATGATGAGGATTTGTCCATTGGTAAACACCAAGATAAAAGTAAGTAAAATAGCCCACCTCTTCTAATATCATGCTATCTTATAATGCACGAGGGCCTTCTTAATATAGAAATACTTAAAATTCAGCATTGCTTATTATAGTAAGATTCAATAGCTTCAGCATTACAAGTTTTTAAGTTAAAGTACAACTAATTTAATGTTATTAATATAATCAATGTTTTTAATGTAGTCAATTAATTAACTGGTTAATAAATACAATTAATGTAGTTATTAAAATACCTATTACATAAGAAATACAAGTTATCAAACATATTGCATAACCAACTTAAATACAATTCCTGCATTAAATATCACTAATATAAATAATAAAGCACATTATACAAATATTCAAGCTTGAACAGGCAACGGCCCAAACATGCTCGATCCCGAACGGGCACAAGCGACTTTTGACTTTTAACGTCGTTGACATTTATTTTAAAGCACCCGCTTGTTGTAACACTTAAATACGCTTATTTGTATACATTAGTCATACCATGCGTTGTCGAAGAAGTTTAGCAAGATCCAAGGACATTAATTATTTGTAGGATTTTGCTACATCCACAAAAAACCCACAAAACTCTCACTCGGCGGCGTGTCGTGGTGATTGGTTTTTGGGATCCACATCCCACCAAAACTAATCACCCACCGACACGCCACCGTTGTTGGGTTAGCTCCCGCAAGTGGTAAGATAATCAACTTCAACGAGAAACAACAATGTCTCAGTAACAGATACCACTGGTGGTTACTGGATATCACTTGGAATCGTGTGATCACTTTCCAAAGTAAACTATTCGACCCTAATGCACGGGTATCACGAATATCTACTTAGGATAAGACCAAATGCGGTTAGAGAATTAGGCACAATTCTATAACCCTTTCGCTAATAAGTGTTTAGTGTTTTACGTATGTGTCCCTCATGCATGTTCGCATCTCCTATATAGGAGGTTACTCTTGAGCTATTCCAATGGAATTATGAGTATTAATCGGCCCATTAATAGCCTCATAATTATCCCCATTATAGCCGTTAGTGGTTACATGACCAATTAAACGTGGTCATAAAGAAGTTGTAATCGCCATTTAGCAAGATTTTCCATAAGCAAGATTTTCCACTAGCGGTACTTTCACTTGCGATGGAAGTACATTCTATCGATGGAAACACCGCTTATCATCCATTCATAGCACTATCGGTGGATACACCACTCAGTGGAAACATCGCCTATCGCTGGAAACATCGCTTATCGGTGGAAACACTTGCTTGTCGATGGAAGCCCAAGCAAGACTTTCCACAAGCGGTACTTTCCTGGCAAGACTTTCCTTAAGCAAGACTTTCACCAAAGAAGACTTTCTACTAGCACTACCAATACAAACCACTATAAGAGTCGTGGTGTTCATGGACCCGGGTGTACACCTGTACCTCTAACCCATTACAAGGTGTGAACTAATCCCACAAGTGCACTAAATTTTCCAACAATCCTCCCCAAATTTAGTTCACTTCCTTTGCATGAAAAATAAACATCAATCAAAACATGTGCATAAACGAAAATGTCACGAGGATTGAATTTCCATCTTAGTAAATTACACGTTCAAATATTCGAGAATCGTGGTGTTCTAAGAATTGAACCCTTCAACCCATTTGAATACCGAAGATAAAATACACACAAGTTTTTAAACACTTAAAAGCTCCCGACACTATACAAGCCATGTGTCCATATCCAAATTCATAAATGTTGTAAAAGCTAAAAGTCCAAAGCTTCCTCAAGCGGCAAAACTTCAACATTCACATAGGTGGTTCCTCTTTAGTCATGCTCCCGCCAAGCACTTTTTCAAAGAAAATTAACCATTAAGTAAAGACTTCATCCTCCTTTCAAGAGGTTCCGAGCACAACCTTGGGATGTAAATAAAACATGTGCTCCAGTCCATCGAATATTCTTTCCACATTGAACTCGGCCCCAAGTTTCCTCGGGAGGAGTTGGGTGTCCTAGCATTCAAATGACTAAGTTGGACTTAAACCCATCCCTTTAGCGGACTTTATAACCAAGTCTCAGCCGACCCTTCGTCAAGTGATCGACTAAGTTACATTGAGATCTCACAAACTCTATAGATACCACCCCATTCATGATAAGCTCACGAATCATGCTATGTCCGACACCTAAGTGTCTAGACTTACCATTGTACATCCGGCTATAAGCCTTAGCCAATGTAGCCGCACTATCACACCGGATAGAAATAGGTGCTATAGGTTTAGGCCACAATGGAATCTCAAGAAGCAAGTTTTTCAACCATTGACTTCTTTACCAAAGAATGCCAGAGCCACAAATTCATATTCCATTGTTGAAGCGGTGATGCAAGTTTGCTTCTTGAAGCCCAAGAAATTGCACCTCCACAAGTAGGAATACCCACCACCGGTAGAGCGAATTGTCCTCGATGTTCTCGATCCAACTTGCATCGTTGTAACCTTCCAACATCGATGGGTAACCAAGATATGAGACTATAATCCATAGTTCTCTTCAAATACTTCAATACTCTCCGAATCGCTTGCGTTGATGAGCACTAGGATTACTAGTATACCGCTCAATTTTCCCACCGCAAAACCAATATCGGTCTTGTACAAGTCATGGCATACATCGAGTGACAATTACCCTAGAATACTCAAGTTGAGATCTGACCTTGCCATGATTAGGCATCGACTTCTCACAGTATCCATAGGTGTACTCCACGGAGTACAATCAAAGTAATTGAATTTCCTCGGTACCTTCTCAATATAATGAGACCGAGAGATAGAAATTCTATTACTTTCATGTTTAATCCTTATACCAAGGATAACATCGCCTCCCCCATGTCCTTCATGGAGAACCTTGATGAAAAAATTCCTTTGTCAAGTCAACTTTGATTTTGGTGAGGTGCCAAAGATCAACATGTCATCAACATATAGACAAATGATGACTCCTTTACCAGATTCATCAAATTTGTTATATACACATTTGTCGACGGTTAAGAACATAACCACTAGACAAAACCACCTCATCAAATTTTGATGCCATTGCTTAGGTGCCTGCATAAGTCCATAAAGAGACTTAATCGGTTTACACCTTGTTTTCATTGCGAGCAAGATGAAGCCACGAGGTTGGTTCATATAAACCTCCTCTTCCAATTCACCATTCAAGAAAGTCATCTTCGCATCCATCCGATGAATAACCAGATTGTGAATAGATGCCAAAGCAATCGCCAGTCTTATGTAATCGTCACGAGCCACATGGGCATAAGTATCAAAATAGTCTATCACGACTTTTGTTTAAAGCCCGAATAACTAATCTAGCCTTGAACTTTTCAATAGTTCCATCTACCTTCATTTTCCTTTTGAAAATCCATTTGCAACCTAGAGGTTTGCAACACGTGGTAGATCAACCAACACCCAGTGTTGTTGCCCATGATGGAATCCATCTCATCATTGATTGCTTCTTTCCGTAAGGCAATGTCCAGGACTTCATTGCTTCTTCAAATGTCTTGGGATCATCCTCAACAATGAAGCAATAGGAGTATTGGTCCGAGACCTCATCCTCGGTACCTTCAACTAAGTATAGTTGAAACTCGGGTCCAAATGACTTTGGAGTCCCGACCTTTTGCTCTTCCCGAGCACAGTTCAGTTCTTGAACCACAACCTCATCGGGGACCACCGATGGTGCATCATCGAGGACCTCGATACACCGTGTCATGAGTTCCATTAGGAATCCTCGACTTGGTCTGGGATCGATGAGAATCTATTTTCATCAAAGTCGCATCCCTGATTCAATTATTGAGTTAATCGAAACATGTTCATTAGGTTCAATAACATAGAACCTAAAAGCCTTGGAATGCTCAAGATATCCAACAAAGATGCGATCAATGCCTCTTTCACCCAAAGTCTTTGCTTTGGATCGTGGAGTCTTACAATGCCCTACAACCCCAAACCTTGAGATAATTCAGGTTGGGTTTCCTTTAG
Source organism: Chrysanthemum lavandulifolium (assembly GCA_022545495.1). Classification (NCBI taxonomy): domain Eukaryota; kingdom Viridiplantae; phylum Streptophyta; class Magnoliopsida; order Asterales; family Asteraceae; genus Chrysanthemum; species Chrysanthemum lavandulifolium. Next base: position 72,107,111 of record CM040245.1, on the reverse strand, counting down.
TCCAGAGTTCATAAGGGGTAACCTTGTTCCTTTTGTTGAGAACCCTATTTAATAAATAGCAAGTCGTTAACATAGCTTCACCCGTAACCCTTGACTCATCCCGAAAAGGATAACATGGAATTAACCATCTCCTTCAAAGACCTGTTTTCCTTTCGTAAATACCATTTCTTGAGGAGTATAAGGGCATTCGTTTCATGGATTATTCCAACAGATCAAATCTTGAGTATCCATGTACTCACCTCCCCATCGGTCCTTAATCTTTTGATCAAAGACCCAGTTGTAATTCAACTGTTTTAAACACTTTGAATTTATCTAATGCTTCATCCTTGGTATGTAATGATAGACATAACAAAATCTAGAAGCATCATCAATAAATGTCAAAGTACTTCTTATTCCCCAAAGAAGGAGTGGCATGCAAATCACACAGTCACTGTGAATAAGCTCCAAGATCTTAGTCTCACGACTAACACCCCGAAAGGGTTTCTTGGTTATCTTGGTCAACATGCAAGTTTTACACTTTTCGTGTCCATGTCAAAAGCGAGGATTAAACCATCCCTAGACATATCTTGCATTCTTTATAGTGAACATGACCAAGTCTAGCATGCCAAAGGGTAGAATCGGTCACGATCATATGTGGTCACAAAGGTGAAATAACAACAACTCAACAAGAGTTAACTCCTCCTTCATATGTGTAACACCCCAACCCACAAGGGTAGAAGTGTCACGATACGGTGTCATATCAGAACATACAAATAAAATTTTACAAGCGAAAGCCTTAACGAATAAAATACCAAGTCATATAGACGAAATGACTTACAAGGAAAAATACAAAATCCAATATGTTTGAAATAAAATGAAATCTCCAAACAATAGCCCAACAAAATAAATCCAAAATAATAAGGTATCTAGGGTTGGTCCACTCAAATAATCCAACTCTCAGCCCATCAAAGCCCATCTTCAACCTATCACCTGCCGCAGGAAAAGAAATGCGGCTGAGCTTAAAAAGCCCAGTGAATGATATAACAAAGCTAAAGCTAAATAAAATCAAATGCAAGATGAAACAAAGGAACGGATAACAAAGTCGTAGCGAAATGAGAGTAATGAGTCAAAGAGGATCCTGCAGAACACAATTATCTGAGATATCCAAAACGAGCGGATAATAAGGAGAGCGAAGCGAAGCAAAGCATCAATGACATATAAACAAGCACATACAAACCAGACATACAAGAACTGAAACATAAGCAAACATAGTAGGCATAGCATCCACACAAAGTATAAGTCATACAATCAATTCAGGAAATGAGGAGACATACAAGCCAATCAAAAGTCTACAGAAGAGCGGAAGCAGTTAATAATAAGTGAGCATGGCAATTCACACAGGTCAAAACCCTTAGTTGAAGACATAATCAGTATCATAACGGAAATCAAAACATGGCAGTCACAAGTAACAAGTAGGAATACAATATGAACACTATAATTAAATGAATTAAATACATAGCAGGGCAATTAAACAAGTTAACAAGCTAGACTTCATAAGTTGAACCATCCACCAAATCAAACAAAGTAGCATAAGCAAAATGCGAACATGGCGGTCAACAACAAGCAGATAAGGACACCACGGATAGTCATAGTCCACGAGATTAATCGAACGAGGTACAAAAGATAAGCAGATCAACAATCGATATCACACAAACACGGTTACAGACAAATCAAAGGATCACATAACAAGAAGATAGCATATCATCGATGACAACGGTAAATCTTATATCGCATACATACATATCATACAGAGTAATCGGTAGTCATATAAACATGAATATCATAATCAAATCCAATAACATATAATAACCCGATGCGTGAATGGAACCATAGTGCAAGTAACGGATTGAAAGTGTGATGATCAACGTAATGGAGTATCAATATCTTGGTAAAAGTGAATCATATAAGGGTATTGAGTAATGAACAAGTAATACATATTATGGTTCGTTGGAGAAATACGGAAGGTACAATATAGGTTTATCAAAAGTGTAAGGGTTATCGTAAATCTACCCGAGCCCGAAACATATCATATCATATCATAAGTAGCCATTGTATTCGGAGGGTGACCTCGGAATACCATACATAATAGGAGGAGACCTCGATAACAAATGGAGTAGCTAGCTCCCGAATTGTGAAGACGCGGATTGCACCGACATCATTCACCGGACAAAGCTCCAATCGGATCAAATCCTCGAAACATATCATATCTAGGATGCATCCATCGCCCCGGAAACATAATGGCCAAATCATATACATATAGTGAGCTCATAATCATATCAGAATGGGGACGGTGTGGAACATCACTCAACCACACTAAATTCATGCCATTGGTGCATCAATGACACGGTCAAGTTACCTTCCTGACTAGGAAACATATTTGGCTCGGGTATCAAACTGACGGGTCAAAGCATAATCATATCATATCATAAGGGTTCATATCATAGTTCATATCAAAGTTCATATCAGAATTCATATCAAAGTTCATATCAAAGTTTCATATCAAGGTTTCATATCAAGGTTTCATATCAAGGTTTCATATCAAGGTTTCATATAGTTTCATAACAAGGGAGCATAGCAGAGTCATAGGGAAGCCCTAAATAAGAGGCTTAGAGTAACGCATAACATATCAAGCTAGAATCGAAGGATGAATACGAATCATGAGAAACCTTAAGAGGTAAGGTCAGAATATCTGTACCTTATTCGGAGCAAATCACAATGAAAGTAAAATCAAGAAAGAGATCAATCCCGTCGCCCGGAACCTATATGAATTAAATAGCGTTCTATAAGAATCAGATTACTCGTTTAAGACGGCTTTCCACTTTTAGAAATCTTTCCATTTTAAGTACTTTCTATTTTAGGCAGCTTTCTGTTTTAGGCAGGTTTCCATATTTAGCAACTTTCCATAATTAGCAGGTTTCCATATTTAGTAAGTTTAGTCACTTATCTATAGTTAAATAATGAAAATGAGTATTATTATGATTTAAGGATCATTTATGACAAGTTACAAAAGTTTAGAGTTTAAAATGTCAATAATGTAAAGTATAGGGTTAAAAGTGTAAATATAGCAAGTTTACTCATTTTACTCATTAAATCCATTTAGTTACTATATTAACAAGTTAATCCATCAAGTTTCATTATTTACAAAACAACCCTTAACTTTATTAAATCATGTAATTACAAAACCCTAGTTTTAGCTTATGATTACGTATTCGTTTCTAAACCATTTTAGCTCGGTTATTACGAGGTTATAATGCTCCTTATGTGATAACATTTTAATTCGACACATCCCTTCCAAAAATCATATTGTACGCCCCATGATTAAATCAAAACAAACCCGTAAATCATTCGTTATCAAATCCATTAATCACATACGTATAATCATATTTTCGTAAGCTCATTAAACCCTTAACCAAAACATATATGAGTCGAAAATATAGAGAGACCCAAATTCAGTTTCGTATTCATATTAACATGTCATATATCATTAGAATCATATACGTTAAGAGTCATGATTTTATGTAGTCTATTACATCATTTTATGTTACAAACATATTCATTATTTTATGTGATTCATTTTCGTATAACAAGCCCTAGAATGGATATCCATGGCCACGAATTAAACAAGAAACAAAGAGGAAGATACGTGAGATGGTGATACGTTACCCTAGTAGCGTGTACGTGACCAAGGAACAAGAAACAAACCACCACGATCAAAACCAAGCCTCTCTAGGCTTAACCAAACCCACGGACAAGAAAGGACACCCACGACCTAGCTTCAATTCGACCCAAACACGATCACCACGTCCACCAATCGATCACACACGATCACAAGCCTCCTAGGAACACTTTTCTTGGTTGGATTTCGGATTAAAATGGAGAAATTAAATTGTGGCCGCCACTTTTGATGAAGAAGAGAGCTTTAGGGTTTACTTGGTGTTTTTGAAATGAAATGGAAAGGATAAATGAGAATTAATAAAATTGATTTTGAGAGTAAATGGGGAGTGATTTGTGGCCGGCCATAGGAGGGGGAAAAAGACCAATTCATTGACTTTCCATCTTATCTCTTAATCATGTATGTAGTCTCATTTCTAGTCTAGGTTAGATGTGTACAAGTTGTAATGTTTATTTGTTACATAGAGTTTATTTACTTATGTTCTTTTAATCCATAACCTAAGTTAATTATTTTCATAATGTGTTTATATTATTGATGATTTAACTTGTTAAACGATGTTGACGTGTTTCCCGAATTTGCATAATTTAAGTTTGAGGGCAAAATTGTCATTTCACGCGATTGAGATTTTAGGGTTTTACAATATGTTTCAAGGTATGCTTGAAATCTTTCCATGAAGGAGGGAGTTTGTCAATGACACAAGAGACTTTGATAGCCTCATCCATGTTCATTTGGTGTTGTGTAAACCTTCCAAGTATTCCAAGAAGTTCATTGTATTGTTCCATAACTGGTATTGAATCAGTCATTTTGTAATTTGTGAAATTACTAACAAGGAACTTCTTACTTGATGCATCCTCAACCATATATTTGGCATCCAAGGAATCCTAGTTCTTTGGAAGATTCAAAGTTCGATAAATATCAAACAAAGAATCGGACATACCATTCGAATAAGACCTCTGCATATGTAGTCATCATTCTCCCACTTGCTCCTCCTCACGATCCGCTCCATAGTAGCATCATCACCATCATCGGGAATTGGAGTAGTCGACACATAGACCACACTCATGCTTGATCGCAAGAAGTGCATCTTCTTCCGCCACATCCTAAAATCCACCCCTTCAAACTTGTCCATTTAGCAAAGTTTGAAGCCATGTCATTCATTGCGGCGGTTGCCATTGATTATCACAAAATAGTTTACTTTGATTGTTGGCGGTTAGCTCCCGGAGCAGGTAAGATAATCAACTTCAAGCAGAAACAACAATGTCGTAGTAATGAGATACCACTTGGTGGTTCTGGGATATCACTTGGAATCGTGTGATCACTTTCCAAAGTAAACTATTCGACCACAATGCCCGGGTATCACGAATATCTACTGGGATAAGACCAAATGCGCTAGAGAATTAGGCACAATTCTATAACCCTTCGCTAATAAGTGTTTAGTGTTTTCGTGTGTGTCCTCATGCATGTTCGGATCTCCATATATAGGAGGTTACTCTTGAGCTATTCAATGGAATTATGAGTATTAATCGGCCCATTAATAGCCTCATAATTATCCTCATTATAGTAGTTAGTGGTTACATGACCAATTAAGCGTGGTCATAAAGAAGTTGTAATCGCCATTTAGCGATCTTTCCATAAGCAATCTTTCCACTAGCGATACTTTCACTTGCGGTGGAAGTACAACCTATCGATGGAAACACCGCTTACTTGTCGATTTTCAAGACTATCGATTGGATACACCGCCGATTGGAAACATCGCATATCGATGGAAACATCGCTTATCGATGGAAACACCGCCATCGATGGAAGCCACAAGCAAGATTTTCACAAGCGATCTTTCCTTAAGCAAGATCTTTCACCGTGATCTTTCTACTAAGACTACCAATACAAACTACTATAAGAGTCGAGTGTTCGTGGACCTTATATGTGTGTACACTCCTGCCTCCCAACCCATTACAAGGTGTGAACTAATCCCACAAGTGCACTAAATTTTCCAACATCAGCGAGTGGGAATTTTTTGTAGGGTTTTTATGTGGATTTAGCATAGCCCTTATTTGTAGTAGTGATACAGGATCCAAGGACATTATATATTTACTTGGTTAAGTTAATGCATTTCAAAGCGATGCAAGCTTAATTCGTCGTTTTTTTTTAATATTTATTTAATAAATTAGAAATGTATCGATTTAAATATCTTTTAAATATCGTCACAACGTGCTAAAACGTTTTATAAATGTTAATATTATAAACAAGCGTACAGAAGAATATTATATAAATATTAACTTTCAATCTTTTTATATCCATTGCAATATAAACTAGAAAATATAAACATTCGCGGCAACGGCAACTACGAACCTCGTTAGTGATGCATAGAAGTAGATGCTTGATAATTATAGCTCCCTTTTGACTGTTTGACTGGGAGTAACCTCAGACAAAACCAAAGTAATTGTTACTAAGCAAACCGAACCTTATCGAATTATAGCTACTTCTGGTTTCTCGGTTTGACCGGATGTATTTAGCAAAACAAAGACCTAACAGTAGTTGTTCGTTTTTATAAAAGTGTTTAGTAATGTTGGTATGTCAGTAATTACATAATGTAGACATATGGTACAAAGCTAAATGCTAACATTAAATGTTTCTTCAAGTATTTGTTATGCTAATTTGCTATTTTATTTTGTTGATAATTTTTAAGAAATTAGAAAGCTAAATTGGTGGTTAAAAGAAGATTATTACAAGTTTATTTAAGATTTGTTAAAGAGTAAAAGCTCAAAAGAGAAAACTCAAGTTAAACAACGTTAAAACTAAAAATCTGCTTTTCATTCGGTCGGCAAAAAGCCCACGTCAAAAGCCCAGTGCAAATGAATAAACACAGTTCACACGAAAATGTCCGGTTCAAGAACAAACGGCCGACCGATCCAAAGAAAGGGTCAAAACCTGATTCAAATCCTAAAGAACTGGTTCAAGAAGAAAGAGTTGATATAACAGTTGCGCTGGGTCCATAAAGCGCCAGCTGCCCCTTCCTGGCGAATGCATGAACCCCGTCCCCGCATCATCCTATTCTAACGGTCAATTTTGAGCTGATTGGTGGTAGGATGTAACGAGTCTAACTACAATTTGACGCAACATTCTCTCATTTTCTTTCCTTTCATAAGTTTTTATTTTTAGGTTTAGAAGAAATTTTTTTTTTTTTTTACAACCTCGCACTACCGATCTCACAAATTCTACCTCATATGTCTTCAACGAGATTTGAACCCACAACCTTTAGATTGATAGGTCACTCACATACCGCTGGGCAAGAAAGCCTTTGATTTTTAGGTTTAGATTTTAATTAATTTTAAGTAGTTAAATATATTTCTCTCCGTCTTAATTTATTTGTTCACGTTACTATTTTGGATTGTTTTAAAATATTGGTTCATTTTCATATTTTAACCAATCAAATAAAACTTTAGTTAGTAAAAATGATATTTGATTAGTAAAAAGAGCCATTACTGAAATTTTTTAAACTGCTTTTAATATGAAAATGGACTAACAAATTAGTAGTAATAAATTTTTGTTAAAGTAATGTTTCAACAATTGTTAGGTTTGTTTCTTAATTTGAAGCTTTTATCTCTATAGCTTTTATTAATTGTTTTTCTTTTTTTATCAATTTTATTTCATATAATTGACACATTTAATCACAATGTTACCTTGTTGTTAAAATCAGGTGACGTTTATTTTATCGGGGTAAGCCTCTTTACCTAAAATCAGATAACGTTTTTTCATTTAGTGTTGTGGGTGCACCTAAGTCACAACCAAACATTAATTGATAATGTTTTGTTGGTCAAATAAAATAATGTATTTTATCTTATTTTTTATTTTAATTTTTTTTAAAACAACAACTTTTTATACTCTTATCTCATACATAATACCTCATAATGTCTCTAACGAGACTTAAACCCACAACTTTTAAATTGACGGATCACTCAAATACTACTAGACAACTTTTAAATTGACGGATCACTCAAATACTACTAGACCAAAAGCATTAGTTATGTATGAATCTTTTTAAAAGCATACTACACATGTATAACTGAATCAACTCGTCATGTACAATCGTTAAAATGTTTGTTATTATTATTTATTAGTACAAACAACATTTATACTTTAGCTTGAAATATTACAAAACTAATGCAAAAGTATAAGGACCTGTTTGTTTTGAGCCATTTGCTTTTAAGATTAGGATTTGACTCAAAATATAATGTTTGGGTATGAGTGCATGGGGTTTCAAATTGGGGCTCATCCCCAAATAGAAGGGGATTTACGAATCCAGTCACAAAGTCCACCTTTTGATCTAATCCTTGTCAGTGGTCCCACGTAATTTCTTTTTCAATTCTGAGAATTTTGTAACAAGCTGCCAACCACATAATATGTATTCTTTACTTTTTTGTTTTTATTTAAATATTAAAAAATATATAAACTTTGAATTCTAATCTTATCCTCACATAAAACAAACAACTTTTAATACACTCCTTCAATTACTCCCATATATTTTCCTTTTAACCTAAACCAAATCCTAATCCTATCTCAAACCTATTAACAAAACAAACGGGCCCTAAGATTGCATACGTTTATAAACATAAAAAAGTTCATAGAACTTATATGATATATATTTTTTCTTCTTGGAAAGGTATAAGAGAAAATAACTCATATATGTTCATGTCAAAAATATTTCGGAGTGAAAGTCAGTGGCTCGGCCTCCGTGCGTGAGGTTTTTTCTCTTGTTTCGGTTTTGATGTAATTGACAAGAGTTTTTTCTTCTCTTTTATAGTCCTCGCGTTAAAGCTTCGAGTAGATTCTAGTTTTTGTAGCATGTGTTTCTTTTCTAGTCTGTATATGTACTTTTGCTCCTAGCATCTTGCTAGTAGCTTTTTATTTATATAATTTAGCCGTTAAAAAAATTGGCAAAATCGCATATATATCATAAAATGAATAATTGCGTATATATCATTTGTACAAGTTTTTTATGCACGTAGTCTGATAATTTTATGCGTCTTTGGATATATATCGATTTCGTTTTCGAGAGGATATATGCAAAAGCTCAAAAAAAAATAATAACATCGTTAGCCGACAATGTTAAGTCGTACTGTCTTCATATATCTATTTCGACATAAATGTATCCCAATTTTTATCGCACAGATCATTATGTGCATAAACTTTAGTAAGTTAAAGTTTATACGGGAAGCAATGAACATGCTTTACTTCTTATATTTTTCTTTTTCTTTGACAATTCTTTTTGTTGCTCATATTTGATTCCAGCCTTCAACTTACACGCACTAATATTTTGCTATACTTTACTTCTCACTAAATTTACATACACAAAAATTATTTATTTTATTCGAGTATACAATAGAATGCATTTTTTTGCATCAACCATTTATTTATGTCATCTCACAATTTAGAATTGACGTAACTCCAAATATTTATAAATTTATAAATCAAAATAGTTCATTTGATCTTAACTTATTTGGATTCAAGATACCGATCAAACGTTCATTTTATTTCAGAACCATGTTCATTCAGCATATTTGATTCATTCAACATCATATTCATTTAATGCTAAATCATATTGTTTTATACGGAGTAATGTGTTATTAGAGGCGACCATCTATGAAAACTATATAAGAAAATGATTGTAATGTCTAAAAATATAACTAAACTTGTGCCTAAATTTACGTAACAATGATTTGTTGGTTTACGAAAAAATAGATTATTCTGCTATCACCAACAAGAAACTTTCACATAAAATTAGGCATGAATATGCATACCGGTTAGGCTAGGAAAAGTGAAAAGTATATATAACACAACAAGTTTGATGTTCCATTTGCCTTGATACGAAAGGAAGTACCATACACGTGTCATTGGCTTTTACTTAGTTTTACATCCAAACATGAAACTTAACCGTTGACACCCTCAAACACTCCCCAAAAAGGAAAAACAAACGAACCATCATCAAAACTTAACACAAAAGTCAAACACACCTCTATAAAACCCCACACCATTTACCACCCTCGCAACAAAACCACCATGACTCACCACCACCCATACACCTTCCCAACCACCACCTCCGCAGTCCTCCCAGACCCACACACCTTCTTCTCCCATAACCTCCAACCACCACTCCCCACCAACTCTTTCTTCCAAAACTTTGTCCTTAAAAAAGGTGATCAACCTGAATACATCCACCCTTATCTCATCAAATCTCATAACTCATCACTTTCCATCTCATACCCTTCTTTATTCTCCAACACTGCTTTCACTTACCAAATCTTTAACCCTGATCTCACCATTTCGGCTTTAAGCAACTCAAGTGACCAAGCCCATGTCATATCTTCTTATAATGATCTTAGTGTTACATTGGATGTACAAGGTAGTTTAAGGTTTTTTCTTGTTAGGGGTAGTCCTTTTTTGACATGTGAGGTTTTGAATAAGGTTGGGTTGTCTATTTCCACTATTCATGCTATTGTTGGTTTTAGTCCGAATAGCGCGAAAACTAAGTTCAAGATTAGTTTGAATAATGGCCAAACTTGGGTTTTGTATGCTAGTTCTGCTATTGATTTGAGTTGTGATGTGAATAGGATTGTTAGTGGTGAGTTTTGTGGTGTGATTAGGATTGCTGTGTTGGGTTCGGGTTCGGGGTGTGAGTTTGAGTCGGTTTTGGATCGGTTTAGTACTTGTTATCCAGTTTCGGGTTATGCGGTGTTTAGTGGGCCGTTTTGTGTTGAATATAAGTGGGAGAAAAAGGGTTGGGGGGATTTGTTGATGTTAGCAAACCCTTTGCATATTAAGCTTATAGATGATTGTTTGGTTAGTAAAGTTGACGGCTTTAAGTATGATAGTCTTGATGGTGAGTTAGTAGGCGTTGTTGGTGATTCGTGGGTGTTGAGAACTGATCCGGTTTCTATAACTTGGCATTCCATTAAAGGTGTTAAGGAAGAGTCATATGCTCAAATTATTGATGCACTTGTCAAAGATGTTGAGGGTTTGGATGCGAGTAATATTGAGACTACTTCGTCGTATTTTTTTGGGAAATTGGTTGCTAGGGCGGCGAGGTTAGCTTTGATAGCTGAAGAAGTTTGTTATCTTGATGTGATCCCGAAAATTAAGAAGTATTTGAAGGAGACGATTGAGCCATGGTTAAATGGGACGTTTGGTAGTAACGGGTTTCTTTATGATAAAACATGGGGTGGGCTTATAACCAAACAAGGTTCTACTGATAGTGGTGGTGATTTTGGTTTTGGTGTGTATAATGATCATCATTTTCATATAGGCTACTTTCTCTATGGAATAGCAGTTCTTGCGAAGATAGATCCTGTTTGGGGAAGAAAGTATAGGCCTCAAGCGTACTCTTTGATGTCGGATTTTATGACATTGGGTAAAGGTTCAAACTTGAAATATACCCGTCTGAGATGCTTTGATTTATGGAAGTTGCATTCTTGGGCTTCGGGATTGACTGAATTCGCTGACGGCAGGAATCAAGAAAGTACCAGTGAGGCTGTTAACGCGTATTACTCAGCTGCATTAATGGGATTAGCTTATGGAGATACACATTTAGTTACAATCGGGTCGTTGCTTGCAGCAATGGAAATTCATGCTTCTCAAACATGGTGGCATGTGAAAGAAGATGACACAATCTATGCTAAAGATTTCACCAAGGAAAACCGAGTAGTGGGTGTGTTGTGGGCAAATAAACGAGACAGTGGGTTGTGGTTTGCGCCACCCGAATGGAAAGAGTGTAGAACAGGAATTCAAGTGCTGCCATTGTTACCAATCACAGAGGTGTTGTTTTCTGATGTCGGGTTTGTGAGGCAACTTGTGGAGTGGACGTTGCCTGCCTTCAATAGAGAAGGTGGCGTTGGTGAAGGATGGAAAGGGTTTGTGTATGCATTAGAAGGTGTTTATGATAATGAGGCTGCTCTTCAAAAGATTAGGAGTTTAAGTGGACATGACGATGGAAATTCACTAAGTAACTTGTTGTGGTGGATCTTTAGCAGGGGCGATTGTGAAGATGGAGGTGGTAGACACTGTTGGTTTGGTCATTATTGTCACTGAAAGATTGAGCATAGTGCGCACAGTCCTGGACTTCATTGTCTATGAATTGTTCTTGTTGCATCGGTAAAGAGGTTGTTTGAATGAGTTATTGCACAGTCTGTTTCATACCGAGTTTCGTATTGTCTACATATAGTCCATTACAATCTTATATGTAAAGTTATGACATTTCATATCCTTCTTATTATATGAGTCTATTTGCTTGTTCATTGAAAAATGTTATAGCATCATTTTACCAACATATACGACGATTCTTTTTGTTTTACCATTAAATGCAGGGCACTATAGACTAAAAGGCTTGCCTAGCGGTTTCATGTGATGGGTCTGAGATGTTCCACAAGTCTACGACCAAAAGGTTGTGGGTTGTGGGTTGTGGCCTGTGGGTTCATGTCTTGGATGTGTGAGGGACAATTGTGATGTTTTTGTATTCCACTTTACTTTTATGGAAAAAAAATGTTCTACTATTTTTTTTTTTTTTTGCTATAAATATGGTCTTGTTTTGTACTTGATACGCTCACGGGTCAGTAGTTTTGTTTATGTTCGGATATGCAGCCCGGACTGTCCTGCTTATTCTAGTGCATTTAGCCATTTGTTTTGCTTCTCTTTGGGAATTGCATCTGTACCTTGCATAAATAGATTTGCTATAGGTGGCTGTATGTTGCAATTGTTTCATAGCTTCTCTTACTTGTATCATATTGTGTGCAAATCAACTCAATGAATCTAATTAGGGTAATTGATCTTATTAAGATAATCGACCCATAAGACTAAAGAAAGAATGTATAGATAATAGATGTTTTGTGCGAAACATACCACATACAAGGAGAAAATGTTTTTAGTTAAAGCTCTCAAAATGAGAAATATATTTATACTACTTATAATATAAGATGACCTCTCTCTTCTAATTTTTTAAGGTTTTCATATATAGATTTTAAGCAAATACAACTGCTTAAGCTATATGTACAATTACTTTATACATAAACACTCACACATATTGAGTGATCAACATTTGTAATTAATGTCATATTTAAAACACCTATTTGATAATAAGTATAATTTATAAAACACGATGTCTACTATTTGAGCCAAATCTGTTAAAAAGCACTATTAAACACATCTGAGTTATTTTTTAAAAGAAAAGGAAGGGACGGGACAGTAAGGCGGAAAATGAGAAGAAATTATAAGGAAAATGTGTATTTTGTTTCGTGTTCTCGAGTCAAAAAGAAACTAAAAGGAAAGGAACATAACATTTACATATGTAACAATCCTTCACTTTGGAAAAAGTGATTGACAATGTTAAAATTGTTAGGGTGCGTTTCGTAGCTGCTATTAATGACAATGGGTATTAGTTTCATAGTAGTGGTGGGTCTCTCACCTATAAAATATCCGTATCTAGCTCACTTGATGTATATGAAGTATAGAATATATCTATCATTTATTACTATAATAGTGAGCCCCTCGTCTTAAACAAACAACTTTAATCATTTTGATAGTTTCTCATACTCATACGAAAGTCACCATACTTTGCTAAGTGCTTTCCTAGTCAATCCTCCACTTTGGTCCTTGATCATCCCTTCCTTTCCTCTTCCCTTACTTGTTCCTTCCCTTGCAAAAAAACTCAAAAACGCCATTCTTTTTTTTTCTTTCTATTTCCCTCTCTGTTCCTTTACTTTCTTTTAAAAATATAAAACTCAAGAACACAGTGTTAAGGTTTCAATAATGTCACAGCTTGTATTTGATTTGATTGAAGATATACTTTTGAGATTGGATGTTGAAGATCTCATTCGATGCAAAAGCGTTTGTAAGCCATGGCTTACTTTTATCTCTAGTTCTAGTTTCGTTCAAACTTATTTAGAATATAATTGCAATAAAGATCACAACAACCATGAACTTGGACATAGAAGAATCATTAGTCCATTACATAGGACGTGGCCTGGCGATACAGCATATATCCGTGGTTCTTGGCAAATTGTTGGTTCTTCCAATGGCCTTGTATGCGTTTCTCCCGTAGATACTCAAGTTTTAGTAACCAATCCTTCCACTAGGGAGGTTAAAAAACTCCACCCGCCCCCCGAGTTTCCCAACATTAGCATGGATAGGGAGTTTTTATGTTGGGGTTTTGGCCATGATTCGTCCACAGATGATTACAAGGTTGTTATGGGGATCACGATGGGCGAGGCTGGGACACTTTTTCAAGTTTTATCATTGAAATTGAATACTTGGAAAGTTGTTAGACAATTGGAGTTTAAAATTGCTAGTAGTCGTTTTGGTATCTTATGGAATGGAGCGCTTCACTGGTTTATGAAGGATGTTGATAACCAGCAGATACTACTTCTTTCTTTTGATTTATCTCGAGAGGAATTCAGAGAAATCCCCCAACCAGATGACCCGAGATATGTGTGTGATCATTTTAACTATGTAGGGATTTTCGATGAATGTCTATGCACATATCGTAACAATCAGAGATGGGTAATGAAAAACTACAATGATAAAGATTCTTGGGAACTGCTGCCCGATGATTTTGAGATGAGCAAATATGATGCGGCACACACACTCGAGTATTACAGACCATACACGTTCAAAGAAAATTTCATTCCATTTAATAATTGGTGCTTATCTGAAGAGGAGGGTACATGTTTCTCCAGAACTGCGGACTATATTAGTTCCCATATATTTGTGAAGAGCCTTATATCTCCCCATGTTAAAATGCTTTCATGATGTTATCTCAAGGTCTTTAAGTTTTCACATAGCATACTCAAAAGAAAGAGGCAGACGAAAAATTGAAAGATGAATGGTAAGATGGGTTCGAATAATTATGTTGTTATTTGACTGTTCTTTCTGTTATGGGAGATTGTGGTGTATTTGTATCACACTTTGCTTTTATGGAAAAAACTGTTTTACTATTTTTTTGTTTCCTATGAATATGGTCTTGTTTTGTTCCTGATACGGTCAGGGTCAGTAGTTTTGTTTATTTTCGGACATGCAGCCCGGACTGTCCTGCTTATTCTAGTGCATCTAGCCGTTTGTTTTGCTACTCTTTGGGAGTTGCATCTTTACCTTGGATACAGATTTGATATAGGTAGCTGCAGTCCGCTGTATGTTTCAACTGTTTCATACTTGTAACAACAAATAAATTAGGTCACAAGAAGAGACCGAAGTAGAAAAGTGTTTTAACATAGTTGAGAGAATTTCAACTTTGGTTGACAATCACATGTGTAATGTATACACTTGACTGTTCCCCATGAATCTACACTTTGCAAAGACCACCATTCATCAATACTACCTCCAGAAGTGCAATCATCTAATCAAAATCCTCCTTTGTCCCCTCACTTCATTACCCAAACACAAACCTTTGAAGCCACAACTTATGTACATCATTAGGCAAATCAATGGATTGTCACCCTATATGCATCAAAGCTCTTAGATTAGCCAAAACACTTCAATACAAAAAGATCACTCTTAAGAACAAAGCACTGAAAAAAAGAAACGTTATCACTAAAGATAAGAGAAACAAGTCTAAAAGAAGCAAGACGGCCGGAGATCTTAGCAGAAGATGGACAGGACCTTCTTATTAATGATTCGTCGAATGAAGTAGACAACGCCAAAGGACATAATCTAAATCTTTTAGGGGTCTTCATTAAGTATATCACAATGGATGGAAAACTTGCTCGTTCAGAAAAAGACGTCTTCAGTGACTTTTTGCATGAGATTGATATGTTTCAAAAGGGCGTGACACATTGGTTCTAGTTAAATATGATTGACACCTGTTATAAAAATAAGATGCAAATGCTCAATATTTCATTGCTTTGAGGATATATTCAGTTTAAAGCTTGCAAATTCACTCTTCAGTTGATCAAGTCTCACGTCAAGACACTCGTTCCACTTGACGATGATCACTGTCAAGTACCCAAGATTAAAAGTTTCAAGTTAAAGATCTTTGAAGGTCAACTATTCAAGTTAAAGCTTGCAAATTCACTCTTCAGTTGATCAAGTCTCACGTCAAGACACTCGTTCCACTTGACGATGATCACTGTCAAGTACCCAAGATTAAAAGTTTCAAGTTCAAGATCTTTGAAGGTCAACTATTCATTGTAATGATGTCTACTGATCAAATGGGGCATGTTGTCTTTAGTTTCAAGTCAATCTTCAACGTCGAGGCTACTTTGCCAAGAAAATGAAAAAAAGAAAACAAAATAGTTTCAAAACGCTGAATTATTTTTGATGTTTTTACTAAATCCTTTGTAACTATTAAACAACCATGATTACCCATGTTCAAGGACGGAGCTAGGGGTTCCCGCGGGTGCCCGGAACCTCATGGATTTATTTTGATGTAGTGTTAATTTTTGAAAAAAACACCGATTTTTCCTAAATGCATCTTAAATGCACCCGGTCTTTCGAAATGTGTTTCTAGTATTACGGTTCAAAAGATTTTCTACACCCGGTCATATTTGGTCCTGGCTCCGTCCCTGTTGGAAATCTTAAACCTACTCCTGACTGGATGCTTTATGGCACGTAACGAAAACCAAACTATACTTCTTTTATAGCAATCAAGGTAACGAAAACAAACCTTCATTATTGGTTTACATTTCATCCAAAGCGACAAAGTATAAAAACATGGGTGGGTTTGGTGTATGTAATGATGATTTTCATATTGGTTACTATCTTTATGGACTGGGCCTGAAGATAGGCCTTGTTTGGGAAAGAAAGTACAAACCTCAAACTATACTTCAACAGTTCAACAAGTTTGAGCCTTTACCCAGTGTCATATTATCCAACATTAAAGAAAGTACTAGTGAAGCTGGGAACTTATTTACTCAATAGGAAATGATTTAGGCGAGTAAACTTATGCTGCTTAATTTTATCTAATCGTTCGTTGATTGACACATGAATTTCATAATTCTCTCTTCAAAACTACCATTGATCTTTGCAAGTGTATGGTGATATTTGTTAAGCGTAAAATTAGGCGTCGCCAATTAGGCGTCAAATCACTCTTCTTACTCAATTCGTTAAACGATTTAGCATACGGAACGGAGATACACGTTTAGCTATAGTTAGTTCGTTGCTTACAACAACGGATATTCATGCTTCTCAAACATGATGAAACGTATAAAAACGATACAATATATGCTAAAAATTTTCACCAGATAAAACTGAGTAGTGGGAGTATTGTGGGCAAATAAACGAGAGAGTAGGTTTAAGTTTGCTTCATCGGAATGGAAAGAGCGCCCGGTTAGGGATTCAAGTGTTGTCATTGTAGCCGATCACTCAGGTGTGGTTTTCTGATGTTAGTTTTGTGGCATAAACAAATATACTTGACGTAAAAGGTATGCATACCCTTTGAGCACCGTGTAATTTCATTTTTTAAATTGTTTCCGTTTCTATGCTTTTTAAAAGAAATTGCATACCCTTTGAAGAATTTATTGATCGAGCCTCATGTGCGCAAAGTCTCATATATCGTAGGCAGTTTACTTGTTACAGTTTATAAATAGGTTGTTTGAGTAATTCTTTTCTATTATCGTTATTGCATAAACACTATTCACTTCATCTCAAAATAAATGTCCATTTTTAAATTGCATGGAGTTTTAAAAAAAGCTCACAAGCTACGGTGACCACCAACAAGATATTATCATTACCCACTAAACTTCATATTCAATGGCTGGAACACAAAATAAACATTTATTTTGAAACATCCCAATATAGAAACATGTATATTTATTTTGTGACATAGGGAATATCCATGTACTGTGAATATAGAGTCCGTTACAATCTAATATACACGAGGTCCCTATCATTTTATAGCATTTTGGACATATATGAGGTTATTTGCCTTTTCAATTAAGAACATGCGTATATACTAGTAATATATTTCTAGCAAAGCAATTGAAATGACGAAAAGGGACATTTAGGAGGAGAAGAAAGAGTGTGAGGAACCAATTATTAGCTGGAGATCTCAACTAACATGCTTCATTTATTCAATCTCTAACATCATACTTATGGTTTTGATTAAATATGAAGTCAAATTGTATTTATTTAAATTCTATATTCATATTAGTTTAGAAACGCGTCGTAGGAGTGCCGTAGAATAGACCTGTGTGATTTGATATTATTACTATTTTAATTACTACATTAGATATCAAATTGAGAACCATTTCGGCTATTAAAAAGTTTTTAATAATATTCTTACCTGATGATTAAGTGCGAATATTAGCGAATAAATATATCAATATGAACGTGGTTAACAAATAAAAAGACGGCAATATATATTTTTATTTTGAGAACTCTGTCCACTTATTCAGCAAGACTTCGTCCTATGTCGACTTTGGAACCCACTATATAGAATGTACTGTATTTTTTACTTTCCTAAAATAAAAACGAGATAATAAACTTCAATTATAAAAACGAGATAATAAGATTGCGTTTAGTTGAGGGAGAACACCCTTGTTTTTCATAAAATGTTTTGTGGAAAACAAGGAAAACAGATATCATGACGTTTTAACAAAATGTTTTGCAACACAAATCATATTTTCTAACTTATGAGGAAAATTACAAACAATTTGAGTTGTTTTCTTGTTTTCCTTTGTAACTCTCAACCTCCTCCCTTTCTTGAAAAGAAAATAAACATCAACTAAACGCGTTTTATATTTTTAAGTGTTTTGTGGAGATTAATTCTCTTCCAAATTTTTACAAAACTAGAGATAGAAAATAAGAGAATTTGTTCTCCAACTAAACGCACCCTAAACTTCAATTTTTTTTTTGTGAAGGTCTAACTTGAGGTTTGTTCGTTTAAATTTTGTATTAAGTCGTCTTTAAATAACATATAACTTAATGCAGTCATATCAGTTTTATCATTTTATATTTTTAGTCATTTTTTTTATTAAGTTATAAACAAATAGTTTTCATATGACTTAACTCAGTTTTTTCACGTTAACTGAATTAAGTCAAATTCAAACACCACTTTCGTTATAGGGAGAATTGCATATATACCCACTAAAACTTAAAAACTTGCATATTTTCCCATAATACAAGTTTTTATTGCACAATATACAATGCATTTTAAGCATGTTTTGGGTATATATGCAAATATGCAAGTTTTAATAGGTATATATGCAATTGACCCCTTAGTTATATTAACTTAACAATTTTACTACTTTCTTTGAGTAATAAAATAGTTGAGGCACTTTATTTTGCTTACCAAGGGACAAATCCTCACCTTCCATCTAGTTTGATCTAATTGTGGAGATTAACCTAAGATTTAAAAGGTAAACCTAAGTCCATGTTTTTTTTTCTTCTCTTTTTATCTTTCTTTTTTTATTCACATATTTTTTTTGTCTTTTTATTAAATTAAACTTTTTTTTCTAATTCGGGGTTTTTTTTTTTAAATTCATTTTTTTATAAATTCCCGTGTTTTTATTAATTCACGTTTTTTTTTCATTCGCGTTTTTTCTTCGTTTTCGTCTATTTTCATACGTTTTTTTCCATTTTCATATGTTTTCGTCCGTTTTCATACGTTTTCATACGTTTTCATCAGTTTTCTTTCGTTTTCGTCAATTTTTCATACGTTCATCCATTTTCAAACGTGTTTTCGCTTTCATACGTTTTCGTCCGTTTTCATACGTGTTCGTCCATTTCTTACGTTTTCGTCCGTTTCTTACGTTTCATCGTTTCGACTATCGCAGTGATGTTCGAATATCACTTTTACGAATATCACTTTGTGATATTATGAATATCACTTGTGATTTTACGGATATCACTTTGTGGTATTCGAATATCACTTGTAATTTTCATGTTACAAAACATTAGTTGAAAATCACTTGTAATATTCGGAAAATCGCGAATATCACTTGTTGATCATCGGATATCACGAATATCACTTGTGATATTCGAATATTATTGTGATACTCAAAATATCACTTGTGATATCGCGAATGTCACTTGTGATATTCGAGACATATAAGCGGCCAAAACATTTAAAACCGAGCGGCGTATGTAAACGGATGAATATGTATGAACTAAACCAAAATTTGACCATGTTCTCTTTATCGTGATAAATATAAACTTACATAATTTTATAAGTTTCAAAATAAGCAAATTAAGCTTGTGAAACATAAACCGAAATCACATAAGCTCATAAGCAAATAAAATAAGATTAAACACTTACCCCCGAACTATGTAGTTCTTATTCAAATTATATATTTGTGATATTCGAATATCACATGATTTTCGGATATCACTTTGTGATATTCGAATATCACTTTGTGATATTATGAATGTCACTTGTGATTTTCTGGATATCGACTTTGTGATATTACGAATATCAATTGTGATTTTGATGTTACAAAACATTAGTTGAAAATCACATGATATTTAGAATATCACAAGTTATATTCGAATATCACGAAATATCACTGTGATCATCTCGAATATCACGAATATCACTTGTGATATTCATAAGCGATGAAAACATTTAAAATGGACGAAACGAGCAGCGTAAGAAAATGGACGAATATGTATGAAAATGGATGAAAGCGTAAAAGCAGTGCAACAGGGAAAGCGTATGAAAGCGGACGAAAATGTATGAATAATGAACAAAAACGTAAGAAAGCGGACGAAACGTAAGAAAATTGGCGAATATGTATGAAAATGGACGAAAACGTGAAAGCGTAAAACAAGTATGAAAGCGGCGGCGTATGAAAGCGGACGAAACGTGTGAAAGCAGAAAACGTGTGAAAGCGAAAAAAAGTGAACAACGTGAATTAAAAAAAAAAAAAAAAAAAAACGTGAATTTAAAATAAGCGTGAATTAAAAGAAAAAAACAAAAAAAATGAATAAAAAAAAGACAAAAAGACAAGAAAAACACGTGAACTTAAGTTTATCTATTAAATCTTAAGTTAATCCCATCGTTAGATTAATCAGATGGATGGTGAGGATTGTCACTTGGTAGGGTGTGTTTGGTAGCAGTATAAATGGAGCAATTAGCGTTTAGCGTTTAGCGTTTTGAAAAACTTGTTTGGAATGATTAGCGGTTAGCGTTTATAAGCAAAAAAATCTTAACGCTAAATGCTCTTTGAATAAGCGTTTAGCGTTTAGCGTTTAGCGTTATCTTTATTTTCTACAATAAAATTATAGCGCATTTATTCTACCAAACACTTTTATAGCAAGCTATCGCTTGGCTCGCTACATCTAATCACATCGCTAACTGCTTCGCTTAGTTTACCAAACACTTTTCACCAAAATAAAGGTAAGCAAATGAAAATTTCTCTAAAATAGTTTTGTTATTTATGTTATAAATTACTCCCATTTTTTTTCCCACACAACACGCTAACTCTATATCTGGAATAGTTTTGGTAATGCAAAACATATATATGAGCCCAAATTTATTAAGCATTCATAACAATCACTATAAGATACCAGTTGTTATCTGTAAGACTGTAATAATATACTACATTGTTGTTTGATATAAGAAACTGCCAGTTTTAAATATCTCCAAGTTATTAATTAAACACAATTTATTTCACTTACAAATTTTCTATAGAAAATAAGCATATAAACAAGATTATATACATTTTTAACACGTCTTAATAAACGAAAGTCTATATTTTGAAAGTTATAACTTTCTAAAAGACCCATTTCTTAAGCATTTATTAAAACGACCCATTTTCTACTAGGTAAATAAGTGGAATAATGAGTATGTTGATATAACATATCTTATGCATTTATTAAAACGACCCATTTTCTCGTTTACGGTTAGAAAAAATGACATGTAACCGTAGATTGATAAGTAGAATGATAGAGCCATTTATCTTCAAAAATTGTTTTGGATGAAAAAAAAAAAAAAAGTCCAAAACTTATGCTAAGATCACAAGTTTTTAGTAAGTAAAAGTAAAAAAAAAAAAAAAAAAAAAAAAAAAAGATATAAACATGCCCAGTCTAAATTTTAAAGAAAATATTTTACTTTAAAATTAATTAGATCACTTTTTTTACGAGTAATGCTCGAGAACACACTCCCTTCTGTTTCACTTTATTGTCTTTACTTTCACTCCTTAATTAATACTCGAAAACACAGTCTTATTACAATTTATTTTCTTCTAAAAAACAATGAAATGGCATAAACAAAAACAAAAAAAATGCATTGTAGTAAAATGTTACCCTAGTCCGTTTCCATTAACCAATCAGTGATAAATGAAACGAAATCGTGGACACAATTAAACAACCACATGACATGACATACAACATGCTCCTCATCATCATCATTACCAATTTACCATCATGTTTTTTTATTTGACTTAACTTACAAGATCACTAATTCATTGTCCTCAATAGAACTGTTCAAAAAAGTCGCCCCCACGTTACCCCTACACCAACCCTACCACCACTTTTTCTCTATTCCCACTTGAATCCATCATCCCCACTCTTTGTTTGTGACTCTTGTTCATTACAACAAGATTAGGTAATTATTATTGTATCATAACTTTTGGTTTTTGTTTTTGGGTTTTGTAGTCTACTCTTTCTTGGACTTGCTTGATTTTGTACTACATTTTGAATCTAAGTTTTTGTTATTGTCAAAACCTTGAATTTTGAGATCTTGAGATTTAGTGAAGATTTATATATATATAGGGTTATTGGTGATTTATGTATGTGTGCTACATTGGGACATTAGTGATGGGAATTTAGATTTAAGGCGAGAATTTGACTTGTTGAACTGATTTTGATGGCTTCCACACCCGGTTCTTCGCCCACTTCGAATGACCCGGCTGATGTATCACCACCGCCCCCTGTTACTCCTGCGACTGCTGCCCCGCCTTTGCAGTTGCCTCCATTGCCTGGTGCGAATTCGCCTCCGCCAGATGTAACGTCGCCCCCTCCACCGGATGAAGTATCGCCTCCGCCCCCAGATGTGTCCTCACCTCCACCCGCATTGCCTGATGCCCCTCCCCCTGCTACGCCTGCTCCACCGCCTCCTGTGGATATTAGTCCTCCGCCTTTGCCTCCTGTCATTTCCCCTCCTCCGGCTGTAAACTCCCCGCCTCCTCCGGTTTCTTCCCCACCTCCACCGCCAGATGTTTCTCCTCCTCCACCGGAACAAACGGCTTCTCCTCCAGCTCCAACCCAACCCGACCCCTCTCCACCTCCTCCTGCACCAATTGCGCCTTCCCCACCTCCTCCTGAAAACGTCCCATCTCCCCCGCCTTCCAACTCTCCACCTCCACCACGTGCTACCCCACCCGAAAAATCCCCGCCAAGTCAGCAACATTCACCCCCTCCACCCCCTCCCCCGTCAAATACCACTATCTCCCCTCCTTCAACTTCAACGCCTCCTCCTTTATCACCTCCATCCAATTCATCCACCCCTGGAATCCCGTCACAGTTGCCACCTGGGCCCGCAGCAAAACCTACATCACGATCAACAGATACTAGCTCAAATGGTAGAGTAAATGGTTCACCAGGTGGGTCTGGTGGTAAATCAAATAACGGAACTGTGGTGGCAATTGGGCTTGTTGTTGGGTTTGTCACACTTGGTCTCTTGATAATGGCCGTGTGGTTTAAACGAAGACATAAGAGACGACATAGACATTCTCATGTATACATTATGCCATCACCATCTGCGTCCTCTCAAAAGTCAGGTGATTTATCAAACTACCTCATTATTATCGTACAACTATATATTATGTTTGGTGTGTCTTTATTACGGGTAGTTGGCATGTCTCACTAAATTCCTTAAGTGCCCAAAATTGACCATTCTTATATGTGCTTTACAGACTCATTATTTCTGAGGTCC
The DNA here is from genome assembly GCA_022545495.1 of Chrysanthemum lavandulifolium. NCBI lineage: Eukaryota > Viridiplantae > Streptophyta > Magnoliopsida > Asterales > Asteraceae > Chrysanthemum > Chrysanthemum lavandulifolium. The sequence continues at coordinate 72,083,547 of CM040245.1, read as the reverse complement.
CAACAATCAACTCATCAGTTTGCCGGCCAACAATCAACTCATCAGTTAGCCGGAAGCCCGTCAGTAAGCAACTCCGTCTACTCCCCAGAGAATGGTGGTGTAGGAAATACCAGGGCATGGTTCACCTATGAAGAGTTATCTGACGCCACAGATGGATTTTCAGGAAGCAATCTTTTAGGTGAAGGTGGGTTTGGGTGTGTTTACAAGGGATTGTTACCAGATGGGAGAGAAGTTGCAGTTAAACAGTTGAAAATTGGTGGTGGACAAGGAGAGCGAGAATTCAGAGCTGAAGTTGAGATTATTAGTCGAGTTCACCATCGCCATTTAGTTTCCCTTGTTGGTTATTGCATCTCTGATCATCAAAGATTGCTCGTTTATCAGTTTGTCGCAAATGATACCCTTCATTACCATCTTCATGGTAACTTTTGGATTTCTATAGTCCATTTCTTGTCTAACTTATAAGTTCATTGCTTTTTATGTTATATCATGATTTTTTTTTCTTGATTTGTAGGCCAAGATAGGCCGGTTATGGACTGGCCGACAAGAATTAAAGTGGCAGCTGGTGCAGCTCGTGGTTTGGCTTACCTGCACGAAGATTGTAAGTTCATAATCTTAATATTTTCTGTTTCTTTTGTTTAAGTATATTTCTTTTGACGTATTTATTGGGAATCAGGTCATCCACGCATCATTCACAGGGACATTAAGTCATCCAACATTTTATTGGATGAACACTTTGATGCCCAGGTATCCAATGGTTTCAACTTTATTCAGCAGTTGTACTTAAGTCTGTCTTTTAGTTCACTAAGATTGAGTGGTTAACCGTATGAATAATTTGTACTTGTATTTTGTTGCAAATTAAACTTCTTGCTTTGTGAAATTTTATATAAAGAGATACTGTAACACTAAACATGACATGTAAAATTTCTACAATTCTGCTGAAATCACTTTTCTGCCAAAAGCAGCGCTCTCTGCATTTCTGCTACGAGCTGAAGTTAATAACTCCGTTTGAAATGCATATTTGTCATCAACAGGTGGCTGATTTTGGGCTAGCAAAGTTAGCAATGGATGCAAATACACATGTGACAACTCGTGTCATGGGAACCTTTGGGTAAGTATTTGTACTCAATCTGTTAGACCTGCATCTCTTGGGCTGATGTCTCTTTTCCTTTCCAAGGAATTGGATCTGGTTACCAACGGAACATTAGTCTTAATTTGCAATGTTAGGATGTCTGTGCTTTATGGAGTATGGACTTGGCTGTTAGGTTTTGTATATGAGTTGATCAAATCTCGTTCTTGGTTGTCACATGAAGAAGAAGTTAGGCTCTCTGCTTTTGGCTTGCCAAGCTTGAGTCTAGGATGGGTTCCTTAGAAGCTAGGGCCTTAATTTTATTAACTTCTCTAGGCTTAGTTCCTTTGAGCTCGTATTAGCTTGAGTCTTGGTGCTGCTCTTTGGGATTGCATTTACATGAGCCTTGATTCCTCTAAGATCGCTTCATATGGACTTGTATAGGTTTGCACATTAGCTTGGCTCACTAAGGTTGTTTGTATGAGCATTTTTTGATTAGCATAGATTTACAAATAAACCTCATGCCAGAGTTATAACAGTTCCCCAAAAACACTAAGAGCTGGCTCATCTTTGTTTAAACCGTGTGTCACTTTATAAACGTTTTATGAACCTAACAATGAATTCTTATGATTCTCTCAGTTACATGGCTCCGGAGTATGCTTCAAGCGGGAAGTTGACTGAAAAGTCTGATGTTTTCTCATTCGGGGTAGTACTCTTGGAGCTGATCACTGGGCGTAAGCCTGTGGACGGGTCTCAACCTCTTGGTGACGAGAGCCTGGTTGAATGGGTAGGTTTTTACTGGAGTTAACTCACTACACCCTGTCTTCATATATTAAACTAAATTTCTGTATCGTTGAAGTAAAAAAATTCGTCTAAAAGTTCACCTTCATCCTATACTTTCAGGCTCGACCTTTGCTCAACCAAGCACTTGAAAACCAGAACTTTGACGAGCTGGTAGATCCAAGGCTGGAAAAGAACTATGTGCAGGTAGAAATGTTTCGGATGATCGAAGCAGCTGCAGCTTGTATACGCCATTTAGCCCCAAAGCGGCCAAAAATGAGTCAGGTAATTATTGCGGTCTTAATTCATGGGACATGACTAGTAATTAAGCATGAAATGATAATAAAAAACCGACCCGATCTGTGCAGGTGGTGAGGGCTCTCGACTCCATAGTCGAGTTCACGACAGATCTGTCAAATGGGATGAAACCAGGACAGAGTGAAATTTTTGACTCAAGAGAACAGTCTGCACAAATTAGATTGTTTCAGAGGATGGCGTTTGGTAGTCAAGACTTCAGTTCTGAATACTACAATAATACTCAGAGCAGCTGGAGGAGTCGAGAAACATGAAACACGTTTTCATAACAAACGAAATTATATTCTATTATGCACTGTCGGTATAAATAAGATTACACACTAGATGGCACGCCATGGGACAGTTGTCGTGATTTAGGAGCTGCTTGTGTGAATTCTTTACGTTGTCGGGTGTACAGAAACTGAGGTTTTTAGCATGGTGGGTTGCCGTCTTGGTCATTCTTTGTGGGAAATCTTGTGCAAAGTTTTCCATGTAAATTTTGTTGTCAAATGTTCTAACAATGTACGAATCTTTTGCTGATAATCATCTTCTTTTGATTTTTATTTGTGATCTATTGATTTAGCGTTTTTGTTAGCAACCACCATGACACTGCGTCCGGCGCCTTCCATCCACTGCTACTTCACAACACACTCAACTACAACCACCACCTCTACCCGTGTTTTTCTCACTTTGATACATAATTTTATAAAGAATACGAGTCATCAATATAAGACATACTTGCATTTTACTGCTTGAAAAGCAAATAACTAAAAGAGATAATATGCTAACTTATGTTTTACATCAGTTAAGATCCGTATAAATTTAGTCACTAGATTCAGTAAAAATGACTTATTTTTTGTCACAGAACAGCTATATACTTTCTCATTACACAGCTGATCGTAAAATGATAAAGATTATATATCTTTTACCAGGGTAATGACATATCCGTTTGAAAAAACGTTTAGCTTATTCTCTAATTAAATGGTTTGGACATTTGATAATACCAACCGCTAGTTACACCAGGAATGAGATTTGATATATCATACACAGTCAGCACATGTTAGGAGAGTGGAATTTATTAATGTCGATGGCTTGAGGAGAAGGGGTAAACCAAAGCTCACGTGGGAGGACAGACTGAAGCTTGACCTGAAGGAGCTCTTATTGTTCGAGGACATGATCTCTTATAGGAACACGTGAAGAACTAGGATTGGAGTAGATGAGTAGGGCGCATAGGTGTAGAGATGCATGCTAGCTTGAGCGTAGGCCCTTTTAGCCTTTTTAGAGTTAATGCTGTAGGTTTTCTTTCTTCTATGCGTTTTCGGTTTGTTTAGCTTTATGGCATGTTTTGCTCGTATGATTGTTTCTCATGGCTCAACGGCTTTTATACATGTTCTTATTTTTATAATTATTTTATTTTATTTTTATTCTTGTATTTTTAATGCTAATATTTTATTGTTGAGCGTGTTTCGCTTTATCTTTTTATATGTTGCCTTTGTGAATTTTGATCTTATGTGCCCTTAGTGCTTTTCTTTTCTTCTTTAGTTGGCTTGCATGCTCCCTGTTTCTTTGTTTGTTTGCATTTAGCTCGCTTGTATATCTTTGCTTTATATGCTTCAATTTATGTCATTGTCTTTCTTTCCTCAAACACATCTTACATATTGTCTATCTGCTTGCACACACGCTTGTCAGATGTCTTTCTGGAAGCAGTATCTTTACCTCAGGTAGGGGCGTGACTATCTACATCTCATCTCCCCCATGTCTCGCTCCGGCAGGATTGGGTATTGTTGTTCTTGTTGTATACACAGTGGCGGACGTAGAAATTGATTAAGGGTATGCAGTTTTAATTTTTTTGTAAAAGTGTATGCATTTATGTTAAACTATCAAAAAATCATTAAAGAATAACAAAGTCTTCAATACAGATGTTTTTCGGAAGGTATACACGTGCATACCCTCTAACTTAGGTATGTCCACCTCTAATTATACATGTTACAAACATTAGTTCTTTGACTAGTTACAAAAACTAATAGTCACATTTTCAAAATGAGGAACACTCTTTTAAAGTGACCGGTGAGTTGGTAGTCAGTTCGACGTGGTGTAATGGCCACCACCACTCGTGATCGGCTTATGTGGCACCACCGCTACAAGTTGTTACACTTTGCAATGACAAGAAAAAAATTGTGCATGTGACGCCAAAAGAGTTTGTAAACTAAATTTGTTGGCGTGTGTGATTCCATAACCTGCTATTTAATTTTTAAGTTATATGAATCTGTTAATTTAGGAAGAGAAAATCAAACCTCCTTTATTTCTAAATACTGAAACTCCGTTCGTGTGTGACGCGCTAACATAAAAGCGCTTATAAACTAATAAACAGAGGAAGCATTACTTGCAAGGTGTTACATAGCTGTTTCGGAGGATCCAAAAGTTGGAAAGTGCCAACCTAGAGATACGTTTTGGTACCGGGTCAGAAATGAGTTCAATAGACTCAACTTTCAACGGCGCACCAAGGACATGATGTCAAGCAAAACGTTGAACGGGATATGTACAAAGTTCAACTCTTGTTACATACGTGCGCAACGGGATCAACGAAGCGGGGAAAGTGAGGTGGATGTGATGAAACGGGCAAAGCAATGGTATCGTGAGGAAAACAGAGGAGCACTGTTTGGTCTCGATGACGCTTGGGAGGTTTTGCGTCATTATAAAAAAATGGGACACGCCGGAACCGGTTGATTTAACCTGCGAAGTCCCACGCCAAACAAACGAGGCTTTGTTTGGTAATGATGAACAACCACGCCCCATGGGAAAGAAACGTTCTACCAAGAAAGCAAGATCCGAGACTACAACAAGTACTGGGGGAACAAGCACGGGAGGAACGATAATAAAATACTACTCGGCGTTATTTGGAGACACTTTTTTGTATCTAGTTTACAAGAGTTTTTCTAGCTTATGTGATGGTGGCACAACTTTAAGCTATTAAAAGGATAAAATTACCATATTTACATGTTAGTTGATATTAATAATTTTATAAATTGATGATTTTTACCAAATTTATTATAAAAATAAGTATTTTGAGGAAATAAATCTGTTTAATCAATACTTTAAAGTTGTGAGTTAGGCCCTAAAATTGAATATAACTAAATTTACAGGGGTACATTATATATGTATGAAAATCGATACTGCTAGTAGGGGGCTATCCCAAAAAAAACACACACACACACACACTAGTAACGACGGACGATTGGGTGGGTTGTGAATTAAGCGATCAAATTCGTAAATCAATCAAATAAAAATAAAAATGGGTGAAGAAGAAGAGTCACAGAAGCTGAAGAAGATAGGAGCAGCATCCTATGATTATGAAAACGATACTAGATGGTCTGATTACTGGTCCAACATTCTTATCCCTCCTCAGATGGCTTCCAGATCCGATGTTGTCGATCATTACAAACGCAAATTCTACCAGCGTTACATTGTATGTCTCTTCACCTTTGGCCTTAATTTATCCTAAACTTTGGTTACTCAGATTGATTTTCTTTTTATTCAAAATGTTTTAGTAGCCTTGAGGGGTGTTTGGGATTACTTGCAAAACCAATTCTACTAAAAATGAAATTTTGTGACTTAGGGGTCACAAAATTACTTTGCACAACCCGTTGAACCCTAGTCAAAAACTCCACAGCTGCCGAAGCTAGGAACCCAAATGTATCAAAAGCAAAAGGGGTAAATACGTGTTGATTCTCTAAACAAGCTTTCTCGTGTTTAGCAACTTTGCTCGATTCCGCTTTCAACGCCGCTTGTCCCGCAACAAACCCATTGTCCCTTAGCCCAACAAGAGGGGACACTCCGGTAAGATCCACACAAGCATGTTTCCCCCGGCCCATCCAAACACAAGTATATCAGCTGGCCGTAAAGTAGACCTCCCTTCAAGCGGATCTGTCAGAAAGTTCACGGGGGCCTCTTTTTTAGAAGAAATTCCTGCTCGTTTAAGAACATCATACAGAACATCCCTAATCAAATCATGCCTGTATTTGAAACCTGGTAACTCCTTGCAATGGACCGCATGCTCGCCAAAGGAATCTAAACAAACCTTGCGGCAGACTGGGCAAGGCTCATCAGCCGGAAACAGAGGGATCATTAGCCGGTACTTAAGGATAGTCCGGTACTCCAGGGCCGACATATGTTGGCCTAGCCCTTCAATGGGGATAACCGTCAAGAAATCTTGAGCATGAGGAGCTCGGAGACATTCAAACACCGCTTTTTGCCGAGGGGATAAATCAAACTTCTCTCCCAAACTCCGGACGATTCCACTAAAAAGGGCAACCTTATATTTTGTGGAAAACATATATGTTTTCCTCTAACTAAACGCAACCTTATATTTTCTGCGTATGTTTTAAAGTGTAAGTGTTTGGATAATTTGGAGCACAGTAAGTAGTTTTTTGTAAGTAATCTGGGACATGCTTATCATCTACCATTGTATCTAACCTTTAACCCATTATAAATGGATTATGTTAAAATTCCTATTTCTGTTAGTAGAAAATAAGTCAATCCCATGTCCAAACACTATTTTCTCAAGTGATTAACTATAAGCAGAAGCATCAGCAAAAAAGTAAGCAATCCCACACACTCCCTTTGTAAGAAACTTGAAACTGTTGCGTATTTGAATAAAAAAGCATTTATATGTGAAGGCTAAATTAGGGGGTAATCGAGGGCGTATAAGAACGTTAAAAGGTTTAAATTGCTCCTTTGCTGCATTATTATGATAAAAGCAATAGCTAGGTAAGTTTTATTAAGCAAAATTTGACAGTTTGAACTAGTTTTGTCAACACCAACATATTTAGTTTCGTAACATAGAACCAAGACTAGAAAGGTGGATTAACAAACAAAATTAGAACAAATTCACAAACACAAGAAGAAGGGGGTTAGAGTTAAATCGGAGTTGATCTATGTCAATGATTGCAATGTATATAGATTCTTTTATGTCGTTTTCTTATCCGGCTTGGCATATGTATTGTTTGTCAGGACCCTGATTTTGTTGTGGAACCAATGACTGCACAAAGTACCTCTCAGTCTGCAAGGTCATCACCACCACCACCACCACCACCATCATCGTCTACAACTGAACGTAGGCCATCTAGCAACTCAGGTATATAAACATCACGTTAATTTCTTTGTTTGTCTTTTTGGGTAGTTGAAGAGGTTAACATTGTGGCATGGATGGTCCTTAATTTTGTTTTTGTTATCATCTACTGTATAGTATCTTTCCTTTTTATAAACAAAATAAGATCTAGCGTTATAGGCTTTGATGTAAACTGCATCGTTAGTTCTGCATTCCCTTGTGATTTAATGTGGTTAAACATTGTAGGGTCAACCACGAGAGCAACAGGGGCATCAACTGCATCGACTCAAAGTTCAACTCCTTTGCGTTGGGATCGACAAACTATACAGTTTTCTGTCAATGCTTGGGTATGAATATACTTTCGGTCTTTATTCATTAATTGGAAATGAAAATACCTGTATTTCACATTGGATGCATAACCTAACCTGTAAATATTTTCAGTTATATCTAGAAATGTTTATCTTGTTAAACTTAAAATATACCTACATTTTAACATAAACATGTATTAGCTATTAAGTTCAGAACTTCAAATGTTAAATCAGTTTTCAGATATAGCGCCTATGACAATATCTTATGTACTATGGTTTAGATCCTAGGCCTGCATCGCATTATGAATCCATTCTGCTGACTGGAATTATACAAAATCTTTTCAACTATTGTCATTCAGATAGTCTATGTATTAGATCTAAGTTGTCAGTATTAAGTCTCTTGTTTTAACTCTGAATCAAAACATGAATGTAATTAATGTTTGACGTTATGCTATATGGTAAATGATATAGTGGTAGGAAATGTACGGTTTGGACACAAATTTAACCGCACATTGAGAATTGCAGAAAGTTATAAAACGATGCATGACTCTCGTCATACTTGTAAAATGAGAAAAGGGTGTAATATTGACTATTGAGAGAAGAGTCTGCATACTGCCTAGGTTTTTATAACATGCTTCTTCCCCGCAGGTTCTTGTTGTGACTGTGCTGGCTATGTTCCCGCTCCTACCTAAAAGTCTTTCTAACAGGGCATACCGGCTGTCATTTATGGGCACTCTATGCTCTTCATTATATTCCCTCTACTCTCTCTATGGGGTAATACTTTCATTCTAATGAGCTTTCTATGATTTTGATTTCTTGATGCTGAATTGCTGATACTAATAATTGTTTGTAGAATCCAAGGGCGTGGAATTTGCAGGCACTGCAAGTGTGGCTTCAGTCAGTAGTTGCAACAAAGGATTTTATCTACTTCATTTACTGTGTCACGTTTGTCTCTTCAAATCTTCAACTCAGATGTAAGTAGTACATGATGTTTCATGTTTTATATTTCTTTCTATTTCGCACCTAAATTTTTCCAACTTTGAATGTCTTTGTAGTTGCTTTGCTTCCAATCTTATGTCGCACCTTGGAACATTCTGCAAAATTTGTTAGACGTAACTTCAGTCAGTCGTTCTGGTACAGGTAAACCCCCCAGCAGCCATATCTCGATTATCTTCATTTCATTGTATTGTGATCTTGAGAGTATATATATCATTATTTGGTGACTTAATCATGGCTTTTTAATAGAAAGTACTTAGAAGAGCCTTGTGTTTGGGTGGAGTCAAACACAACTACACTTAGCATACTGTCTTCACAAGCTGAGATTGGAATTGGATTCCTTTTGATCGTATCTCTTTTATCGTAAGTATCTACAGTCAGTTTGCTGTCATTTTTCCAGCTATAGCATGTTCTTATGTTAGTTTAAGAAGTTTTTGTGTCAGCTGCTATATCTGAAATCTTTGATCTGCTCATGCAGGTGGCAGCGTAACATCATACAAACTTTCATGTACTGGCAGGTTAGTTTGATGCTTCTAAATCTTGAGTATCTAGTTATTCGTGATGGAGAACATGTGGAGAAAGTTTAACATTCAAACTTCAATATAGTCTAATGAAATTGATAGAATATTAGTTTACCAGAAACTGCATTCGGATTACTGGATACATATACTGGAAATTGATTTTGTTCCAGTTCAAAACAGTGACATGCCCCTTATGTCTACTTTGCTCACAATAATGCTGATGCGAATCTAGTTATATATGTTTTCTAGCTCATTTGCTGAACTGAAACAACTCAAAAAGTCGACTCACCAGAAACGTTTTTAGCAGTTGTTAAGTTATATATGTTAAAGTGTAAAGTATCCTCTAATAGCAGAATATAAGATAATTTATGTAGAAAAAGTCAATGTTATAAGATCATGAATGGGTGCAGTAGTAATTTTCGGCTCACACATTTACCAGTAAAAAAGGAGCCTTGTTGCACTAGGGTCGTGCTATAAGGCTCATTACATTGAACTGTGCATTATCTGTTTTGCTGTACATGAGCTCATTTTCAGTCGTCTATTAAGGGATTCTAATCCGTTTGTGCAACTCTGTTTATGTGCAGCTCTTGAAACTTATGTATCATGCACCAGTTACTGCTGGTTACCATCAGAATGTGTGGGTCAAAGTTGGGGTGACGGTTAATCCTCTCATCAACAAATATGCTCCATTTTTAAACAGTCCCATCTCTGCAATACAAAAATGGTGGTTCAGGCAATGATAACAATAGCAAACGTTGGAGAAGCAGCAGCAGATAAGAATAAGGATCCATGTAGAATATTTATCATCCAATTTTGTCAAATGCCTTGCAGTTGACTTACGACATTTTATCTTAACCGTTTAAATTTAACCTCTAACCTATGGTATTTGATAGTTATGTTGGGATTGCCCCTGATTCCGCAAGTTGGATCTTTCTGTTTGATTGTGAGATAGTGTTTCCTTACTTTGACCGTTTAAGTCAAACGTGACACTCTTAAATTTCTTAAGTATTGGTTTGAGTATTTGGTATTCTTATGGTGTAATGAAATGCTTATTAAGGGCATTTAGGGAACTCAAGCTGCATTATATTATGTTAACAGATTCATGAGTTGGACTTTAGAAATCAAAATTGTCTTTGTATGTCTAGTGGTCCAGTGGCCAATGGCCATGTGTTGTGGGCTGGCAGAAGCATGAGGTGAAGGTGGCATGGAATATGATTGACAATTAAAAAGTATCCACTCAACGTGAAAATCATTTGTTTGCAGATTACTGCAGGACTCTCTGGGTTGTACTAATATCAACGCAACTAGTGATTTGTATAAATTTATACGTTTGTTCTACATCATATAGTTTATACTTGGGGTTTTGGTCATTAAATAGCAATGAAAATTTTCAAACGTACTGATTTGGTACGTGAATTCTGAAAAGTTGTGTAAATGTAATGAACTTTTATAAGCACGTTTTGATGACGTGTCTTACCTGAAAGTCTGACACGTGGCGCCATTTATAATGTGACACGTCATCAAAATGTGCAGATTGCAATACTTTATGAAAATTCGTTACATTTTCGCAACTTTTTCATAGTTCATGTACCAAAACTAGAAAATTCGTGGCTATTCTATAACCAAAACCATTTATACTTGTGTCATGTGGTATGCCTTTTATGTGTTGTGCGTAACCAAAAAAGCTTTATGAGCAACTGCTTCTATTAAGTGATCATAACAAAAGAGCTTTTGAAAGACTAAACTAGGGGGAAAACGAATGATCAGATGATAGAATACACACATTCTAGAGAAATGGAGTAATTCTCTTTTTGCTTTTTAAGATAAATCAATGACCCATCACCCACTAGGGATCCATACATATATTACTTTTCTCGAGTAAATTGTGGATTCTTAATATATATTTAGCAATTGTTTATCTAAAATAAGTTAATCTTATGACAACCTCAAGCTGTTTTTATGTCATCAATTTGTTTTGGAAGGCAACATTTTAACAACCACAAAAAAAACACAAATCTGATTTGAAAAACAAACCCTATTATATAATGAAAAATGCCAGACAACACAAGAACAAAACAATATGCTTACGTAAAGTAACCCACACATTATTAACATCATTAAACACCAACCAATAGTTTCTTATTCTCTTTTCATTCAAATATATTCCCCCCTGAATTATATTGCTTTATGAGTGACACATTATTTCCAGTTAGATCCACATCCGATATGAACACCCCGGATTCCTTCCGTTCTAGAACCACCACAAGGATAAACTCGCTTAAAAAGAATTCTTCTGCTTGTCTAAGCAGGTCACAATCGTTTAGTCGGGATGTAGGGCATGCTGCTAGCGAAACTTATTTGATTACGCGCCTTGCTTTCACTCTCCTCCGTTATCTTGGGTAGAATTGCTTTCTCTCATTTTACGTTTTGAGCTGTTTTCTGCTTTTTTTGTTATGTTATAGAGTTGCATCAAAATGTATAAAACATACTTTACTTTTTTCCATATAGGGAGCATGATTACTTTATATTGATTGGTAAAAATTTAAAGTATGTTGCATTTATAAGTATGTTACTTACGATACAATGTAAGAAAACAAAATATATGGTGTGTAGTGAGTACAGTAACGAATATGTTTGCTGCCATGATTTTTCGAAAACTGTCCATATATATTTATTGAGGAGCTGTAAATTATGAATGCTGTGATCACGCAGACTGTAACATGGGATCTTTCAGGAGCTCTGAGTTGTTACTTGGAATAGAATTAAGTATTTAAGTAGTTACTTTGTTAAACCTGTAAATCTGTTTTGTTCTGTTTTGGATGATTGGATCGGTTTACAAGCTCTTTCTCAAGTGGCCACACACACACACACACTTGAACAAAGCGTGAATTCTTCTGATTCCGACATAATGATACTTTGATATCCTTATTACATGTTTCAGTTAGTAAAAAGTATCCTGTTATAAATTGGTTTTACCCAACTGGTGTTGGTAAATACTACATATGTATTCCATGTGGGATCATGAATAAAAAAGAAGAAAAGTGGACAGTGCTTTACCTAACTCTTTGGCTAAAAGCCTAAAAGTAAACCGAAATAAAGGATTGCACAACAAAAGGTCCTAATAGTTTGTTCAACCAAATACAGGATTTAGGCAAGTGATGGCCTACGACTAGGATTAAATATGATTGCTATACAGAACACATGTTTAATAAAGCTTTATGGGTACTATGATCCACCATTGGCGAGAGAATCACACTAGCTAAAACACCAAAAATGTAACTTGAAGTAGATAAGAATTAGCATACATAACTTTGTTTAGGATAACTTACAAAAGCAATTTAATGTTGAGATATTCATTGGTGTAAGAACTGCACCCATCAAATCAAATCATCCTATACTTCAGAAAATCACTTTCTTTTGTACTTTAGAAGGTAGCCTTCAATAGTTTGTAGTAGATCACTGGCTGATCTTTCATGGCTATTGTATGAAGAAGTCACATTTATTACCGGGACTTGAACAACCCCTGGACTTGAAGCAGTTGGGTGATATGTAAACTAACCTGTAGATGCAAAATTGCAAATATATTTCAGAATTATTCTCTAATCATTAATTTTTCAACCAGGGTAGGCCGCCGATGGATGTTGAGGCTTCTTGCCCTTGGCCTTTACGCAATGTTGTTATTGCCTGGCCTACTCAGAGGTTAGTTTTATAATAGTTTACTTTTTGGTATCTATTTTCACTTTATCAAGTTCTTACATGTTACAAAGATGCTGCCAGTTATGAAGATCTGCAAGCTAATTCTATTTCCTTTATTCTTCTTGAAGTTGTATATAGATTTTGCTACTCAAAAAATGTCTGTAGAAGTATAGTTTACGGTGACCAGCCAAGGAATAGGTAATTCTAGTTTTCAAATATGATGCCACATTATGTTTGTGTATGCATTTCGCTAAAGCATATCAGTGAATGAAAACTATGTTTTCCAGGTTGGATTTATACTTACCAGAAAATATAGATGGTCCGAAACCAGTAGCTGTGTTTGTGACCGGTGGAGCATGGATCATAGGGTATAAAGGATGGGGTGCTCTTTTAGGGCTTCAGTTAGCAGAAAGAGATATCATTGTGGCATCCCTTGATTACAGGTACCAAATCAATCCAAACATACTTTTACATCAAATCTTGTGGTGCATTCATTTATAAATTTTAATTAAAACTGGAATTTTATCCTTGCATATAGGAACTTTCCTCAGGTACAATCAGCGATATGGTTGAAGATGTTTCTCAAGGAATATCGTTTGTTTGCAAAAATATTGCCGAATATGGAGGGATCCAAATAGGATTTATCTTATGGGACAGTCTGCTGGTGCACATATCTCTTCTTGTGCACTCTTTCAGCAGGCCATAAAGGAATCAAAGGAGAGCACATCTTGGAGTGTGTCATATAAAAGCTTATTTTGGTTTATCTGGAGGGTAAAATCATCTCTTAAAGCATTTTTGTTCTTATAGTCTACTCCCGTTAGACGTCTTTCATTAATTAATTATCAGTTTTGTAATTAAGCAGGTACAACCTACTCAATCTGGTTGAACATTTCGATAGACGTGGCCTCCATCGCTTCTATATTTTTAAGGTAATAAATAATATGGTATACATTCGTCATTTGTTTTACAAGCAGCTAAATTATTAAGCATGTCATGACAGTATGATGGAAGGTGAAGATTCCTTGAAACAGTTTTCTCCTGAAATTTTTATTGAGGATCCTAATGTTAGGAAGGTGGTTTCTATCCTACCCCATGTTCTTCTTTTCCATGGAACTGAAGATTTATCAATACCGCCAGATGCAAGGTTTGATTCCCGTAAAGTACCCTATTGCAATTGGATAATAAATTACTGTAATAACTAATGATGTGGCTCATTTACTAAAAAAAGAATTGATAAGAAAGGTTATGTTGTTGACAAACTAAAATTCTAAATATTATTACGCAGTATAAGTTTCGTGGACACTCTTAAGAGAGTTGGTGCGCGGGCTGAGCTGATACTATTCGATGGAAAATCCCATACAGATTTATTTGTTCAAGTAAGTTTCGCTTACAGGATTGCTCAGTTATTAATTAATCAATTAATCAACACCAAAAGTCGGTGAATCTTGTATACTCATACGCATATGATCATCTTTTTATAACTATTTTGACAAGTAAATAGGCATCCTTTCTCTTAAAGTAGCCAAAAATCAAATGCTTCAGTTTTCACGAGTAATCTCATATAATTGCAATCAATATGTGAACCTAAATATACTCATGATGTTATGACAATTTTTAGCTCAAAAAGTTGGTTTTCTGTAAAACTGTACAGGATCCACTAAGAGGTGGTAAAGACGAGCTATTTGATTATATAGTTGATTACATACATGCTGGTGATGTTGATGCACTTGCTAAGGTTGCTATGGCACCTCCAAGAGAACGACTTTGTCCAGAAATCTTGTTGAAGTTAGCTGGCATGATAAGCCCCTTTTAGGTGTTCCTAGTTTGTAGATGTTACAAGGAAGTTGCTTTCTTATGAGCGGATAGTAGCTGCTACATTGTGAAATGAACGCCGGTATTTGATATTATGGTGCATTTACGTTTATGAAAGTTGTATGTATAGTACCTTGTTGGTTAAATTTAAAATCGGCTTTGCTTGATCTCCTTTAGCCATGGTGCCCGTAACTTTATTGTCGAGGGGACAAAATATAATAATTTTTAGAAACTACACTAAAATTTGGTCCTTTGGGGCAATTAAAAATAATTAAAATTTACACTACCATTTTGAAGGTGTATCCTACGATTCCTGACCCCTTTATCTCCGCCACTGCTGGCTCCTTTGCCCAAGTTGAAGGCCAAGAAGGTTTGTACACACATGTATTTGAAGGGTTGTGTTGGGCCAAAGAATTTGCCCAGGATGGTATTGCTCCTTACAAAAGAGAACTATTTCTTGTGATGAAATTAAAGATATTAAATTTCTACCAATATAAGAAATTGTTCGGGCTTGTTTTTTCTTAAGTACATGTCAAACTGCCTATTCCAATGTGTTTATTTGAGATGAGATTATAATTACTGTCTAATTACCCACGTATCTAGCCTAAAACGCTTGATTAAAACGGATACGATTCACACTTGAGATACTTTATGCTTGAAAATAACGAAAAGGAAACCATAATTCGCGTGGGTGGTTAATTTGTTCTGTTGAAATCATCATAAGGAAACGGTTCAAGCCTATGTATAAGATCCAGTCCAATGTGGTACATTGTGCTAGTAACTGATAATATTGTAACTACGAGTCTTACAATATGAAGAACGACAATTCCATATTTACTCAATCTTAAATATGATAACGTTATTTATCTAAAACATGTTTAAACGCATCAGTACATCATGCATTCAAAAGTTGTATTTAAGATATACATATTTTAAACGCTAGACGGAGTAAATAATGAATTATCCCGAAAACGAGTGTATCAGCCACATTTCACAGGGTCCATTTTTTTCCCTCGAAGTGTAGATATTAAATTCTAAATATAATGTGGTTCTATATTCATTGCAATTCTTCAATCTTCCTGGAACGAAAAAAACGTGAAAGCAATGAACTATTTAGATCACTTGTAGTTAAAAGTGGATTAAGTTTTTAAATTAAGGAGACAAAAATCTTTACATTTACATTAAGGAGAGTTATTTTGCATATCAAATTTTTTTTACACACCAAGGGACTCATATTCACCATTCATCTAAAAAGAAATCAATTGCTGAGATTAAAAACATTTTATTATTTCACATATTTTTTATAATTTAAATATCTCTTAAACCGTTAATTGTTAAGTGAAAATATTTACAACGTCATGAAGAAAGATTTAATTATCTTTGATAGATTAAGATTTGATATACTTCCAAAAAAAAGAAAAAAATTGTTTTTCACGTTTTTTTTACGTTCTTGAAATTGCAGAAAAAAATCGTATATGATTAAACACTAATTTGAATATCACATGAGATATTAGTGTTAAATCATATATGATATGTGATATGATATGTGATATCACATGTGATATGATATGTATAATATCACATATGATATAACACTAATATCATATATGATAGAGTAAATTGCAAAAATCATCCTTAAAGTTTGGTAAATTGCAAGTCGTCCCAAACGTTTAGAAAGTGCAAGGATAGTCCATGGAAAACTTTTGGGGCAAAAATCGTCCCCGGCCAACAACAAACGACTAAAATGCTTTTCTAAACGTTCGGGATGAAACTTGCATTTGGCCAAACTTTAAGGACGATTTTACAATTTACTCTTTTCTATATACTAACTACTATCAATCTCTACCCTTCATTTTTATTAGATCTAATGGATGAGATTAATCATAACAATTAAAAATCCACTTTCATCATTTTTTCAAATATAAATATCTTTCGAATCGTTAATCGCCGCAAAAAACTATCTTTATTACGACGAAGATTTAATTATCTTTCATAGATGAAACTTTGACATACTTCGACAAAATTTTTCGTGTTTTCACGTTTTTTAAAGTTTTTTCGTTTTTACGTTCTTTGAAATTAAATGAAAAATCATATATGATTTAACACTAATTTGAATACCACATGTGATATTAGTGTTAATCATATACGATACGATATCGATGTGATTTATCATATATGATTTAACACTAGTATCACATATGATATTATATATCATATGATTTAACACTAATATCACATGTGATCTTTAAATTAGTGTTAAATCATATATGATATTTCATGTAAATTCCAGGTTCAAGAAAACAAAAAGGCAAAAACGTGGAAAACGATTTTTTTCTTTTTTCGAAAGTATATCGAAGTCTTTCAGATATAGAAAGATAATTAAATGCTCGTCATGATGATGTGAATTATTTTTGCTTAACGATTAACTGTTTAGAGATATTTAAATTATAAAAATATGTGAAATAATAAAATGTTTTAATCAAATATCGATTTCTTTACTAGATGGATTTGGAGATGCAGTTCTTAAGATGTAAGAAAAGTTTGATATGTAAAATAACTCTCCTCAAACTATAAACCTATATATAGTAAGCGCACGCGGAGCATTATAGACCGCGAACCGGACCGAACCGAGAAACCGGACCGACCGAACCGGATTTCGGTCCGATCCTTGATCAGGTGTTTTAGGCTAAATCGATTTTTGGTCCGGCCCGGTTTTACGGTCCGGTTTACGAACCTTGCTCAAATGACTAAGACAATCTTATTTACAAATGATTTATGTTACGTATAATATATTAAACAATAATTTTTTTACAAATAACTATTTAAAACATTCGTTAATGTAAGTTTAATACTTTTTTTTTTGTTATGGATAATTAAATTTTTTAAAAATTGCATATTCAAAAAACATTTATCAGATATGTATGTATTTTAATACAAGTTTAGTGAAATGCTAATCATTTTTCAGTGATTTATAAAGTATGAAAACGTGTAAACATATAAAGTACGAAGATTCTCTATGTTTACACGTTATATAATATTGTGACAAATATTACACAACATTTACTTATTAAAAATACCATTCACCGTCAATCATTACATACAACCTCGTAATACTACTGACTGCCGTTTTCGTATAGTCATTGCATTGTGATTCACATGTACTTCATATTCTAATATGAAATAATGTGCGATAAAGTTATTCTTTAAAATTTCTGCTATGCGTAAAGTCATTATCACGAAAGCCATGTGATCGAAAAATGTTGTTCGCCAAAAAAAATTTGTTACTTGCGGCGAGTACCCTGCTGGTCTGTAAAAATGTAGTGATCGATGTGCCAAATATTGATTAAAAATAAACTTTGACTCATAGCCAAATACTTAGAAACTTAAAAATAGTGTGTCGCACGTACGTCATTTGATATACATTTCCCGCGGCAGTTAAATAACCGTTCCGTGTTTGAACTATCTTGATAATATCATTATAATAATCTTAGGAAAATTTTGGTTTTTACACAAAGATGTCCCAGAATCTTAAAATGTTGAGTTGCATTTTAACACTATACATGTTCGGATTAATTTCGGCTGCTGCTTCGGACCCTGGTTTTTCACATCAACACTACATATCAGGTTTGTTTATTCACATATCTAACTAGTTGAATTCAGTTATTACTGATTTTTGTAGCCTAATACTTGATTTGCTGTATTTTGTTATTAGATGTACAGTTTATTTTAGAATTGGGCGTGTTTTGAGTTAATGATTAGTGTTGTTCTTATATGTGGCGCGTTTTTTAATAAATCGAAGAGGACCATATTAACAAACTAGATTTCAGGGCTCGTTCCATGAAAATCTAAACAATATAAAACCATATACGGACCGGATTGAAAACCAAAATTCCAAAATTATAGAAACCGAGACCGGACCGATGGCCAGCCGGGTTGGGTCGGTCTTTCCTTGGGTCACTCGGTTCGGTCCTGGGTTTGGACAATGCGGACCGAGCATGCAATTGTCCCTTCAGTTTAATAATCATGTGAGCTCTTTCATTCCACAACATTGGTTAAGTCTCTTATATATGATTTTCATACATTTCACTTCTGTATTGCACTCTAAGTGATACACTTTTGTATATGACTTTCATACACTTCATTCAATAATCCTACAACTAAATAAAACATTTCTGCATAGCTATGTGATACACTTTTGCATCGATATCACTCTATCAGTCAATTCAGCAAGTATAAATAGATAGCAAGCAAATACAACAAAAACCATAAAATGGCAGCAAGAAAAAAAAATGACACCAGCAAGTATATCTATATCAGAAATTTTGACTTGCCTTTTTAAAAAATATGTGCGTTAGCTGCTTATGTTGGACCCTGTTTAATGTCTGCGCCAAAACAAAACAAAGCCTGCTCTTTCTGGTTTGGGCCAACAGGCCAAACAAACCCATTACAGAAGAAACGGTTATTTAGGTTTAAGAACATCACAACGTTTACTTTATAGGAAACGACATGTTCACAACGATTCAATATGTATATATAGTTATCATGTTCTGTAACAGAAAACAACCCATTCATTCATAATATATCAGATTTTATGGGTTCACCCAATCTTCTTTATTGTTTCTTTTACTGATTCTTTGATGATATTGGCATGATTGTTGTCTGATCATTTGATCCTGGAAGACTCCCATTCAAGACCTGTTAACAGCTTATTTAAAAACCGTAACCTGTTGACTTACCTATATCAAAAAATAATTATACTTGATATTGCCATACCTACATCAGAAACTGGTCACCATATTGCCAATCTTCTTTTACGGTTCATTCAACGCCTTTTTTGACCCACTCCTATGTTAAAACAATATAAAACCGTAAACTTTTGACTTACCACTAACTGTATCAACAAGAGCTTTACAGTCCTCAATTTCACCAGATGTGAGCTGAACTCGTGTGAATAAGATATCTTCCATTTTTCAACCTACAACATCATGGTTTAACATTATATTCTGATCGCATTAATATAAGCTTGAGTTTCAACAGCAGATATGAACGCTGATGATTTAGTAGTGATCTCGTCTCGATAAAGGAAATTTGACGGATATGCAAGGGTTAAAAAATATTTATGACATTTCTGTTGTGCTGTCAAATGCAACCTTGGTATATGTTAGTTGATACTCGTTTGTGTTAATCTGTTTAGGTTCTACACAATGGATTTCCATATTATTAGATGCCACTAATGTAGCTTAGTAAAAGGCTTTCGCGAATTCTCTAGCCACCTAAGTACTATCAATGGTTATAGGAACTAAAGATGGACTTGCAAATGTAATCTACTAATGTAATCTCCAAATATATCTGATTTTACTGAAAACATAAGGATCCTAAGTTCTGTTAAGTACCCCTTTACAAAATAACTATACACACTTTCTAAGACAATCTGAGGCCATTTTTACAAAACATCAGCACCAACTTTTTAAAAATAAGCATGGAACAACAAATATTATCACATAACGAAACCAAAGATTACCAGAAGAGCAGAAGGTAAAATATATTTTGACCGACCACTTACACTAATCAAATAACCCTGTAAGCCACTGATGATCTCCATCGTTTCATGCAGCGTAATAAAATAATCATGTAAGCCATTGATGATCTCATGTTCCTGCAACATATGAACCATTATTAGTTAAAAGATAGCTTATGAATACAATCTTGTATCACAAGGACACAACCAAAAACTAAGCAACGTAACATTAGTGATATTCAATTAATAAGTGACTGCACATAATTTCATGATAAAGGTTCATGTCGAATAAGTTGTTTTCGTTTATAGTATTCAAAAGAAAAAGCGAGTACATTATATATATGGAAGACTTATAATTTATTATTCCAAAAACAACAAATTTTGCTAGAAACTCCGATGTCTATCTGACTATCTATGTTTATATCAAAAAGTTGTTCACTGAACCAACTAGAAATGAACTTTATAAGTTCTATCAACGGAATTGAATCTCCAAATTTGAAAAATGACAGTTCATACTTTTTTATAGGTATATCATAAGATGTCATCCCGAAATATCTTTGTGAATAAACTCCAGTCATGATCAAAATGTAAAATTCTTGACTATGTTGTTAACATAAAATTTACTAACCATGTCATCATTCCATGTCACATTTTCAAAACATTCAAATTATATAGGTTAGGATGATTAGAAATTTTAATTAATAAGCAGAATTATGCCATTAAATAACAAGTTACTTAAATTTTGGTGGCATTTAAGTTGTACTTTTCTCTTTCACTTACTTGTTAATACTGATAGAAACAGGATTCTTGTGGCCAAGTGTGGTTTGCAAATCAATTGTATTTCGACATGAGTGTTTGGTTTTGACTGTGCAGAAAGTTACAGGGGTGTTTGGCAATGCGTATAATGTGCAGAAACAACAAAGATGCATAAACAATGTACTTGTGATTAATAGTATGGAATGATACAAAGTTTATAGAGACCCTAACATTATATACTTAATGAAGCGGTGCCTTGAGAGGCAGTTATAACGTTCATGAGATTCTAGGGTCGTATCCTATCCCTAAAGTCACAACGGGCAATTCTGACCAATACCTATTCGTTAAGCCCATTCTAAAGTTCCAGGCTTAGCGAAATACAGAATGTATACGCATAGTTTAAAAGCATAAATACAAATATACATATTGTTCAATCTAAAAACAAAAGCTTAAAACATTAATTCTAACATTGTCCCCCTTAATGTGTAAGCTTTTGGTCGTCCAAACGTTCTTCTAGTTGATAATTATGAAATCATCCTTTGGTGTGTCCTCCTTGTCCGTCCAATCATCCTCGTTGCCATGTGTCTTGAGAACTTGTCTTTGTGCCTTTCCTTCCACAATTCATTGCCCATTCGACCCACCTTCATCCTTTGGCTTCTTCACATAGCCGTCCTCCTTGGCTATCACAAGTCTATTCTTGCCTCGGGCTCGTAATGTTGTCTCGAAATAGCACCTTATCAAGTCAATGTATTTTTGTAACATTCTCTTAATTCCTCGTCTTGTTCTCTGCTAGACCATGTATAAAGGGCAACGTTTCCCACTTGTTACCAATGTAACTCAGATAGCCTCCTAGACTATCTATAATCTTATAAAACCGAGCAAGTCGATGTTTATACCACCGATAACTGGGGCAGGGGTTCCAACCGCTTCGACCAAGATAAATAAGGTAAAACCATTTTACCATGTCTTCAAATGCTTGCTTAATATGCTCCATTCGCATACTAACTTATCATCTTCAATATGATTAAAAGCGAAATGAATCTTTTAAACGAATTAACCTTCATCACGTAGAGGGTTCCATTCATGCTTAAGTATTCGTTGTCCAAATAATCATGAATCATCCCTTCATTCCAATCAAGTTCTTCCAATCCCTTTACATCCATGCAAGCGTCCTTCGGGTCAATCGTTTCATAGTAATCTTCTAAGAACTTGTCGTGTTTCTCGACCACCGTATTTGTATCCTCCTCGACTTTCTTTCCCTTGTCGTGTCCCATCTCTTCTTCCTCGAACATGTAAGAGATTTTACGTATTGTCCGTAAGTAATCTCGAAGCCTTGTGCCAAAGTTGTTTGACACTAAAGACGTTTAAACTTACTTTGGTGCACGAAACACATGGGATTACCATCTTCTTCTCATTCGTCTCAACATACACTTCTCCAATACCGTATGAAAAAATAAATTTCTTCTCGGTTTCCTCCTTCCCCTCCATTGAAAACTTGGGCTTAAGTCTCCTAAAAAGTGACTTCGTCGGGCACATATGGTTGTTGTATGTGTCGCTAACATACCAAATATGGTCCCAATTTGCGTAGTCCGTCCCTTCGATCATATGGGTTGTTTTGACATGGACGTCTTCAGGGTACTTGGACTTGCATTCTTCGAGTTTAGTTTTCGAATGGTGTGGGTTTTTGTTGTTTTGGCACTTCCAGAAAAAATGGCCTCTTTTTCTACAAGCATAGCATCTTGCCCTCTTTTCTTTCCTCGTAACTGCTTCTTGTCCCTTCAAAGCATTATATGCTTCAATCTCATGCAATCTTTTCTTGAGCAACTCCTTGGTTTCGAATGATATTCTTCTTCGTGGTTTGTATGGGGGCAACGAACCATTTGCATTTATTTTTTGCAAATAACCTTCCTTTGAACCGATTTTACTTTGCCTTTCCCAAGACTTTTTCGAAGCCTCGCTCTGATGCCACTGATAGAAACAGGATTCTTGTGGCCAAGTGTGGTTTGCAAATCGATTGTATTTCGAAATGAGTGTTTGGTTTTGACTGTGCAGAAAGTTACAGGGGTGTTTGGCAATGCATATAATGTGCAGAAACAACAAAAACACACACCATTCGAAAACTAAACTCAAAAAATGCAAGCCTAAGTACCCTGAAGACGTCCATGTCAAAAAAACCCATATGATCGAAGGGACGGACTACGCAAATTGGGACCATATTTGGTATGTTAGCGACACATACAACAACCATATGTGCCCGAAGAAGTCACTTTTTAGGAGACTTAAGCCAAAGTTTTCAATGGAGGGGAAGGAGGAAACCGAGAATAAATTTATTTTTTCATACGGTATTGGAGAAGTGTATGTTGAGACGAATGAGAAGAAGATGGTAATCCCATGTGTTTCGTACACACCGAAAGTAAGTTTAAACGTCCTTAGTGTCAAACAACTTTTGGCACAAGGCTTCGAGATTACTTACGGGGACAATACGTGTAAAATCTCTTACATGTTCGAGGAAGAAGAGATGGGACACGACAAGGGAAAGAAAGTCGAGGAGTATACAAATACAGTGCTCGAGAAACACGACAAGTTCTTAGAAGATTACTATGAAACGATTGACCAAGGACGCTTGCATGGATGTAAAGGATTGGAAGAACTTGATTGGAAGGAAGGATGATTCATGATTATTTGACAACGAATACTAAGCATGAATGGAACCTCTACGATGAAGGTTAATTGCTTGGCATTCATTTGCAATCATATTAGAAGATGATGAGATAGTGTACGAGAATTGGAGCATATTAAGCAAGCATTTTGAAGACATGGTAAAATGGTTTTACCTTATTTATCTTGGTCGAAACGGGTTGGAACCCCTGCCCCCAGTCATCGGTGGTATAAACATCGACTTGCTCGGTCTTTATAAGATTATAGATAGTCTAGGAGGCTATCTCGGAGTTACATTTGGTAACAAGTGGGGAAACGTTGCACTTATACATGGTCTTAGCGAGAGAACAAGACGAGGAATTAAGAGAATGTTATAAAAAATATATTTACTTGATAAGGTGCTATTTCGAGACAACATTAAGAGCCCGAGGCAAGGATAGACTTGTGATAGCCAAGGAGGACGGCTATGTGAAGAACCCAAAGGATGAAGGTGGGTCGAATGGGCAATGGATTGTGGAAGGAAAGGCACAAAGACAAGTTCTCAAGACACATGGCAACGAGGATGATTGGACGGACAAAGTGGACACACCAAAGGATGATTTCATAATCATCAACTAGAAGAACGTTTGGACGACCAAAAGCTTACACATTAAGGGGGACAATGTTAGAATTAATGTTTTAAGCTTTTGTTTTTAGATTGTACAATATGTATATTTGTATTTATGCTTGTAAACTATGCGTATAGATTCTGTATTTCGGCTAAGCCTGGAACTTTAGAATGGGCTTGGGCCGAATGGGTCATATTGGTCAGAATTGACCCGTTGTGACTTTAGGGATAGGATACAACCCTAGAATCTCATGAAACGTTATAACTGCCTCTCAAGGCACCGTTTCATTAAGTATATAATGTTAGGGTCTGTATAAACTTTGTATCATTCCATACTATTAATCACAAGTACATTGTTTCTGCATCTTTGTTGTTTCTGCACATTATACGCATTGCCAAACACCCCTATAACTTTCTGCATAGTCAAAACCAAACACTCATGTCGAAATACAATCGATTTGCAAACCACACTTGGCCACAAGAATCCGGTTTCTATCAAATACCAAGTATAATGACTAAAACGACTCAAAAGTGAAAGTACATTTAAATTTGTGAGCATTATTAATAAATACCAAAAATCAAGAAGAAAATGCAAAATCAGCTATGTGCACAAAACGACCGAGAAGTTAAAGATAATTGGAATTATATGAAGAAAAAAAAAAGCCTTGATTATTCTTTTAATTTTACCAATTTTATTGTTATATGTAGAAAGACAGTCACGTCACGCCAACATAAGGCTGTCAAATCCTCTGATGGGTGAGGATGGAATGTTTATATGCCTAGAAAAGGACTTACTGGTTTTCCAAAGCAACGGATCAGTTTTGAAAGAATTCCTCTCAACTACACATGCAATGCCGGCATAAGCCGGTTTTGGAGCTGCAAGAATGGTAGTATTAGTATAACGCTTAAATTTCAAAAGTAGTAATATTGTTTACTTTTTAGTATTGATTAATAAAATGTATTTGCTGGTAGGTATATTTGGTTGCTGAGAACCGTTTACTAAAATAGATACTAGGAACATTAGACCTCCTGAAGCCGCTGGGAAGGTGCTGTTGGGTCCAGAAACTGGTTTAAAAGGTCTGAATGAGATTATTGGGCTGGCAGTTAGTATATCGAGCTCTTGTATTCTCGTCAACTTTGATAGGCTGGGGCTATTTGCTTTCACGCTTGAGGGAAACTTAAATGGAGTACTGAGCCTGTAGTTAATCGAATGGGATACCTTTATGGTTGTAGCAAAATGTCACAAACTGCTATTTCCTTTCAGTCCCCGTTATTGATTATTGTGAATCTAATTTATATGTAAGCTCTCTTATCAACTTTCTATTTACTAAGTATCCGCATATATGTAATTGATCATTGTGATTTTTTTTTATATAGATTTCGAATAATCATGGAGAACTGTATTCAATGTCGATTCGCAGTCCTCAGTTTAAGTGGATTCAGGATTTTAGCTCATTGGGAAAGAGCTTCACTATTACTGCTGGAAACAACGGTCACTTGTATGTCACTGTGCCAGCTAAAGCCGTTATTATTGCTCTTGATGTTTTGAGTGGGACCGTTTTATGGCAACAAAATATTGGGCCATTGAGTACCAATGAGTCTGCACCAGTTGCTGATAGTAATGGTAATTCTAGCATATGTCCTTGGTTTCCAACTTGAATGGTCGTTATTACTAGGTGAATTGCATAATACCAACGTTCCTTTTTCTTTTGTGGTAGTCCCTAAAAAGGGGCCTTGCCGTCCAGTTGACTATTTGAGTAATTGAAAATGGCTTTGTGTCACGTTAGAGTCATTAAAACATGGATAGAGAATAACTCAAACAAGACACAAAGCCATCTCTTAATGACATATTTACAATAAAAAAAAAGACGCACCTAAAATGGGACGAATGAAAAAGTATATTTATTTTATGTAAAAAATCTTATTTTTAAGATCTTTTTTATGTGGGTTGACTTGCAGGTTGGATATCAATTGGTTCATTGGATGGGTTTCTATACTCAATTTCGCCTTCTGGGGTTGTTAACAAATTTCCCAGAAGAGACATTCGGGATGCAGTGATTCAAGTTAAACCGGTTGTTGATTGCTCTGGCTATGCAGTTTATATATCTCAGACAATAATGGATGGCAAGATTAGCCGGACAACTAATGAATACACTTATGTTTCAGCAAAGATGCCACTGAAATCTGTTGTCACATTGCTGGTTCCTGCAACAGGAACTGTTTATTGGTCTGAAAGCTATCCTGGTGATCTATTTTCGCTGCGTGATAAAAAGTTTACTTTTAAAAACTATATATATGTGGGACATAATCTTACTTTCCTTATTCAACACTGAAACAGGTTCATTGTGGAACTTATTCTACAATACTGATCTAAGGCGCTATACTGTGGATGAAAGTATACTTCTTGCTTTTCTTTCTATCCGAAGTAAGTTTTGGCAGATATTGCTGAACCACTTTTATGTAGAATCAATATGATTGTGCTTACAACATCTTATTTTATCTAATGCAGATACTGGAAATCCACTTTCATGCTTGAGCACACGTAACAACCTCATAACTTTAAGGGGATTTGCTTCTTTGATTTGTATATTGTCATAATAATTTTATTTCAACAGCTCGGAAGCTTGAATCAAGCTGTTCCCTGATGGAAATTAGGCGGCTTAGCATCTATACAGGTAAAGAAACCACTGATGTGAGACTCTACATACCATTTAAGTAGTTAACACTCATACTTCTGTTTCACAGGTAACGAGAAAGCAATTCGATTATTTCTATTAATAGAAACAGTTCTATTGATTTTAGTAGCAGCCTTGGTCCGATTTTGTTGCGTATTTTGGAAGAAAAAGAAGCTTCAAAACCAAAATCTTGGAAACTTTCTTGAAAAGAGAGTAAGCTGAATCACACATTTGATACCATTAGGCCAATGGCATGTTGGTTTGCTTTAAGTTTGATGACCGCATATATGTTAAGTGTTCTATGTTTTTTTGCAGAGTTCCCTTCGGCTTCAAAAGAAAGTATTTGATAGAACAATCTCTGAGCTCGAGAAAAAAGCAGCAGCAGAGGGATCATCAACCAATGAAGTGTTGGAACAACTCAGTGATTTAGTGAGAGAAAGAGATGGTATAAAGCGCAAACTCTCAACGACATACAGTTTAGGAAAGGATGCAACAAGCCCAGAATCAAAATCCCTCATTCCGCTCTCTAATACGAACAAGAGTTTTTCTATTAAAAGTCTCCCGAAAGAGAGTGTCACCATCTTCCATACCATCAATGACACTTCTTCGGAGGATGGAAACAACAATGAAGAAGAGGACAACAGAGAATCGAAGGGGAAGGAACCCATGGCAACAGAAAGCGCGAGTGATGATGGTAGTGATCATGAACCAGTTGTGCAAGAAGCGCAAGGAGTGAATATAGTTGATGATGTGCACAGTGGTCGTGGCATGGATCTTCGTAGGAGATCGCTATCCTTACCTAGGATCGGTAGCAGCATGTAAAAGGTTTTAAGGCATTAATGATGTTTTTTTCACTAGTAGTTTAAAATAGGATGATCTTGCTTGTGAAACTGTCTAAGGGATATACATGATGTCGAAAATTGAAACAATTTTGCATATTTTCTGCTATCATCTTTACATTAGACGACGAGTCAAAAATTTGCTACCATTCACTGGTCATTACAAATGTAACGTTTTATCATACCCGGTACATAGGGGTATGGTTGTGTACAACATAACTCCACCATACCCCGCTTTGACCAGATTAAGGTTGCGTTTCTTTTATCTTTTAAATTGTCTGAATGGTAAACATTGTGGACCCAACTAATATAATAATATTTTCTTTTTGTTAAATAGTCCATATCACAAGAGCAAATAAAAGCCCCCACTCCCCATTCAGATACATTAAGGGAAGAGGGGTCCACATGAACCTTTAGCTAACAACAAAAATAAACAACCCCTAAGTATTAGTGCTTTTTCATACATGTTTAACGTCATTTGATCCATTCCTATATAACCAAAAAGAATAGATTAAAATATTTTCATTTAATATACGATAGTTAATTTAACTTTGATATAATAATAATAATAATAATAATAATAATAATAATAATAATAAAGTGATGTTGATAATAAAAAATAAAAATAAAAATAAAATAATAATAATAATAATAATAATAATAATAATAATAATATCCAAATGCTAACTATCGACTCTTAGAGTACAAGTTATCGTGCTTACGAATAACATGTTATTGGTATATCACATCAGCACCACTGCAGCACATCATCCTCTTCTAATATGTAGGATATTGGTTTTCACAATTACACAAACAATCACATATAAGGTCGAATTATGCAAGAGTTTAGAGAGAGAAAGTATGATGGGAGCCTTTCTAGAGAGAGAAAGTAAACAAAAGAAAGAAATGTTAGATTAAGTGAAAGGTCAACCTCTACCATGGGAGGTAGGGTATTTATAATTACATACTACGTCCTCCTTGGATTGTGGATCGAGCATCTGATGGATAAAGACCACTGACGTCCTCCACGGTGTTGCTAAACTAAATAACTAGAAAATAGCGTAATGTCTACGAGCTAACATATGATAGACTAGAGTTGGGGTGGCCAGACTCTTGACATGGATTTTCTAAATCCAACAGATCTCCCCTTAAGGAGTCACCCCATGAAATACATTTTGTATCCTAGCATTCTATCTTTATCTTCGTATAGAGCTCGTGAGACTACAATTCTTGATTCCGCAATCTTTGATTTAGGATGATACTTCAAAGTCCAGGCCTTTGAACTTTCGATGGAGGTCTTTAAGCGATCCAGCGTCTTGATGATCTTCGAGCTTTCTTTGAAATCATCAACCACGTCAAATCTCGACACATCCTTTGTTGTATCGCCATTATGTGAAGTTGTGACTTTTGGACCGACATGCTGCATTTTGGATCATGAAATCTTCCGTCGTAGCGGAAGCTTTGTTGATTCATGATATTTGCGTGACATAAGCGTAAGCATGGATTGAAAATATCGAGCAGGTTGATGAAGATATGCACATATCATGATTTCTTTAGAAATGAATGTGATGTGTGAGCATGCGGTTATGGATTGACTCTCAATTGATCGGTTGCAACCGTCGGTGTCCTGCAAGCAACAATTAGCAATAAAGAGCACGAAGGTGTCTTTGATCACATTCGTTGAATAGAGTTGCAAGAACCACGGTTCCCGTTGATCGATACAATCACGCACGTGATCGGTGGAGTTCGAAGAACCTCCTTGGCGAGGGTTTCGTGACTAGTCAAGTTGTTCTCAACCGGGCGTCTCAAAGAAAACGACACGAGTGAGTGAACCGACAAAATTGAAATCCATTTGATTGATGAAAAATTGATTTGAAAACAATCGCGTATTGCTTGAAGAAAGAGTTTTGCAATCGACGAAGGTTTTATGAGAAAGATCAATTTTCAATCGAAATACTTTTGTATTTGAAAATGAATACATTCGATGTGCTAAAGAAAAAAAGATTTGCATCGAGCGGTTTTTCAAAAGTATTCGTCAATTCATTTCTGGACCAAGGTTGATTCAAGAATGAATCGCCCATCGTTCTATCCGGTTGTCACAAGCTTGATCTTTGGAAAGATCTCACATGTCACCCGCAAGAGCTTGTTTGATGTTGGCTCTAGAAGGATTTCCATCTTCATTGTGAATATTTATCATATCACTCGGATGTTACGGCAATACCACAAGGATAATGCGTAGGACTCTTAACATATACTTACTTTTCACATTGTGTGGCAATAAGTCTTCATTAATTTTGTGTCTAATGAGATTTTGTGGATGATCTCTTGGCTCTAGACTTAATAGTGCACATTTGGTTTCTATCTAGAAGACTAGGGAGAGGTCTCTTCTTCAATATCAACAATCTCTAGAGAAAGTCGATAGATAATGTAGGTTCCCGTGAGAATGAAACAAGTCCTTTAAGAGGAACTTGGTAGCTTGGGAAGTTAGGTGCGATGCGTCCTTTGGGTCCATGGCGTCTTGTCTTCAATACCGAGTGTTACCTTAGTAACCACCGGTAGCATATGTATTGAACACGGTTTACGCCTACTAAGGTTGAATTGTTGGAGGCTATTTATTTTCACCACTTTCATAATCATTTCTTTTCATTCTTCAACCCCCCGGTTGCTTACGAGACTTCATAACTAGAACCTTGTTGGGTTTATTCAGATTACTAGCTCATCTCGGTCGCACTCTTCCCGTATTCTCATTTTTTCTCCTTTTTCATCATACCTAAGGACTTCTACACTATCTAGTGGATTGTCCTGGGTAGATCCCTCACGGCTCTGGCGGGATCGTGGGAACGAATACTAACCTAACCATCCTTATAACACCATGCATAAAGTAAATTGGTCGGTCTTTTGGTATTGTTCATTCCTTCTCGAAACCAATTGAAAAATCATTTGTAAAATCAATCAAGGTTCTTGTGATATAAAATCAAAACATTTTGTACCTTAATTGTTTTTTATCTTTTAGAAATGCTCCCCCTCAACATGTGCATATGATTTGAAATTGTTTAGCACATGGAGGCAAGAGTTCTTTGAGATTTGTGATCCAAATTGATTTAAATCATTTTAGAAAAATTTGGGGAAAGACGTGGCATGATTTAATTTAGAAATTGACTGAAAATGATCAATTTAAGACATTAAAGATTATTAGTGTCAGGTATGATATTTTTTAAGAGATCTTTAAGTAAAATAAAACAATTTCACAATCAAACAAGAACAGAAAAAATGTCATTTTGTAAGATCTTTGAGTTTTAAAGAAAATCATACCATGACATAACATTAAATCTTTAGATCACCACTTATTTTGTACAAACGGACATTTTGATGAAATATCGTTTGAAAATATTTAAGATTGAAATCACTCTCCCCCTCAATCAATGACCGTAGTCGTTGATTGAGTGACTTATATTTTAACAAAATGAAGTCCGGTTGATTTCCAAAATTTTAGACCAGTTTATTTTCAAAACAATATTTTTCCATTTTCAAAACAATATTTTCAAAATTGTTTTAAGAAAAATGGTATCATCCACTACTTTTTCCTGCACAAGATACGTTAGGTGGTTAAGAATAACAAGTTGCTTATGTTGTTGTTGAGAGGATGAGAGAAAACCATCTGCTGATGCAGTGAGACCTCTGAAGTTGCATCTATCGTGCCAACTATCCATAGAGAGATCCAATTAAGCTCCGTTTCTTCTTTTGTCGACCCAAGAAATAGTTACCCTTTCCATTCGGCATCCAATCATTTTATTTTGTGGGATCCGGATCGGGAACATTCTTTTAAACCATCTTATCTGCATACGTTAGTCAACACAAACAGATATATGGTGGTCGACAACACCCAAACAGCAATCGACTAATAAAAGTTAATTTAACATATCAATCAGATCATATAAAGGCATGAGAATTATATGTTAATCAAACTCTAATTATCTAATCCTAATAATCACATCCTAGATTCCTAGTCTTTCAACATAGGCAAGTATCTTTTTTCAGTTAAGCACATAGGATGATTAAATAAGCTCGTTTAGATGATATAAATTTGAAACACATTCTCCCCCTCAATCAATGACTTATTCTATGAAAAGTTTGAAATAAGCTGAAGTCATTGATTGGGTTTTGCAATTTTATGAATAATTCAAGACTGATTGATTTTTAAGCAACTTATTTTCCACCATTTTGTTAAAACAAATATTTTTTCGAAAAATTTTAGAAGGAAAAATATTTGAGTAAGCAATGATCCTTGACATACTTTCCTCAATTTGTTTTAGGATAAGTGCACGAATTTTGTGAAAATCGTTTAAGCGTAGCACTTTCCTTCTTTGAAAAAAGCAGGTTGCTATCTGAAATAATAGCAAACCATGGTTTAAATACAGATTCTGATCTGAAGTAGCTATAAGCCATATTTGAGACATATTTTGAAAAAATATTTACACCTCTGCTCGAACTTCATCTAAAGTCCGTGCCATTATTGAATGACATTTCTAAGACCGTAGATGTTATTGATACCAGAAGACATGTCTTGAGAAAAACAATATTTTTTGGAATTTTTCAAATTTTCTTATTTTTATGGATTTTTTTTAAATTTTATATTTTCTATTTTCTTTTTGTTGGTTTTATATTTTTGTATTTTGCTTTTGATAAATATATACAAATAAGATGATATAGTTTAAGAAGATGATGATCAGTCTGAGATAAGGATATCGTTGACACTTAGTAGAAGATACAAGTCATCATTTCTTAAACTTTCACCACCAAAGCTTTAGAGACTCTTGAATGGGCGTCGAAATTGAGCCTCTGAAAGTGAGACTTTGGTAGCTTCCCCAATGACAATCTTGAATAAAGACCATTTTCCCGAAGTAGAATGTGAAGAAAGCAGGTCTTATTGAATGAAGCTCGACACCACTGAAGAACACGAGAACACCAAGTAACAAGTTTAAAACTGATCATCTTTGCGGTTATCAAACCGGAATACATGATTAAGCTCTATCACGTGAACTGTTGTCGTCCCCGATGTACACATTACTCTTGAGCTTGAGCGGTTGTCTATTCGGAGAACAATATGTCAACATCTTCATTTCACCAAATGCATTCCGATTATCTTTCATATAACCAATCGACCCATAATGTACATGTACCCAACAAGAGTAGAGAGCGATGACATCCAAGTAACATGTTGAATCAGCGATCATCTGTCACGGATATCAACTCGGAATAGCTGAATAAGCTCGATCATGTGAACATGTTGTGCGTCACGATATACATATCTCTCCCACGATGGTTGCGATCTCATCGAATCATCATAACATTGTGTACATGAAGCAATAACCGGAAGCACTTTATCATAAGCCATATCGAAGATGTCGATAAGCAATATCATCTCACGCTCCAAATATTCTTCTCATATTTCTTCCCACTGAGAGCTGAGTTAACACATACCAAAAGTGTCAAGAGACTACTTACCCCAAATAGTTGGAATAATAACACCAAACGCCACAAATTAAACACTAAGTTTCTCTACGGTTATGACATTTGTCTCCCCGGAATAACTTCAATATAGAAGAAGTATTAAGTTCATCACGTGTACTCGTTGTGCGATTAGATGTATGTCTCCTTCCCCCTTCTGGTTTTGATTCCTCAAAATCAAGAAGACCTCTTCTACTCGTATCCTTGAAATCTTTTGAGAAGAACACAATGAGCTTAAATGTATCATGAGAATCAAGCGCTCTGAAACTCTCTCGACTATCTTAACCAACCCGGATGTGGAAAATTTGAGTGACCAGCGATGAAGCAAACCCGATATACCAAACTTGAAACTAAAGTAGAGTTCCCGCATTTGTGTCTTAATCTTGAACTAATGTTGGAAGAACGGTGTCGAGAATGTATGCTCCAAGCAAATCTCTAAGTACTCAATACTCAACCAAAGTATGAGACATTAACACCTCTTGCGATTATCCACGACGACATTTGCGTGTGTCACTGAGTAAAACAACGTAACTCCTTAAAATGATAGTTAACCAGGTCTTCAACCATCCAAACCGACTGCTGGTAACTAGATAAGCCAAGTCTTCAACTCAATTTGTTAAGCCTAAGCAAGTTATCTAATAAGAACACGCCTTTGTGAAAGTCAACTTCAATCTTAAATAAGTGATAAATGATTAACTCTGAAGTAATCAACTTGTGTCAAATGCCCACCACATGAATAAACATACAATCGGATGTACATTGACCCACTGAATGAACCGGAACAACTGATTCCTGAACATCAATGCATTCTTCCTAAAGGTATACATGTAGAGACTGATCTGGAAGATTCACCAATAATGTTTTAGAGTTGATGATGTAGTCATTTTCCTTAATGTTCATGTGGTTGATTCATAGCGTGCACATTGAGAGGAACAATAATCCGTGAAGATTTGGCAGAGGAATACCAAAGAGCGGATCATTATTCATGAACAATAATCCGTGAAGATTTGGCAAAGGAATCTCAAAGCGGATCATTATTCATGAGTGCAATGCAATATTATGATAGTCATTATCAGCATATAAGGACTAGCGGAGATTGGGTTTCTTGAGTAGATTGAGTCGTACTTCTTAGAAGGTGTACAGTTGAATCGTGGAACCGGGCGGGAGCTTGAGAATTGGATGATCAACATTCGTTGAAGGTTGGAGTATTCATCAAACATAGGTTGAAATACTAAATCCCAAACAATAACTCCCAGTTATCCGTAGTAAGTTGAACATTAGGCGTATGTGTAACACCCCAAATCTCGATGCAGTGGAAGACTTAATCAAGTTTTGAGGCGTTACTATTGGATTGGTATGCTTACAAGTATAGCAAAAGATAGTCATTTAACATTCAAACCAATCCCAATTTAAGTATTCAAAACATTTAATCCAAAAGTGTAAATATTAGGCCCAAAACACAATTTAATAAAATAGGTCCCCAAAGTTTATCAGTCGAAATGATCCTTTAACCCCGCCTTCTTGACAAGCTTCCACCGATCACGATTCCAAACATCTCTCAAATACCTCGGAAATCATGCTAAAAGGCGACTACTGCTGGTGAGTTCATAGGTTTAAGTTCAACAAAATCATAGTGGACTGTGGGAGTTGATTTGCTATGCAAGACCTAAGATAGATAAATACCGTTTGCACACACCGTATCTACCGGATCACCAACCATAATCATATCCGCATCCGAGGATTACGGGCCCCGCGACTCTAGTCCGATCTTGTCGTGGCAACCTCTGAAACGAGTTGCCAACCCGGACTAGGTCGAGGTAGAAGTCTATTCTTAGCTAGGCACGGTTAACCTAGTAAGGCAACGACTACCGCACATCTATCTAGCGATCAAGCATATAAGTAAATCCAAATAGTTTTAACGGTCCAAAAGCGATAACATGATTCTCACCCAATATAGTTAAAAGCGTAGATAAAAGTGGGGCTATGAAACACGCCTCAAGCAATCAACGTACAAATAAACACTAGCGAAGATAAGCGGTAATCACGGCATGACAGCATTATCGACTCGGCACAACCTATTAACGTAGACCAATTTTTATATATATATATATATATATATATATATATATATATATCTCGAAATCAACGTTATCTACTAACGTATTCCATTCGTTATTTCCAAAAATGTCTCGTTTCACCATTTAATCCTAGTGTTTGGTATCCTCATGTGGGTGTGTCGACTCAATATGATGCTATGAATGCACTCAAACAACCAATAGGTGACTCAATGCAACACGATGAGACATCTAAGCGATAAGCTCCATAGTCCAATAAGTTTCGGAACAAATAGTAGATCTTATCGAATTCGTCAACTCGATAAACTCAATTATTTATTCGTGTCACTTATTAATCCATAAATCAGTCGCATCCTAAAGAGTCATAAGGATAATTCACCCATTAATAAGGTTACCCAATGTACCTAGTGAGCTCTTATTAGATTCGTCAACCTAATAAGTCTGCTACTCACGTGGATCAATACTATTAATGTTAGGTTATCCGTAACCCATGCACACAACGTAAGCAAATAAATACTTAAACTAGTATTAAATGCCCATAATTGGCATCCTTCGATAAACGTGTACTCAAAACATTAATTACTTATTTATTATAAAATATTTCCAATTTAGTCGTTAGTTTCCATTTAAAAATAGTAAATAACAAGATAAGTCTTGTTATCGATATTTTGGTACAAAAGCTCTTTTATTATTTATATTTCATAGTCTATTAGCATTTTCATGTATATATATATATATATATATATATATATATATATATTCGACAAATTCGGTATTAATCTCATATCGTTATTCGTTTCGAGTCCAAGCACGAGTCATGACTTCTCGGCTTTTAATCAATCAATAGTCTAAACTATACTAAAGTCCATATTACGGCTTTGTCCGAGTCAACTATTGACTAAAAAGTCAAAGTAACACCGACGTTGCTCAAAGTTGACAATTATATATATCAAGTCCAATTAAAAAGTCATAATAGCGCAATTCAATCCCAAATCAATTCAAAACAATCTAGCCAACCAAATATACCGAAACCAATGTTATGACCTAATGGTCATGACACGGTCATGATTAAGACCGCGTGAACCAAACAAGCTCTAGAAGCTTTTCGACTCCCGCGTCTCATCCAAACACCAACAATATCAACTAACAAGCTACCAAAAGCGACTCGACCGAAACCTTGGTCCATGTGGGTCTCGACGCAACCCAAGCACGCAGCGTCGTGGCCTTGGTGGCTCGTACACCATCTCAACCCAACCAAAACACTTCCAAATCAATTCCACAACATCCAAATACAATCAATCAACCTCCAATCATTAACCAAACACAAAACCCATCATTTATTCTAACCAAAAATATGAAACTAGACCTAAAATGCAAAACCCATCAATATGATACACCACAAGCTTACCAAACACTAGCTACATGTTTATTTATATGTTAATTAGACTTAATCCACGTTTAAACCAAAAGCCTAAAAGTACACCATGGTGAAACCCTAATAAGCCATACATTGGCTTTACAAGGCTCAAACAAGGTGTATTCATGTCTCTTTACCTTATCCAAACACGAATTGCAAAACCCACTTGAAACCCTAGAAATCTGAATCTTAATCCTTAGATTTGAAGGTGTTAACGAAGGTTTTAGTGAGAGTGTTATATATGGATAGAAAGAGCATGAGAAGAGCTACAAGATGGTGGTGGAGGTGTAGCACCACTCGCCGGTGGTGTCCGGATTTTGGTCGGAATAGTGGCCGGATCTATTAAGGTGGCGGCTAGGTTATTTTTAGGGTTAGGGTTTTTAGAGAGAGAAAGGGAGGAGTGTGTGTGTTTTAGTGAGAGAAATAAAGAGGTGGATGAGGTAGTGAGGGCCTTTATAAACTAGAGCATGAGGACTCAAAAATAAATAGGGGTGGGGAGGGGTGGCGGCCATATGGTTTTGAGGGGTAAGCGTCATTTTCGTAAACTATCCGTTTACCCATTCCGAGCTCATATATTGTCCCAAAGTGTCCCACGACATTCATTCGACTTTATAATATCGTTATTTATGTTTTCTCTGAGTTTTGACTATTTATTTGTCAATTTTCAAGTTCTGGTCTAAAAGTTACGTTATTTCTCGTTTTAGGCTTTTCTAGTGCCGAATCGAATAGTGCCTACCAAATAGAGTTAAAACTCATACGATAACTCATTCAATAGTGAAATAAACCGTAAAAACCAATAGACGATATAAAATAAAGTAATGGTTTATAAAAATAGTGATAAAGGCAAAGCTCGGTTTAGTTTAACGTAATGCGGTTACCTAAAATAGACTCCCTAAATTGCCAGTTGTCACAGTATGACCATTATACAAACATCCATCAACATGTAGATCCACTTCTCCCCCTCAAAATTTGCATACGATGTTGCCAATGCCATATTTTATTTGAGCAAGTGAATAGGAATACAATCACCGGTAAGTAGATCCATTTGACAACTGTTATTTTATTCACACTTCTCCCCCTCAAAAATTGCATCCGAAGTTTCCATTTTTGATTTGAACAAGTAAATAAGAATATACTCCAATGAATGTAGATCCATTTGATGACTGAATGAGCATAGGAAAACACATGAAGCTCGTTGATGGAGAATATAGATGAGAATGGTCATTCTTGAGAGAATTTCTCTTAAACTGAAGATAAAACGCACTGAATTGTACGTCTTTCTTTTCTTTGAGGAACGGGGCCTGAAGAGTTATCTGCAGAGCCATAATGATAATCTGAGGCTGAATCGTGAGCAGGCGACATTGACGATTGAATATCAAGGTTGAGTTACTTGAACCCGTGAGTTATGAGATATCAATCCTTTTGTTATCCATACTTTAAGCCGATCCATGTATTGAAGGATCGAAATATACGTGAATCGAGTAAGGACTACACGCACTAACATTACAAGCTTGATTGCATATATATTGGTTAGTGACATTAGCATCCAAACCCTTTGGGGTTTCACGGTCAACCTTGATTTTGCCAGCGGTAAACAGCTTTTCGGTAGGTATCCACCTAAGTCCAACATCCTTAAACATTCTACCATATGGTATCCACTTATGGCAAGGTCTAGGATTGTTGATATTCTTATGCACAATGGAAGACTTATCGAAATTCCTAGACTCCAAAGATTTAGCAGTTGGGATCCATCTAGGTGAAGTTTTAGTTTTGTTTTGCTTCATGGCATATTGAACCTTAGCCATGTTAGTAGTCTTAGTGGATTGTACCTTAGCATGTGAATTAGGAAAATGTTTCTTATTCGAAAAAGACTCAGAATTTCTAGTTTCATTTTCTACATGCTTAGCATTCTTCTTCATATAACTACTCTTAGATGCAAGCCAGCCCCTAGTCTTTTGAGTGTTCCTAGGTAATGGTATACTACTACTAGCAGTGCCTTGAAATCTCGTGGAATTCATCACCCTAGGTCTTGCACCTAAAATTCCGTCTTTTCGAATCTGTGCCCTTTTCCTAGCTTCTTCTAGATAATAGTTCTTCCATAAGTCATTCATATCATATGAATTCGGGTTTTAATGCTTGGTTTTGACATCATTTTGAACTAATCCTAGAGGTCTTGGGGTAAAGTAGCTACTTGTTGAGGGTTAGCAGACAAGAAGCATTATTCTTAGGTAACTCGGTGAAGTGGTGGTTTTGACAAAACCTTTATCGCATCAACTTGGGAGGCAAGCCTTGTCTTTAAAGATTTTGTTCTTTCAAATATGAATCCAATAGGTGCCTAACAACGGATCGGTCTCTAGTGGGATGAGAAACTGGCTTCCCCAAGGTTGATGGTTTTGTAAACTTAGTGTTCACACTTTTCCTACGGTTTTCTAAGCTCATTCTTTAAGGAAGCGATGGCGAAACTCTTTTCTGAAGTTGAGCTTTGAGATCATCAATTTTTGCTATCAAAGAGTTTGTTTGTTCCATTGACTTAGTTCTAGCTTCTTTGACAGAGTCACTTAGTTCTATGTGATGCTTTCTCAAAGTCTCATTTTCCTTTAGTAATTTAGCCACATAAATTGAGAGTTCATTATTTCTTGTTATAATAACATCAATGTCTTGTGTAGTCTTGACTGAATTACTTTTCTCATGCATACCAGAAATATGTTTCTTCAAATTGTTGATAGTCGAGTTTTTGTCTTGAAGCTGCGCTTTTAAATCGTTTATTTCAAAAAATTCACGAAATTCAGGAAATTCTGGATTTTTACATGGTTTCTTAGTTTGAAAACTTTCATCCTTTCTTTGTATTGCAATTTCAAGTGAAATATAATGTTTTTCAAGTTTTGAGAATTTGTTTGAAAGTTCATCAAAAGCCTTTTTATCAACCATATCATTTGTTTTGAAATTATTAGTCTCGGCCTCAACCAAGGAACATATATCAGAGTCATGTTTATCCTTAAGATCAGTTTGTTTAGGTACATTAGCAGATGCACTATGCTGAACAGTTAGGGGTACCTCATCACATGACACATGTTCATTTATAGGTCTGATATCTGCATCCACATCATGTGTAACAAGATTTACTGAACTACTGGCTGTATCAAGCTTATCTGTCTCAGAGCCCCTCTATTCAGTGCCAACTGATCCATCATCTGGTGCTTTACCGATCTCAACACTACAATCTAATGATTGTACCCGACATTCATTCACCTTTCTGATTACCCCATCCACTTCTTGTGTGATCAGAGTTACTAAGCAGCTGGTTACATCATTCTTTGTTGTCACTGATATTCTGCATTCAACAACACCCGATCTTTCAGCAGATACATTACTCGATTCATCACAACTATCTCTCAACTGCACCTGACACTCATCCACTTTTTCATCTTTCTGTGTAACTTCCTCAATGTACTTCTCCACATTATCCATGAGTTGGATAAATGTCTCAATGAACATGTGAATTTCCATTCTAGTGTGCCTTTTGAAAGACATTTCAGTCATGTGATGATCATAATCTGATGTGAATTCCCCACTAATGAATGACTGAAGTTGTTTGTGGATCACTTGAAGTGCAGCACTAGAACTATCCTTTTGAACCTCTTGTTCGTCAAGTTGTTGTTCCAATTGTTCTAAGTTTAATAGTTGTGTTCCTGTTAATGTGGATAAATCTTGACGGAAAAAGGGCATTGCATGTTCGTTCCATTGTTATAGGTGTGAGTAACATGAGGTGTGAGTGAAGTTGTTGATAAGGTTCAATGTTACTTTCCTTTAGCATGGCATTCTGTAGCCTAAACAGGTGCAATTCTCTCTCTTCAGACTCAGAACACGAAGATCTCACATCCTCATTGATTGATTCAATCATCTTTAACCGTTTAGTGTAGCTGTGATTTAAACCGAGAAATAGAATCTTTTGCGGGATTTTACTAAAATCAAGACCAAACAATAAGAGAGTGAGAAGTATGATGTAGTAAAGGAACTAGAAGATGATAAGAACTAGAAGATGATAAGGAAGTAAAGATGAATTAGGTGTTATGGTTTGTGATATTCCCTAATTCTCTATATTAGGGTTTGAAAACAAGGGTTTTGTATGTTAGGTTTAGAGACAAATTGCAGGAATTGACAAATCTCAGTCGTTGACAAAACGCACTGACAATCCTCTTTTTGACAAGTCGCTTCAGACAAATTGCACTCAGGACAACTCACACCCTAGACAACTCGCAGTCCTGACAAATCGCAGTCAAAGACAACTCGCACCCTGTTTACCAACTCGCATAAACGACAACTCGATTAACAGATAACTCGCATAAAACACAACTCGCATAGACTGACAACTCGCATAGTACACAAGTACACCCACTACTTCGTCCTTTCTTATCGTTTTGTCTCAATAGACAACTCGCATATAAGACAAATCGCTTCACAAATCGTGACAAGTCGCATAAAATATGTGACAAGTCGCTTCAATAAGCGTACACAGAAGAGACAACTCGCATCAAAACAAGGACAACTCGCATCAAAGAAAAACAATCCGAGACACAACTCGCATCCAAGATACTTTCAAAAACACCAATTTTTAATCCAAAAACAACTCAACCATGATGATTCAAACCTTCCAAACCAAAACCTAAACACTTATAACGATTCTAAACACAAGAGTACTATCAAAATCCAAACTTTAATGCAAGAAATGATCCAAATGATGCAAACTACTCTAAACTTATTCAAACCCAAAAACCTTATGAAAAACCACTAGAAATCCAAGAAATGAAAGATGAGTGATCAAACCATGGTTCTTGATACCAATTGTAGGATATTGGTTTTCACAATCACACAAACAATCACATATAGGGTCGAATTATGCAAGAGTTTAGAGAGAGAAAGTAGGATGATAGCCTTTCTAGAGAGAGAAAGTAAACAAAAGAA
This sequence comes from Chrysanthemum lavandulifolium, assembly GCA_022545495.1. Classification (NCBI taxonomy): domain Eukaryota; kingdom Viridiplantae; phylum Streptophyta; class Magnoliopsida; order Asterales; family Asteraceae; genus Chrysanthemum; species Chrysanthemum lavandulifolium. Next base: position 72,041,952 of record CM040245.1, on the reverse strand, counting down.
AGAAAGGTTAGATTAAGTGAAAGGTCCAACCATCTACCTTGGGAGGTAGAGGGTATTTATAATTACATACTACACGTCCTCCTTCGAACTGTGGATCAGGCATACAATGGGTAAAGACCCGTCCGTCCTCCACGGTGTTGCTCTAAACTAAATAACTAACTAAATAACTAGAAAATAACGTAATGTCTACAAGCTAACATATGCTAGACTAGAGTTAGGGTGACCGACTCTTCAATATGGATTTTCTAAATCCTAATATAATAACACACCAATAACTAAAACACTCATCTTTCATAACACACCACTAACATGTTATTGGTTCTCATAAAATACCCCATTAAAAATACTCATTCACTCACAATACAAAAAAAACATCACAAATGGCGTGAGCCATTCAAATGGCTTGGGGACCTTTGGCACACCAATGGAACATAGCACGGTATGGTAATAACATGTTATTGGTTCATAGTTGGGACGAATGACACGTTATCGGTATCCCATATCGAGTATGTGGGTTGCGTACTCAAATGACAATTTTTTTTTTCTTTTTTTTCAGTTTATTGAGGGAAAGAAGAAAGTAAAATAAAAGTCAACGACGTGTTAGTATTTTTATCAAAAACACCAAATTGTAAATGGCTAAAGATATATGAACGAGACCTCATTTTGTCATATCAAAAAATTATATTAGAGCATTTTTTTAGAACAAACGAAAATATATTAAACTAACAAGGAGCTAGAAAAAGGATTACAAAATAGAAACCTCTAAGGGGTTTCGAAGCCAATTGTTCCAAGAAATGGACGACAATTTGTTTCTAGAAGAGTACCACCTAAAAAAACATTCTACAATCTTATAAAATAAGAAGCAACATTTAGGCGGTACAATACCAAAAATCATCTCGTTACGGAAGTTTCACAAAGACCAAAGAAAGACGATGCATATAACCTTCAAGATAGCTCTCCTGTTAGACGAGATGTGCAAGTCTTCTAGCCAAGTGTATAAGTCTTGGATATTATAAAGGTTATGAGAAGGAAGATCCAACCAAACCAAGACTCGATTCCAAACAGTGGTGGCTAAGGAGAAAAACCACAAAGTGTGATGAGTTTTTTCGATCCTACAGGCACAAACCGAACAAGAAAGAGAAACCACGTCAACCCCTTTCTGACTAAGATTCCACCTAGTTGGAAGTCGATCACGAAGAACCCTCCAAATGAAGATATTGATCTTTTTTGGAAGAAGACGATTCCACCTTGTTTCAAGCCCGCCATTAGGAAGAGAGCAATGATCAATATGTTCTCGAGTGCTTTTAACTGTGAAAGTTGAAGTCCCTAAGGACCAAATCCAAGTGTCCTCTAAATCATTAAGGGAGAACTCGGACAACTGATTATAAAGAGAAGCCAAGTGATTAACATTCGTACCACTTGAGATGTGACGAGACCAATCTAAACACCAACCTTTGTTCCAACATTCTTGAATCGTACAGTCCCTATTTGAAGCTAGGCGAAAAAGGCGAGGGTGTTGTTGTTGAAGAGAGGGGTTACCTACCCATGTGTCATACCAGAATTTTGTTGAAGCACCATTATTGACGCGCCTTTGAAAAGAAGAGTGAGGAATAAAGCCTTTCTCATGCATAGTTTTAATGGATCCGACTATTCTACCCCAAACACCTTGATTTCTAACGTGGCTAAAGAAGGAGGAAACGTCCTTAGTGTTGCCATGAATAGAAACAATCAATCGAACCCAAAGAGCTTGAGGATTATTGAGAAACCGCCAACGTCATTTTTGAATGAGAGCATGATTCAACGAGTAGAGGCTACCGATACCAAGGCCCCCTTTTTCTTTAGAAGCTAAAACTAAGTTCCAGGAGATCTAAGGAATCTTTTTTGAGGTATCGTCACTTCCCCAGAAAAAAATTGATCTAATAGATTCTAGCTTTTCGTTGACTGTAATTGGCATAGGAAATAAAGAGTGGTAATACGTACCAATGTCTCCCAAAACCGAAGAGATGAGAGTACATCTACCTCCGATGAAAAGAAGCGAGGCTTTCCATTTAGATAGACGCTTGGAGAACTTATCAATGATAGGATCCCAACTCTTAACTAGAGCCATATTATAGTCGATAGGTAACCCCAAATAAGAGAAAGGAGTTTGCATGGCGTTGCAACCAGTAATCGATGCTAAGAGATCGAATTCTTCAAAAGGGACACCAACCCCAAAAATATTGGATTTATGGAAGTTGATTTTTAAGGCCAGAAACTCGATGGAAACATTCAAGAATGGAAACGAAACTTTTAATGTTAGCTCGCGGCCAATCACCTATAAATAAAGTGTCGTTTGCAAAGAAGAAATGAGAAAGATTCAAAGTGTTAAACTTGAAATCTCTATATAAACCAGCAACCATGGCATCTTCAACCGCTACATGAAGCCCCTTCATAGCTATAATGAAAAGAATGGGATAACGGGTCTCCTTGACGAAGAACACGATGAATGTTAAATTCACGAGTGGGGCTTTCGTTGATCAGGATCGATGATGTAGCTGAGAGCAGACAACCCGAAATCCATTTTATCCATTTATCACAAAATCCCATAAAATGCATTACTTGGAATAAGAAATCCCAGGATATAGAGGCGAAGGCTTTCTAGAAATCTATTTTGAAAACCATAAGTTTTTCCTTTTTGCGTTTGCTCCATTGAATCACTTCATTGACCATCAAGGGACCATCCAAAATCTGACAATGTTTGATGAAAGCGGATTGTTCCTGGCTAATAACTGTGTCTATAACCCGTGCTAATCGATTCTCCAAAACCTTGGCGATGATTTTGTATTGAGCTCCAATGAGACTAATAGGACGAAAATCACTAATCACAATATGGTTAGGAACCTTAAGAATTAGGGAAATAAAAGAATTGTTGCATCCGCGTGGAAGAATACCTGTGTTGAAGAAATGTTGAACAGTCCCTACAACATCTTCTTTGATCGTGTCCCAAAACTTCTTGTAAAAAGCGAAAGTGAATCCATCCGGGTCCGGTGATTTGTCGGAGCCGCAATCCTATATGGCATCCTTAATGTCAGATTCAGTGATCAAAGAAACAAGGTAGGAATTTTGGTCTTCGTTAAGATATTTATAGAATGGGCTTCAGCTAACAATTTTCGCAACGTCTACCCTTTGAAATTTTGTTTCAAAAAAGGTAAAAAAAAATAACTTTGATTCTGTGAGGTTCCGTAAGCCAATGCCCTTCATATTTAATCCCATGAATTTAGAGATACCTACGTTTCTGATTAACAATAGCGTGAAAGAACTTGGAGTTTTCATCCACCTCAATACCCTATTTAATTTTTGCTTTCTGAGATAAGTCTATATTCTCTTTTAATTCAATGCTACGAAGATTTTCGAGCCAAGTAGATCGTTGGGAGTCTAACGTCACGTTACCAGTCCCATTTGCAATGTCGTCATCGAAGTCTTTGATCTTTTTAATTAAATATTCCTTGTCTCGAGTCTGAGAAGTTATCCGATTTGTAGACCACACTTTGATGAAAGGTTTTAAAGCCTTCATCTTGTTTTTAAGAATCACAATGGGATTAGAACTATTCTCAGTAGCATGTTGTTCCCAAAATTCATTAACAATTACTTGAAGGTGCTTGTCAAGAAGCCACAAGTTATAGAATTTAAAAGGGATTGGGCCGAAGTCTGAAGACGAAAGAGATAACAAAATTGGTCTGTGTCTGAGATGTGACAGTCAAGAACTTGAGCTGAATAATTGTGAAGAATAAATGTAGAGCTTTCAGTGATGAGGAAGCGATCCAGCTTGCTTAATTTATCTCCACGTTTGTTAACGCGAGTGAACAAGTGACCTCCAAGAGGTATGTCCCAAAATGACCGTCTCGAATGAATTTATTAAAGACATTGGCTGAAGTAGGGTTCAAAATTGTACCAATTCTTTCTGAAGCATATCTAACCACATTGAAATCACCAAAAATAAAGTAATGGCCCGGGTTGCGTGCTTTAAAATCGAGGATGTTGTGCCAAAGCATTTCTTTTTTCTTGTCTTCTTGAGGGGCATAGACATTAATCATAAAGCAATGCGTATGAGTTGGAGTCCAATTACCTTCAACAATGAGGAGGTTCTCAAATGGAAAAACATTAAGTTTAGAAAAGACATTTGGATCCCAAATAGAAACCAATCCCTCCCAGATCTCTTTGTTAAAGGGCATTCAGAAAAATCGAATTGGGAGTTACCCCATGAACGTTTCACCTTGAAGAGATCGATCTTGTGAGAATGAGTCTCTTAGATGCAAAGGAATGATACTTTGTGTTTGTTGCAAAGTTTAGCAATAGCTTTGCACTTATCCATTCCCAAACCGCAAGAGTTAAAAGACATGATATTCATGATTAACCTTGTTTAGTTCCAAGACTATTTATGTATTTCTTGAGATCATTTTTGCTACCTTCCATATCATAACCCAATACGTTTACCATTTCAATATGAGAGATAAATGCTTAAATCATCGATCCATGATTATTAAAAGATTTGGAATTGGACTTACTAACACGTGAGGATTTAGCTGGAACAGAAGAAGAATTGAAAGGTTGTTTGGAACTATGACGATTCCCACCAACAAAGAATAGAGGGTTGTTGGTTTTGTATCCTTCAAAACCAGGAGGTTTCGATATAGAATCTGATTCTTCTATATGATTCTCTGGTGTTTCTATGGGGGATTGCTTTTGACTGTCCATACTTTGGTACCCAATGGGGAAATCATCTTGGTTCTTGTCAACATTTTCTATGTCATCAGTCCATTGAGTGTTTCTAACAAACTCTTCATTTCGATTAACATTAGTATTACGTATCTCTCCTTCCTCTTCATCTTGAAAACCGTTGTCATTAATGTCATCGTCATGTGTTAGGAATTAGAAATTCCGGTATTAAAGAGTCGGTCACCTCTAGTATGTAGTATAGTATATGTAATCGTTCACAAAGCTCGTAGTCGTAGTTGGATTTTAAGCTAAGTAGTATTTAGTTAAGTAACACCGTGGAGGATTCAGACGGGTCTTTACCCATTGTATGCACGATCCATTGAAGAGACCCGTTGTGTGGCGTTTATTGTAAGACTATAAATACTCTCTACCTTCCAAGGTAGAGAGTTGGAGCTCATAATAAGATTTTCTTTCTCTCACTAAAGTTCCTAAACCTCTAACTTTCTCTCTAAAACTCATCTCCTATCGCCTATGTATGATTGTGTTATGATGTGTATGTGAAATCCAATATCCTACAATTGGTATCAAGAGCCATGGTTAGATCATATCTTGCACATCTTTGGATTTCTAGTGGTTTTAGGTGGTTTTGAGTTTGAAAAAGTTTAGTGGTTTGTGCATCATTTGGTTGATTTCTTGTGTTAAAGCTTGGATTTTGTTAGTACTTTTATGTTTAGAATCATCACAAGTGTTTAGGTTTTCATTTGGTAGCTTGAATCATCTTGGTTGGGTTGTTTTGGATTGAAAAGTGATGTTTATGTTGTTTTTCATGCTAGCGACTTGACCTACGGAGTTGTTTCTTAGTAGCGACTTGCTTTGCAATTTTGTAGCGAGTTATAGTTTTGGAGCTAGCGACTTAGGCCTAGCGACTAACGGTACAAGTAGTGGACTCTCCACTACGGGTAGCGACAGTGTTAGCGACTTGGTGCATGGCGAGTTGCTCTTTAGCGACTTGAATCTTTAGCGACTTGTCTAGCAATTTTTGCCAAAATTTTGCTAGCGACTTGAGGCTTAGCGAGTTACTACTTAGCGACTTGCATTTGTTTAGCGACTTGGGACTTTAGCGACTTGGTGGTATAGCGAATTAGGTGTTAGCGACTTGGTGCATTATCTTCTAGCGACTTGGGTGATTTTTACGGGTTTCTCTTGATTTAGTAAAATCCGTGAAAGAATCTATTTCCGGTTTAATCATAGAGTTATAAAATCCCGTATAAGCTGTTAACATGTCTACCAACGTTCCTACTATCATATCCCATTGCGAGAGGATGTTCAAGTTCTTTGGATCGGACACTCGTCCACCCATGCTTGAGCAGAGCCGACTATGACTCTTGGGCTCAACGAATCAGATTGTCTTGTCTTGGAAAGGAAAATGGTGTCAACATTCTCAAATCCATTGATGAAGGACCGTATCGAGTTGAGGCGACTAGAGATGTACCAATCTTCTTGAAGATGGAACTACGATTTACGGAATGGACGGACCAAAGATGTATGATGAGCTTGATGATAAGGAGAAAAGAGATTCGATCTTGATATCGGGGCTTTAACATTGTTCTTCAAGGTCTTCCTAAAGACATCTACAAGGCGATCAATCACAACACGAAGCAAAGCGGTATGGGATAATGTCAAGATGCTTCTCGGGTTGAAATTAACTATGGAAGGCAGAGAATCACAACTCTATGATGAATTTGAACACTTCAAGATGAAACCGGATGAGAGTGTCTATGAGTACTATGTGAGATTTCATAAGTTGGTGAATGACATGAGGAACATCGAATGACTATGCCTAACATTCAATTGAACTCAAAATTTGTGAACAACATGAATCCCGAATGGCACAAGTTTGTCACCTCTGTGAAGCTCACTAAAGGATTGAAGAATACAAACTATGAGCAACTCTATGCCTTCCTCCTTGAATGAGAGACATGCTATGTTTGAAAAATGGTTCTTAATCGGTTCAAAACCAACGAGGGGAGAGACAAGCTCGTCTAATGACTCAAGCGCCTTCTACTCGAACATCGGAATCACAACCAAAGCCTCACAAGTCATACCCATGGGAAATGGTAATCACAAACTAATTCACGATCCTATGTTCAAACAAGGCGATCTTTGATGCACACGTGGGTAACTTCATTAATCAACTAGCTCTTACGATTAGTCAAAACATGAATTCTCTCCCACAAACCAATAACAACCTCGAGCGACATCTAACCCACACAATCAAGCTCTTGTTAAAGATGGGAGGATCGTGGTGCAACCGATTCGGAAAGACAGTATGATCGGGGAAGAGGTGGGGTGGTAGAGGTTATGTTGGTAATCGAATCGAGGAAGGAATGGTAATCAAGGTCAAGCTAAGCCGATCAAATGTTATAAGCGTGGTGGTGAGGACACATTGCAAGGAGGCGCACATCTCAAGCGTCCACGAATCTTGATTACTTGAGAGATAAGATCTTGCTTGTACAAGCTCGGGATAATGGTCTTTGCTTTGGATGAAGAGGAATTGTTGTTTCTAGGCGAGGGCAATGCCAAGACCTATGATGCGAGATGTGGATGAGCGGCCTATTCGGAGATAGGTCACAATCATCGAATGCCTTTCAAGTCGGTGATTGTGATGCATACGACTCGATGTGGATGATGGACCTCTGCACACACAATTTTTATGGCTAGCATTTCTCCAATGGTTTCTCCCAAGGTCTCCTCTTCACCACAAGTGGCCCATCCAAAGACAAACTCATCTCGGAGGTACTAAAACTATCGATGATCTTGATGTGCAAAGATGCATGACAAAGTACTATCAATGAAACTATTGAATCAAATATTGAAAATATGGGTAATATCAATGTTGTCCCATATGATCAATATGTGAAACAAAGTGAAAGTGAAGTTGTACCAAGTGATGCATCTCCTGCGATCAACAATGACTATATTTTTGATGAATACACTTTTGTGCTTTTGATGAGTCTGTAATTTACGAACTAAATGCCTATAAAGAGCGTGTTGCTATTTATGAACAACGTGCAAAATTTGAGTTGACCACTCGTGAGCGGGAAATGGATGACCAAGTGCGTACAATCATTAGAAAAAGTAATTTTCGAGAAGAAGTATTAAAACAAGAGTTAAATTCCTTGCAAGAAAAGCTTTCTAAAGCGCTAAGCAAAACAAGAACTTCAAGAAAATGTGAAAATGCTTAAGCAAGAATTTAATGCAAAGGAATCAAAACTCTTGAAAGATTTTCTAATCGAAAACTTTGAAAAACAAACTTGAAAACAAGTTGTACATACAAGGAACACCATTGATTGCTCACATGATCACTAAGCATAGGGTCTTAAGCGATAAGCATAGCATTCCCTTGTTAAGGAACCAAATCGAGAGGTCATTAAAAGGGCTAGAAATGCTCATAAGGTTCTTTATGATGGCAATGAAATCCTTAAACCTAGGCGAAACCTAGTTGCGTTGAGTGCCTTTGAGGAAGATAAGAAATCGGATGAAGTCACTAGGGAAAAGATGAACAAGAAATTAGATGATCCTAAATGTAGAGAGAAGAAAATAAAGATCACACCCCATGATTACAAGAAGGAAAGCTGGATTTCCTTGAACATGTTTAAGCCTCGGACATTGTTGACTCCAGAACAAGTTTTTTGGAAAATGGATTTAGATAAGAAAAGTGAAAATATTGTTGAAACAAACCCTCCCTTTGGAAAATGCCTAGAAGCATTGTGTATCCTCCTAATACACCAATGCATCTTGTTCCTAGAACAATTGCCACTAAAAGCAAGACCTTAATTAGCCAATATGTTATATTTCAACTATTTGTTGATTTTGAGAAAACTTGCAAGAAAAGGATCACACCATTGGTATAGCGAAGGAGAAAGGGCTTTGAGCAAATGAAAGAATGTTATTTAAGCGAGGTCATGCCTTTCTTTAAACTTCTAAAGATCACTTTGAGAGTCTTAAAAGGGATAGAAAGCGATATTAAGGGAATGGAAAAGGAATTTGATGCAATGATAGTTGAAGTTAGTGACTATGAGCAAGCACTAAAATATAATGAGATTGAGAGGAAGAACTTGCATACACTAAATGAGAATCGATTTACGAATGTATTGCTCAAGATGTGTTTTCACTTTGCTACAAATTGTTCTATTAATGCTTCTCAATTTCATGAATTATCTGTTGCCACGAAAGTCTCCCATGATCGTGTCATTGAGCTTGAAAAACTAATTACGAACTAAGCGAGAAAATTGAGCTGGATGATCACGACAATTTGGTTAAACATTTTTCTAAACTAGAAGTTGAGCATTTTAATTTACAACTAAAATATCAACATCTTAAAGAAAATGTCAAAACTTCAAATATCAAGACATCCTCGGATGCTCGAGTTTGATGCGGTTTTCAAATTAACAAGCGTGATGAGCAGATTCAAGCTCATTGCAACACGATCGAGAAAGTTGAAAGCCCAAATCTCTCAATTAAAGGGTCAAGCGAACAATATGACGGGCTCCCAAATGCCTCCTCCTTTAGATTCTCGAATTCTCAAGCGTTTCATCTTCAAAACCTAGTAAATGCATTACAAAAGGAAAGCGAAAGTTTTCTAGAAGAAAATGAAAAGGTTAAACGTCATTTCAATGAGTTATTTGAATCAATAAAGGTCACTCGTAACAAAATAACGAACAAATAGCCTCATTGCAAAAGGAAATTGAGAATCGAAGAGTCGGGTAAAAGGAAAATGCCAATGACCAATGGGGAGAATGGTGTATCAAAGGTTCACTCTTGTAATAAATATGCTTTATGCGTGAAATATGTCCTCCTCATCTCGGGAACAACAAACTTCTTTGTTCAAACATACTTCTCATCCCTTAAGGATTGCCTAGAATGTCTGCGTGAGATTGTTGAAGAGGATAAGTTAGAGAAACCTCATGATAATGCAATTGGACATGCATGCTTATATGCCAAACGATCTCAAGAAATCCTAGAATGCTTGATCACAATATGCCCAAAATCCTTAGGTGAGAGAGTTAATCCGTTGATTCCATGCTCGATGCCTAATGCCAAGTATGATACTCATTCAATGCCCAATGTTTTGAATATGAATCTTAGTGTGCCTTTAAGTAGTTGATTCGGATCGTCAATACTAAGAAAGAGAACTCAAGTGTGCCTTCTAGGAGTACATATCCCGGCACTTCTAGTTTTAAGAAAGTGAACCTTAGTGTGCTGCATGTAGTTCGGATCGACACATCTAAGCGGTGATGCAAAGAGTTGTAAAACCACTAATGTTCCCATTCCTCTACAGAGAGTGTCGGTGACATTAAAGGGAGCGGTCAAAGTCTCAAGACAATACAAGGAATGATAGGACCTCGCAAGCTAAGAATGTGCCTTTGGAAAGAGTAGAAGAACAATCTAGGAACTTTAAGCTTGAATCGAATAAAGCGAATCGTGTTGATTCTAGTATTAGCCATAGGCGTCTTGTAATTAATCGAATTACGATACTATTTGCAAACCTTGTGCGATGTGCTCGCTTGAATTACATTTCTAATCATGAATGTGGTGTTAATGTTTTGCCTAATGATGTTAATTGTCCGATTAATCTTTGTTAATGCTAAAAAGGCAAAAGGCAAAACGAAAGAAAGTTAGAAAGCAAGTGGAAACCCCGGGAAGAACATTTAGTAAGATAGGCTATTATTGGATACTGTTGGTCATAAGAATAATCGAGACAATGCCCACTAGAAAATGGATGCCTCTTGGTAGAACTATTCCCTTAAGAAGTGAGCACCTTGTGAGCAGGGCTATCTGAGACACTAATCTTGCATCAATTCACAATGATTCCGGTGCCTTAATTTACGATATGAATGCTTCTTTTTACGATGTGGGTGTTCCAACCATTGTTACTAACCAAATGGAACCCATTCTTGCATGGGGATCCCAATTATCGATTATCCACTCTTATGCGTGTTCAGCTGCAGATCGTTCAAATCGTTACGTGGTACACGGACTCAGTTTGTTCCAAGCATATATTGGCGACCGGTCACGGCTCATGAACCGTGAGCAAATTCATCGGAGACGATTAGATTCGGGAATGATCATTTCGGTGCTATTATGGGTTATGGAGACTATGTTGTTGGCAAAGTGTTATCTCCGGGTTTACTATGTAGAAGGTCTTGGTCACAACTTGTTCTCTGTTGGTCAAGTCTGCGATTACGATCTAGAAGTAGCCTTGAAAACATACATGCTTCGTTAGAGAACTTGATGGTAAGGAACTTTTAAGAGGTTCACGTGGTTCAAATCTATACACCATCTCTATCGAAGATATGATGAAGTCTTCTCCAATTTGCTTCTTGTCAAAGGCCTCAAAACAAAGTCATGGTTATGGCATCGTCGTCTCAATCACTTGAACTTGGTACCATCAATGATCTCTCCGAGAAGGACTTAGTTGTAGGTTTACCTAGACTCAAGTATGAAAAGGATCATCTTTGTTCGACATGTCAATTGGGAAAAAGCAAGAAGTATGCCCATAAACCCAAACCTACTAACTCATCACGAAGTTCTTCATATGATTCATATGGATTTATGTGGACCAATGAGGGTGCGAGAATATATTTGGGAAGAAATATGTGTTAGTTGTGGTTGATGATTACTCTAGATTCACAGGTCAAGTTCTTAAGGACAAAGGATGAAACTCTCGATATCATCATCAAACTCATCAAGCATTGCGAGTTCGACTTAACAAAGCAGTCGAATAATAAGAGCAGACAATGGGCGGGTTTGTCAACAAACAACTCGGTGAATTTTATGAAAGCGTTGGAATCGACCATCAAAGAAGTGTTCCACGAACTCCTCAACGAGCGGTGTAGTTGAAAGATGAAATCGAACTCTTGTTGAAGCCGCTAGAACAATGTTGATTTACTCAAAGGTTCCAATGTTTCTCTCTGGGTGAAGCTATTGCCCTTGCATGCTACACACAAAATCGTTCCACGATTCACCTTGTTCATGGAAAAACTCCATATGAACTTGTCCACAATGAAAACCTAATCTCTCTTTCCTTCGTGTGTTTGGTGCTTTATGTTATCCAACTAATGAGGTCAAGACTTAGGCAAACTTAGAGCTAAAGCGGACATTGGAGTATTTGTAGGATATGCACCAAACAAAAGGGATACCGAATCTACAACAAAAGAACCCGAAATATCATGGAAACAATTCACGTTACGTTTGATGGTGACCGGTCAAATGGCTCTGGACAATCCGATTCGGGACCCGCACTTCAAAACAGTCCCATTGGTTCATCTCTTGTTCCAAACTCCTCTCATGAAACTCCATATGTACCTCCATCGAAGATGATTTAAAGAAATTGTTTGATCCTATGTTTGATGAACTTTATGATCCAAGTACTAATGAGGTATCGATCCCACACAGAGTTGCTCATATTCACGTGAATGAAGTAAATCCTCGGTCTCAATATCTTTAAGTCAAGAAGCGCCTCTGCGATCCTTGATCTCATCAACAAATCATCATTCTTCAAATGTACATCATGGGCATTTACGGCATCAATGATGAAGTTAATCCCTTTGGTACTCTGAAGATGCTCCATTTGAAAACATATTTGCTCTGAATCATCATCGAACCATCTTCTTGAGGAGACATCGACTCTGCTACTTGATCCCTCAACTCTTGCCACATGAACACCTTAGAAAATGGACTCACGATCACCCACTAGACAACATCATTGGAAATCCCTCTCGTCTGTATCAACACGGAAACAACTTGCAACCGATGCCTTATGGTGCTTCTTCAACTCCGTACTATCTAAGATCGAACCAAAAGATGTTAAAACCGCCATGAATGAAGATAGGTGGTTCAATGCCATGCAAGATGAAATTCATGAGTTTGATCGACTTGATGTATGGGAGTTAGTACTGCTCAGGCGTGCTATGATTATTGCTCTTAAATGGATCTTCAAAGTGAAACTTGATGAGCATGGTGATGTGTTGAAGAACAAGGCTCGATTAGTTGCTAAAGGATACCGTCAAGAGGAGGTATTGACTTTGAAGAATCTTTTGCTCCGGTTGCTCGAATCGAGGCAATCGAATCTTTCGGCTAATCTTGCTAGTAAGAACATGGTAGTCTATCGGATGGATGTAAAGGCGGCATTTACGAGCGGAGATCTTAAAGAAGTCGTCTCGTCGACCAACTGAAGGATTTGTGAATCAAGAGCATCCTACTCACGTTTATCGTTTGAAGAAGGCTCTTTACGGTTTAAAGCAAGCTCCAAGGGCATGGTATGATACCTTTGTCAAAGTTTCTTCTATCAACCGGATTTAGCAAAGGGCGATTGATCCAACATTGTTCACCGGAAGTCGGCAAACATTTAATTCATGTTCAAATTTATGTTGATGATATTATTTTGCCTCAGTGACCCAATGGAATGTGATCGTTTTCAAATGAAATGAGTTCAAAATTTCAAATGTCAATGATGGGACAAATGTCATTTTCTTGGGATTACAAATTTCGCAAAGTCCGGAGGCATTTTCATAAATCAATCTAAATATGCTGTTGAGATCTTAAAGAAATTTGGATTTGATTCAAGTGACCTGTTGACACTCCATGATTGATCGAACCAAACTAGATGAGGACCACTCGGGGATCATGATTGACCAAACAAAATATCGTAGTATGATTGGATCACGATGTACCTCACGACTAGTAGACCGGACATCTTGTTCGTTGTTTGCATGTGTGCTAGATACCGAGCTAAGCCTACTAAAAAGCACCTTGAAGCGGTTAAGCGGGTCTTCGGTATCTCAAGGAACCATCAATATGGGTCTTTGGTACCGAAGGACACCGGTATGTCACTAACCTATCTATCGAGATCTTGATCATGCGGTGTCAAGATACTCGTCGAAGTACATCCGGAGGTGCTCGGTTTTGGGTGATAAACTTGTGGTGGTCTTCAAAAAGCAAATGAGTACTTCTATTTCCTCTACGGAGGTGAATACATAGCCATGTCATCTGTTGTGCTCAAATCTTATGGATGAGATCTCGATTATCGACTATGGCTTTGAATTCAACAAAATCCCTCATCTTGTGACAATAAAAGTGCTATTGCTCTCTCATGCAACAACGTTCAACACTCAAGAGCAAAGCATATCGACATTCGACATCATTTCATCGGGGAACAAGTGGAAAAAGGTGTGGTAGAACTCTATTTTGTGAGTGCGAATATCGGTTAGCGAGACATCTTCACCAAAGCTCTTCCAAGAGAGCGTTTTGAGTTTATTCTTCCTCGTCTTGGCTTGAAAAGCCTTCAACGAAACACTCAAGCGTCTTGAGGAGGAAGGCGAGGAGTAAAGGTTTATCTTCATCTATCTCTTGTAAATACTTATTGAAAAACAAAATACAAAATTATAAAACCTTCAAAATCAAATAGAAAAATATAAAACTTTCAAAATCCATAAAAATTTGAAAAATTGAAAAATCTTCAAAAATATTGTCATTTTGTCATGTTTCTCTCGATTCGATAATATCTACGGTCTTGATGTTGTCATTCAAAGAATGACACGGGACTTTAGATGTTGTTGAATTTTTATAAAAAAAAAAAAAAAAAAAAAAAAAAATTTGAGAGAAAGAGAAAAATGGTTTATTGTCATTTCGAGCGATAACCCGCTTTTCAAAGAAAAACGAGCCATGCTTTACCATGTTTTCAAATTCCATGCTCGATTCTATAAACATTTATCTCTTTGAAAACTAAGCGCTTTGAAAAATAACTCGGTCTCTATTTTTGATAATCATCGGGACTTATTTGTCAAAATCTCTATCTCTCAATCAACAACCTATGTCATTGATTGAGGGAGAATGATTTCAATTAAATTAAAAGTTATTTGGCATTAAATTGTTTTCAAAAGATGTACATGCATGTTTTATCAATGGAGTTTAAAGTCTTAAAATCCGATCCTTATCGGTTAAAGCGCTTTCATAATCAAGTCACAATTCCCTTAAAATCTTTCAAAATCAATTTAAATCAATAAGAGATCACAAATCTCAAATGATTTGATAATTGTGATCGGGGAGAATGTGTGATTTAAATTGGATTTAAGCGATAATTCGGTAAATGATTTTATAAGAATGTACAAGCTCTCCTTCCACATGTGACAAACGATTTCAAATTTTCCATGCACATGTTGAGGGAGCATCTATCTTAAACCTATGATTTGAAACGTGATCATTTATCTCAATGTGCGGGTTCCTCTAGTATGTGCAAAACTCCTTTCAAACCTCGAGGCACATATTGAGGGGAGCAAAATTATGAAAACCTCATCCTTCCCAAAATGCTTTATCTACTTGATTTGATCGGGGAAGTGATGTTGATATCTTTTAGAAAATGGTAATCAAAAAGTTAATTCTTCCTCTTGCCTCCGTGTGCAAAAGCGATTTCAAACAATTCATGCACATGTTGAGGGAGCACTTATTCTAAAATATCAAAAACAATTCGGTACAAAATGTTTTGATAATATATCACAAGTATCGGATTGATTTTCAAATGGTTTTCAATTGGTTCCAATGGCGGATGAACAATACCAAATAGACCGACCAACTTTACTTTATATGCGGTGATATAAGGATGATAAGGTTAGGTATGTGTTCCCATGATCCGCGAGCCGGAGGGATCTACCGAGGACTATCCACTAGTTAGTGTAGAGTTCTTAGGTATGATGATAAAAGGAGAAAAATGAGATATGGGAAGAGTGCGGATGAGGCCGAGCTAGTCTTGAAATAAACCCAACAAGGTTCTAGCTATGAAGTCTCGGTAAGCTTGAAGGGTTGAAGAATTAAAAGAATTGAATGAGAAAGGGTGAAAACAAATAGCCCTCCATATATTCAACCTTAGAGGCGAAACCGGGTTCAATTCATATGCTCTTGATGGTAACATCGGTATTGAAGACAAGGCGTCATGGACCCGTGTGTGCCTTGCACTTCAACTTTCCAAACCACTCAAGTTCCTCTTAAAAGGACTTGTTTCATTCTCACGGGAACCGACATTATCTATCGACTTTCTCTTAGAGATTGTTGATATTGAAGAAGGAGACCCTCTCCCTAGTCTCGACACGGGATCCAAATATGCACAAAATTGAGTCTAGAGCCACGAGATCATCAATAAATCTCATTAGGACACTTTCAATGAAGACTCTGTTTCACACAATGTGAAAGAGATTATATCTTGAGTCCTCGCATTATCCTTGTGGTATTGCGGAACATCGAGTGATGTGTAAACATATTCACAATGAAGATGGAAAACCTTCGGAGCCAACATCAAACAAGCTCTGGTAGGTGGCGGTGAGATCTATCATATAGATCAACCATGTGACAATGAGCGAGAAACAATGGGGCGATTCAATCTCTTGAATCAATCACGGTTCGAGTTATGGATTGGCGGATACCTTTGAAAAACCGGTCTTTGTGCTTAAAACTCTTTTCTTTAGCACATCGACCGTGTACTAATTTTTCAAATCAAAAGGTGTTTTATGATTGATAATTGATTTTCAATAAAACCTTCGTTGTATTGCAAAACAATTTCTATTGAGCAATACGATTGTTTTCAAATCTCTTTTCATCAATCGGTGGACTTAAATTATTTGGTTCACTCACTCCGTGTTGTCTTCTTTGAGATGCTCGGTTTGAGAACAACTAAGCATTGCGAAACCTGTCAAGGAAATTCTTGAATTATACGATCACAGGCGTACTTGTCTTGATCAGCGAGGAACCGTGGGCGTGTACCTCAATTCAACTAAAGTGATCAAAGACACTTTCGTGCGATTTATTGCTAGCTGTTGTATGCGGTACACCCGGCGTTTGCGGTGATCGAATGAAGCGGTCAATCCATAGCCGCATGCTCACTTAACACATTCATCTCAAAAGAAATCATGATTAGTGCATCAATGACTCGATATTTTCACTCCATGCTTACGCTTCTGCTGCGCCAATATCATGAATCAGCGAAAGCTTCCGTTACTCGATGAGAAGATATCATGATCCGAATGTGAGCATGTCGGTCCGAAAGTCACAACATCACATAATACCAACACCACAATGGATGTCTCGAGATTTTTGTTGGTGATGATCTCAAAAGGCGGCTCAATATTATTATCACGTGGATCGGTAAAGACCTCCACTTGGATTAACCAAACATGCAATGAGAAGAATCAATGACTACGAGCTTGAACAAAGTACTACATCAAGAATGCAAGAACAATTTTTAATGTAATATCATTTGTATTCAATGTAATTTTAGTACATGATTGAGGTGACCTCCTTAGGGAGATTGTTAGGAATTAGAAATTCCGGTATTAAAGAGTCGGTCACCTCAAGTATATGTAATCGTTAAGCTCGTAGTCGTAGTTATTTTAAGTTAAGTAGTATTTAGTTAAGTAACACCGTGGAGGACTGGACGGGTCTTTACCACCTTGTATGCACGATCCACGACCCGTTGTGTGGCGTTTTATTGTAAGACTATAAATACTCTCTACCTTCCAAGGTGGGAGAGTTGGAACTCATAATAAGATTTTCTTTCTCTCACTAAAGTTCCTAAACCTCTAACTTTCTCTCTAAAACTCATCTCCTATCGCCTATGTATGATTGTGTTATGATGTGTATGTGAAATCAATATCCGTCGTTGGTGTAGTGTGGTAGTAGTTCCTCCATTGCAATGGAACTAGGTGCTTAGCCTAGTACCTAATAAAGGGTAGGCGATGTTGTGAAGGTGTAGTTCACCTTGGTGTGAAAGAACTAGGTACTTAGCCTAGTACCTTATAAAGGGTAAGCGGCGTTGTGTAGGTTTGGTTCACCTTGGGTGAAAGAACCCGGTGGTTATCCTAGCAGGAAAAAGGTAAGCGACGTTGTGAAGGCTTCTCCGCCATAATGAGATTGGTGTAGTGTTTACGAACTCTCGAGTAGGTGACTCGGGAGTGGAGTAGGGCAAGGAAGGTGTCCTTGTAGCGAACCACTATAAATACTCGTGTTGTGGTTTTGTGCTTCTTACTCTTATCTTTTCATTACATATCTTTATATGCTTGTTTATCAACATCCATCACACACAACCAAATAGATTGACATAAGTCGATCTAAATAGTTTAAAAGGAAGTTTTAATTGGTAAAACTATTCAACCCCTTCTAGTTTTCCACAATTGGCATCGAGCTTCGTTACCAAGTTTCTTGAAGTATATTGTACTTTAAAAACTTGATACGATCCATAGTTAATTGAAAACTACAAAGAAGGTTTTCATGAAAACAAACACCATGTCTTTTAAAACTATATGTTTGGATGTTGATTTGATAAACAACATTTTTCTTATTTATTTTTCATTTAATTGCACTAATCTTCTTTCATGTTGATTAGTCAAAGCTCATACCCACCAAGCTTTAGGAGTCGCTTGGTAACAAGAATACCTTCCTTAAGAAGGTATCTTAAGCAAAGGAGCGGGAATAGTCTAAGTGACATTATTTGTGTCATTTGTAAAGACATTCCTAAGTCGCTAGAGGTATGATTTTCTTTTTACTTTGCTTGATAGTTAAGTATACATATTTAGGTATTTATATGATTATCTTTTGTGCAAATTACATGTTTTACATGAAGCTTCATTAGGAAGCCTTTTTCTTTCATCGTGTCTTATTTCTCGTCTAAAGTCGTGATATATAAAACTTATGTTTTGTTTTCTTTTAATCCAATAAAACAAAACACAATTTCAAAATTCCTCCTTCCTATAAAAACTCCCACCGTCGACCAATCTATCAAACCTCACTTTTCAAATCTTCCAATTTCAAAATTTCCTCTCACTCATAAACTTCATCTTCCTCCTCATTCCATCTCAACCGAAACCAAGAAGATCCGTCATCAACATGGTTTACATCGCACTCGTGCTCATCGCCTTAACACTCATCGCACTTGTGTTCCCTATGATGAAGTTCACATATGGAGACATTTACTTTGTGTTGTTAATCTACATTGGGATCATATACCCAATCCTTTGTATCATCCTTAGCATTGAAATGCAATATTACTAATAATCTTGTTATCTTTGTTATTATTTATTCTCTTGTGATTTATATGTTTCATATTCCTTCGTGATACATTAGAAGTCATGTATGCATGCTAAAAGAATATGTAGGATAAAACACTTCTCGTGGTATAAAAATATAAAACCTATGTTTTTATCAAATCATTTACATTACTACGGATCCACGGATCTGGAAGTTATACTAGCGGATCCCTTTTGAAAAGGAACCGTGGGATCCGTCCTACTGGAGAACAGTTTTTCATGCAAATTAAAAAAAACATTTTTCTTCTAAAAAGTATACTCCACTAGAATGTCAAAACCATAAGTGAGTCAAGTGTCTTTCTTGTCTAAAAACCATTGTTAATAAAAATCTAAATAAAAACGTTAGATAATCATAGGTTGACCATAAACATCACCTCTTATTAACCCATCACTTCTATAGGTTCAACTATGACGCATGAATCTGAGTTTGATTTTTCACTCACTAGCGTCTACCTCCTAACATCTCTCTTGAGCCCAACACACTGGCAATCATGTCCGTGGGTTCAACAATCTCGAAACCGTCACTTCCATGAAGGACGTATTGTAAACACCTCTCTACAATTCGAAGAAGGGTCAATACCTCCTTCCGAGAAATAGGACTAGAATGTCTTCTTGAAATCAACGAGAAGATATGTCAAAGGTTCATAATGGAATTCTCCCGTCAAGTCGAACTCGTTCGTAACGAGGATAGTTCTCTATCTCTTTGGTTTATATAAAAACCAAAATTTTACTCTAACCCTTGGGCATTTTGCTCACATCCTCCGGATTCAAGTCATGGACAATGTGCCTTCACCGAAGATTGGTCTCTTGATTCTCTCTTCAACTTTCGTGAAGAAAATAGCCCATATTGTTCACACATACCCTCTCAGGAAGATTTAAATCGCATAATATGCAAACCTCGACCATATTACTCCGATCCAAACATTATCTTCACGGGACATACGAGAAGAGTACAAGCCTCTTGCACTCATCCCACGTGAAAATGTTTGGAGTCTTAGGGAAATCGAGAAATTATTCCGCTTGTTGTGCTCACATGTTGTCTTGTTTGCTAACACAACAACCATACAATCTCGCCTACTTCTTTGCAAGGCGAATTGCAAATCTTCAAGGCTCCAAGAATAAACTCATCCCTTATGGAATGTTCTTGACCGCCTCTATCATAATGTTATGCACTTCCATCCTCAATTTCAAAGTCCGTTATGCGTGCTTGTGAACAAAATGATGGAACCGCTAAACATATCTCTCATGAAGACTTTCTTCATTCTTGATTCCATCAACACTCATCAATCACATAATGATACTCCTAGCGAAAACACTCAAGGAACCTAGTAGTATTCCAAAATAGGATCAATTCTCTTGTACTCGTGCTTTATCAATGTAATCCAATTTCTTTCATGAAATAAAACATCTTACATTTGATATCTTAGTATTAGAACTCTTTTTAGACTACCCTTGAGATATAATGCATTGTCAAGATCATTGCATACCTTTAGTAAAGGTCTGCTTGGCGAGATAGGCGGATCCCAAAGATTGTGCTAGACGGATCCTACACTTAGGGAACCGTGGGATCCAACAAGCGGAAAATGCAATTGCAAGCATTATATTTCAAAGATATCCTTAGAACTCCTCACACTAAGCTAAACATAGTGTCTTAAGGCAAATTAATTCCTTATCAAGATAGGTTGATCCTTTCTACTCACACACCAAGATCACACTCTAAAACGCTTGTAGATCTACCATTTCATTTTAATCCGTTACTCTCCCGCTCTTAAACTGACACTTCATTTTTTTTCTTGATCCCTCACATCTAGTCTTAGAAATCTTTCGATTATGACAAAATTGATCATAAATCATCCTCACCTCAAAATTGATCAAAGTTGATCAAAATCTAAATTTTCCCATCTCAAAGCTTCTAGTATATTTTCCAAAGCACTGTCCTAAGACACAACCTGATCTCTAGGATCATTTAGCTTCAATTGACACTCTAAATCTTTAGTGTCATCCTTGCTCATCCATTGGTACTCTTGAAAGATCCAAATCCTTCCATAAATAACAATCATTAGCTACATCATTCATCACCTTCAAGTACTCAAGCACCCCTTCATTTAAAACACTTAGGAGGACTGAAACACTCAAGATGATATAGGTCTTAGATCTTAGAAACATCATTTCCACTCTTTCATAGCTTGAAAGCCGGATCCCTAGGATTAGCCTAGACGGATCCCTCGAGGAAGGAACAGTGGGATCCGGATGACGGTTTATGTCAAATCTTGCTAAAACAATCATTTCAACTCATCTTCCTAACTTAAACACTCCATCTCATCTTAAATGAATTCCTAGATCAGTACAACCTCGAAGTTGACTCTTGTGCATGTTAATCATCACATTCCAATGAATCCTAGTGGCTTAAGGCTTAAATGCACTTGCCAAATCTCTTGGTTTATAAACCACTTTGTTAGGACCTCCATAGTCATCACTCTCATCCTAACTTTCACTTTAGAAATCTTTGCAAACCTCTTGAAATCATCTCATCATGAGGAAAACCCCAGTAGTAACTTATCCACCAAAGAACCACCCATGAAAAAGGCGCGTGTTATACGAAATCTCTTCAACCGAATCATCTCGGTCGAGCCAACAAATGATAGGATCCTTCATCATCCAATCAAACCAATTCCTAAAAGGATAGTACCCACAAAACTACCAATGCCAAACACCACCATACCTCCTAGGCCAAACAATATCATCTCCACTAAACCATCACCATTAGTTCCTAGAGCTATTTCATTTACATCACCACTATCATCACCACACCTCTACAATTTAGAGGACTTGCCTCCTAGGCCGTCTCATCCGCTTCCGCCAACAACATTCTCCTCATTAGGAAGAATAATGGTTCAAAATCAAGGTGTTGAGTCAACACTTGCTCCGGCTTCCTTTTCGCCATTTCCATCATATAATCCCATTTGGATTATGAGAAATCATCAAAGTCAACCACGCGACCATATGGAAGTTGACACTTCTCTACCACCACCTTCATTCTTGGTCGAGCCATTATCAAATGCGCCTCTACCAATCCTCCATCGTTTGAAGCTCCACAAGCCGCTTCACTTGATCCTTCGCATCAAGCCATTTCATTTCTTCCACCACTACCTAGCCATGACAAAGATTGCTATCATTGTCAACATGTTGAAAGTTTGATACATGAAGTGCGAGAAGACCAAAGTTTCATGTTCTATCATCTCCTCGAGCGTTTCGACGAGATTAAACCTAAACAAAACTTGAGCTAGAAGATTTTAGTGGTGTCCTAGCATCAGCGTTAGTTGGTCTAGAAATTCTAGTCATGTATTGTCTATTTTCTTAGTTTTTAGAGTCATGTATATCATAACTCTAGTTTTATTAAATGGAATTACATGCTACTTGTTATTTTTCGAGCATATGATTACCTTGTATTCATATCTCATTTTGTGATAACATTACTTGTTGTATCACATTCTTTGAAATTAATCACTACTACGGATCCTCGAATTGCTGAGCGGATCCCTACTAGGAGGGAACCACGGGATCCGTGAGACGTAAAACTATTTTCTACTAACTTGGACCACATTTGCAGGATATTGTGAATTATACTTGCTTTCTAACCTTTGTTTTGTAATTATTCAATTTACACATGAAGACTTTGACATCCTAAAGCTAGGGGAGCTTTTGTCAAAGCAATACATTGCAAATTACTTGCAATACTAGGTTTACATTCGTGACATCCCTGCAAAATTGCAATCATAAAGGGGAGCACACTCGTCTCTTAGGCGAAATCTTTTGCAAACTTATTTGCAAACAAACTAGATTAGTATCACTTACTTGGCGCCCTTGCATAGGGATGGACTCGTCGAGGGAGTAAAAGCGAGATCCTTTCTCGTTACTTGCTCTCTACTTATTTTACTTTTCTTCTTTCACATATTTTTCTTAAAAGCGATGTGTTACTTTCCTTGAACACTTTTGTTTCGACAAAAGGGAGAAGAAAGTAAAACTACTAAATTCAACTTTTACAATTTTAGCTTTTCCTTAAAATAATTTTATGTTTTGTCATCAACAAAAGGGAGATTGTTAATACAAATAAGCCGTAAAAGCGTTTATTTATATTTTACGATCTTCTAATGTTTTGTCGATAACAAGCGTAAAATCATATTAACGAAACAAATAAAATACGTAAATGGTTTGAACTAATAGTTTCTAACATATTCACATTTTCACATAAAACACTAAAACAAGTATAAGTGATTTTATGATTTAAGTAATACATATGTACAACAACTAGTGTTTACATATTTGGATAAAATATACACATAACTAGTATGTAGTATATTGGGTAATATAAATGGGTAGAAACTTAAGTATCACAACCCATTGGGCAAATACATTGAATGTAGTTGGGTACAACCCAAAGCCCATAACCCATGGATCTTGACCCATAACCCATTGCATGACATCATGCTTATATCATACATGGATAATATCCATAACCCATGGATCAACCCATACCCAAGTGACTAAGTGCATTGCACTCAAAGATACATTGTATCTAACCAAAGATCTATGGTTCAACCCATTACCCATGACCCATAACCAAAATACCCATGGGCAAAGAGGAACGTTCCACGGATCCCTAGCTTAACGTTAGACGGATCCCTTGTGGAAGGGATCCGTGGGATCCGAGGAGCGATGGGATTTTCCTCATAAATAGTGAGCCATTTCTTCATTATTTCTTACCCTTTCTAACACACTTTCTCCCCGAGTTAAATCTCATTAACCTTAGATCCAAGAGATCTATGTTTGTAGTTTTGTTTTGTGTGATCTTTTAGGTTCCTCTTAAAGGCAAGATCACCACCTTTGAAGTCGAGCAAGCTCAAGTCCATGAGTTGCCAAGCTTCCTCATCATCAAGGCTACTGAAGTTTTCTTGTTGATGATTCCTTTCTTTCTTCAAAGAAGTGTAGTGTTGAAGACATTAGTGAAAGATGTCTCAAGTATCAAGACGAAGATATTAGTGAAGGGTATCTATCGTCTATAGCATAAGCACTTGTGGTAGGTGCTTAGAAGTCAAGACAAGAAGCATTAGTGAAAGGTGCTTAGAAGTCAAGACTTGAAGCATTAGTGAAAGGTGCTTAGAAGTGAAGACACAAGACATTAGTGAAAGATGTCTTGTAGATCTAGTCAAAGGCATTAGTGAAAGGTGCCATAGATGTACATTCGATATGGTGTGTTTCGATGTACTAGATAGACTAGCATTAGATCCAAGGATATTGATGTCCTTGATGATGTTGTAAAGGAGTAGATCTCCTTTGGGATTAGTCGTTGGTGTAGTACGGTAGTAGTTCCTCTATTGCAATGGAACTAGGTGCTTAGCCTAGTACCTAATAAAGGGTAGGCGATGTTGTGAAGGTGTAGTTCACCTTGGTGTGAAAGAACTAGGTACTTAGCCTAGTACCTTATAAAGGGTAGGCGACGTTGTGTAGGTTTGGTTCACCTTGGAGTGAAAGAACCCGGTGGTTAGCCTAGCACCAGAAAAAGGGTAGGCGACGTTGTGAAGGCTTCTCCGCCATAAGGAGATTGGTGTAGTGTTTACGAACTCTCGAGTAGGTGACTCGGGGAGTGGAGTAGGGCAAGGAAGGTGTCCTTGTAGCCAAACCACTATAAATACTCGCGTTGTGGTTTTGTGCTTACTCTTATCTTTTCATTACATATCTTTATATGCTTGTTTATCAACATCCAACACACACAACCAAATAGATTGACATAAGTCGATCTAAATAGTTTAAAAGGAAGTTTTAATTGGTAAAACTATTCAACCCCCCCTTCTAGTTTTCCACACTTATTGATATTGAGAATAAGATGAACATCTCTGACCTTGGCTAAGATCACATTTCTCATATCAGATGTATCAATTAAGTCTGTTACGTCAAGAGTAATGGATTTGAGGATGGTTTTTACTTTAGGTACATGGTTTAGAGAACAGTTACCATTTAGAGCATTCACATAGGAGCGATTAGGGTTTACATGGGATGAAAAGGAGGCTGATTTTGCTTGATTGTTTGGTTGATTATTGTATTGCTTTGGGATTGATTTGGTTGTAACATAGGTTTCCTTTCGAATCTGGCCATGGCAGCGAACAGGTGATATGATCTGATCCAAATCTTGTTGAGACCTTCAATCAACGATCATGTGTTCTTGACTTTCAAAAATCTAGTAAATGCAAATCTTCGGTCCCGATCTTCGAAAGGTTATGTGCGATGTAGACATCTGCCACCGTTCCATGTTTGTCATAGAGCTGCCACAGATCTTAGATCCCATTGAAGTTAGGAAATTCGTGATGTATGTTGTTGCCGTTACATCTTGAAGGTTTTTGAAATTAGGGTTTCTGGGAGGGTGGGCGTCGTTCATTGGGAGAGTTTTTATATATATATATATATATTAGAGCATTTAGGTATCATGAATAGATTTAGTTTTTCATTTGGGTTTTATGGGGTGCCACATTAGCATAACACAACCACTCCAAAATTCCCTCTCTATCATAATAAAACACAACCTCTTCATTTGAGTACTACCACTTACAATTTAATTATTTTTATCAATTTTCCAAATAAACTAAAATTCGTTCATTAAAATAAAATTGCAATACAACACAAGGAAAAAAAAAGCGAAACTTAAACATTTTATTGGCCGATTAGTTTGACGGATATTTCCTCATTATTTCTTCTTGTTTTCTCCGGATGAAAGCGGCTTTGGCTGGTGTGGTTGCTTCGGGATCAAGCATGAGAAAATTCAACTCTTCCATCTCTAGGTACCCCAGTTCTTTCTATTTCCTCGCCTCGTACGTGGTTATTTAAACTTCAGCTTTGCGTTTATACTCGGAAGATAAAAGTCCCGAAAAAGACTTCATTTGATTCCCCCCGACGCTCGACGTCTCCACTGACTTGGATTTTTTTGCAGCTCGAGATTTGCCGGCGGGACAAGGTCATTTGTCAGGGCCGAATAGATCCTCGAGATTTGTCAGATCAATTGCGTCTCTGCGTCCCATTTGGGGTATTTTTTTCAAAACCTCCCACCGGTGAACATATAGGAAGCTTATCCCACCAAAGCGTTGGCTAAAATTGGTCTTTGCATTCTCGATATGGCACCCTGATTTCCCTGCTTCTACGTTGTAAATGCTTGTAAATAGCGTTGAACTTTTGGCAATCACCGTTAAGCCTGATCCATTTCCCCGTGATTATATTTTTGGTACGAGAATCACGTTTTATAGTCATGTTGAAATCCTCCATAATCTGGTTCCAAAACGAGTCCTCGGAATGGTCATTTATGATCTCGGGGTCCTGGGAAAGTTCCACCCAAGTCTTCGCTACCAACGTTTCTTCGTCGCGTCAAAATTCAACATGGGTGTTTTGTTTTTGTTTTTGACGGTTTCACGACTTTTTTGCTTTATGTTTCTCTTGTGATGGGGGTTGTGGTACTTTGAATTGTGATTGTGATGGTTGTGATTCAAAGAGTTGTGGTTGAGATTGCAAAAGTTGTGGTTGTGATGGTTGTGATGATTGTGGGTGAAAAAATTAGAGTTTTGTGACGATGGGATAGGCGAATTCGAATAAAGTCGAGTATTGTTGTGGGTTAGAGTTGAGAAGCAAGGTAAAATACCGTCGTTTGGACTTTGAGATTTTTTTTTTTTTTTTTAGATATAGAAAGTAATGGTTTTGGTAGAGAATCGTGTGAAATTTTTGTGTTATAGTGTGTAAAAAGTGGGATTAAAAAAAGAAAAAAAAGATGCAACAGATACTTTTTGAAAAAATTAAACTGTTTGTATATTTTTCGTACACTATCCAACGTCTTCATCTTTTGTCGTTTATTTCGTCATCTGCACAGCAAGAGGAAGATGGCGAGCTCACGACGAAAGAAGATGGTGTGGCGGCAAAGGGTGGCGAGCATGCCACGTATGCACGACGAGCTCATCTCATCTTCGTACCTGATGCTCTTAAGTGACATATAGATATTCATCACAGAAGGTAAATCTTCCATGGTATTTCATGTGAATTTTAGTGGAGAAAATTAACTTTGTTTCACTAAATGGCAGGTGATTGTTGCTAGAATTGAGGTACCAAACCGGTTTTTTTGGTAAAGTGTTTTTACCTTGGTAAATAGTATATATCAAAAAAAGTTCAGGCGATATGATAAAGCACCAAATTGATTATACAGACACACGCATCATTTGTGCTTCCGACCAAAAACAAAAGAGTGACATATAACTCTAATGAACACAACAAACTAGACGTTACAAAATAATAAAAAGACAAACCATTAATAAGTATATCGCCATAAAACAGTTGTCGGGAAAAAAAATAACCTCCAAAGTACGTATTTAATAAACTGTAATTATTCATAATTGCAAGGCAAAAAGTTTAGTATCCTAACATAAAAGATTGGAAACTTACTTTTTCTATACAAAGGGGATATACTATAAGGACTTCTTTATGAGTCAACCGTACAAACCACGAAGCATATAACACAACACTGCGATACACACAATACAACCCTCCAATACGTGCAATGACTTGAAAACCCCTTATAAGAGGTCCGTATAAATTGACCCATTACAAAATCCTAAATTTCTTTTTAAACATTCACTTTTACAAAATGGGGATAACATGTTATCCATGGATTAATAAGTCATAATTTATGGATTCTATCAAACATACTAAGTTCAAAATAAAATATCATCTATTTTACCAACATGAATACCCAAATCAATCAATAAAAGTATAGGATTACCAATAATTATTAATTCCAATAACTTCTTAATCTTATCAAACATGTTAAGTTTAAAAGAGAACATCATATATTTTGCGATACAGGTTTAACAACAAACATGAATCGCATACTACCATGATTATAGAACACGAAGTCAGGATTGAACCATTAACTTTCACCTCTAAATTACATTTCAGCGACCAGAAATCAACTAATGAAACACACTAATTACAATTTCAAACAAACTCCATTAATCTCCAATCAATTAAAATAGAACATCATCTATATTGCCATATAGGTTTCACATCAAACATGAATCGCATAATACCATAACTAAAGAACACGAAATCTGAATTTTTACCATTAACCTTCATCTTTAAATTGCATGTCAACGGCTCTAAATCAACCAACGAAACATGCTAATTACAATTCCAAACAAACTCCATTAATCTCCAACTAACCAATTAAAATAAAACATCATCTTTGTTAGGTTTCACATCAAACATAACTCATATAATATCATAGTTTAAAAATACAAAATCAATATTTGAACCATTAACCTTCATCTTTAAGTTGCATGTCAACATTCGAAAATCAACCAATTAAACATACTAATTACAATTCCAGAAAAAAGAAAACTCCATTAATCTCCCAACTAACCAATTAAAAAACCAATTCCAAAAAAAACACACACTAAATTTGGCGCCAATCATCCTTAATTAATCAAAAGACAAAAACCTAAGTAGCATTCATCACTTCTACTAAAATAAAACTAAAAAAAGACATGACCCCACAAAATCATCTAAACCTATAAAACACAAAAACAAAACCAAACAAAAAAAAAACACAAATAACTAATTTTTCCCTCTTTTTATAAAATTAGGGTTTCTATTTAATTTCAAAATTAGAGAAAACCAATTCATTGTTTTTATTAGCAATTTGAAATTATGAGATTATGGTTTACGAATTAGATCAATTTCATGATCACCTTCTGCACAATAACAAGAATAATAAGAATGTTAACAAGTTTATCTCTCATATGTAAGTTCTTTATTTATTTTTTTTATTAAAGTTTTCATTTTTATTAATTGGTTTGTTTTGATTTTGTGTAAAGATTAGTTTTTAGTGTTAATTGATTATTTTTTGTTGTTTTTTTAATGTTTTTGTAATTTGATATGTTTGGATATTAATTGGTAATATTATATATATTATATATTTTGGGGTGTAATAATAAAATGTGTACTTAATAGGGATTTAGTGAATTTGGAGTTTAATTTATGTTGTGCATTTAAGTTTTTTTGTGCAATTAATGATTTTTTTTTTGTATATATGTAGTGCCGAGAATTATATGGAGACAACCGAGGGTGAGAATTGGGCGTCAAACCTTATTAGTCATTTGAATAGCCGATATCCGACTGGTGTAGATACTCGGAAGGTGAGTCTGCTACTCTGCTTTTTCGTTTTTTATAAGTAGAAATCGTAGTTGTAATGTGTGTGATTGTGTGGTAGTTTGCTTTATGACTTGTTACGGTGTGTGGTATGTGATTTGTGCTAGATTTGTTTTGCATCGGAACACGATTTAGGGCTCGTTTAAGAAAAAGTTTGTGAAATTGGTTTTATGCGATATGATTTTTGATCGTTTTTTTTGTTTGATTGGTATTGTAGATACTTTGAAAGGTGAGCGTGCTTCTTGTTTTTGTTAAGTTGAGTTGTGTTGAGTATAGATATGTGGATGATTGGCTCGGTAGTTGAAGTACGTGTGTCCTTGATACCATAAGTGTCGATATCCGAACAAAATTTAGGGGTTCTGATAGTTTTGGAGATAAATCCTGAAATTTGGGAGGTTTACGCTTTTTCCATGTAAAGAAATCATATACTCGTAGTAGAAAGGGGGAAAAGACAAGTGGTTATAGCATGCGCGTTGACTTTGAAATTGTGTGCTTAAAACGTGTGTAGTTAGGTCATTTCTGTCCAAAAGAATTTAATGAGGAAATGCTTTGGCACGTGTTTGGGCCTTGTTTCTTTTATATTTGAACTTGCATGCTCTACGAGTCTATACAACTGTTGTAAGCTTATAATAACCAGAAGTTACTTTGCACAGGGATTGCAGACATTTATAAAGCAGGAGTTGCAGGATACTAATCTTCATCAGATAGTATCCTCGCATTCATCTTTACCTCATTTGTTGGTTTCAAATTCATTCTGTCAGCCTGAAAGTTATATGAATTTGGGATACAATGTTTACAACAATCATGCTTCCGTAAACATTTATAATCCTATTTCGTATGGAGGTGTGTGTTTTCCGGCTCTTTCCCATTTGACTAAAATTCTTTTTTGTCATCATTAGTATTTGACATTATATGCAATGATGAACATCTGCAGGATCTGCGTATAACGAATATGGCCAGAATGATTCTTGTGGTGGGATGAACTTGATATCACCATTGGGAGTAGCACAGACTGATCTTGACATTATTACTTCACCAGAACAAGTATCATCTATCACTGCATGTTCTTACGGGGATGTGATATCTGATACTGAAGCTTTTGATAGTAGAACACCAACATATTCCTTCCAACCGCAGCCTTTTCATAACAGTATGTTTACTTTTTATAATCTCAACTTTTTAAATTATTTTTTTTTGTCTATATGACATGGACTTTTCCTTTGCAATTGTTAACTGTAGGCCAATACACAAGCTTTACTGAAAACAAAAGAAACGCGTACAACATGGATTCAACATTGTTATTGGCTGATGATGTGCAATCGCCATATCCAAATTCATGCAATATGCTACAGAATGATAGTCTACAGAGCAAATGTAATACTCAAATATCACATCAGATTCAAATCCCAGTGTCCCATCAAGCTTCAGTGCAGTCTAATGACCAATTTGATCCACAACTTGTTGGTTTGGAAAGTTCAAGAGATGCATTTAATTTTCACGTTCTTAATGCATATGTGTGTTACAAGGATATGCCAGCAGACTTAAGAAGAGAAATTCCTTTCGGGGTTTATATGCATGATGCGGAATGCAAGGCCGATGTATGCAAGTGCCACCTGTATCTTGAATTGTCATCACATTTTGATAAGTGTAATGATTTAAATTGCGATATTTGTGGACCTGCAAGGTCTGGTAGTTTTCGCCAGGATTCTAGAAAAAGAAAATTAGACCAATCAGAGGCAACTAATAATGTGGACTCCAGTAGCACTGGAACTCTTGTAGATGCATTGCCTACAAAATATCCGAAGTTGGAGAGTTCAGTAGTTGCAGAACATGCTGCTTCACTTAATCAACATGAGGATGATGATGCTATGGTTGATGACCCGAGCAACTCTAATGATTCAAATGATGAACAGAAATTAGCAGGGCTAAATCAAAGTAATAATGTATCTCTGAAAGGAAGGACCAGTGATGCCATAATTGAAGAAAATGATGTTTTAAGTTTGGCACCAAATGCTGACGAGTCGGATTTACAACCTGTGGCTACAAGTGGGTTGTTGGTTGATTGTGACTCGGTCTTAGAACCAAAGACTGAGATAAATGATTTAATTTCGCACCGGATGCTGATGGATTGGGGTTAGCCTTGAAGAAACCTGAGACACCAAGTGATTCTCTGGTTAATTGTGATTCAGCCTTAGAATCAAAGACTGAAAATGGTTTAAATTCGGCACCAGATGCTAATGAGTTGGTTTTAACTTTAAAGAAATCTGAGATACCAGATGGGTCTCTGGTGAATTGTGACTCTGTATTAGAATCAAAGACTGCTATAAATGGTTTAAATCCGGCACCAGATGCTAATGAGTTGGATTTAACATCAAAGCAACCTGAGACGCCAGATGGGTCCCTGGTCAATTGTGACTCGGTATTAGAATCAAAGACTGCGATAAATGGTTTAAATCCGGCACCAGATGCTAATGAGTTGGATTTAACTTCAAAGCAACCTGAGACGGCAAGTGGGTCTCTGGTTAATTGTGACTCAGTCTTGTTAGAATCAAAGAACACCGAGATAGAGGTGGCATCTTTGACTGATAAGGACTCAGGGTTGGAGCCGGAGAAGATCAAGATACAGAGTGTATCTTTGGCTGATTTTTTTACTGCAGATCAAATAAAACAACATTTGTTAAGTTTTACCTCTCAGAAGGTTTGTACATCAATATACATTCAAATAGTTTCAGTAAATTAATAGACTCCTAATGTAACTAATATTTGATGCAGGATGCATCAGGAAACAGACCACCTTCAAACGGTCACAACACATGCCAAGTCTGTTCCATGGAAAAGCTGGCGTTTGCCCCTGCACCCATATATTGCTCATCTTGTGAGATACGAATTAAGAGAAACGTTGGATATTATCGCTCCACCAATGAAATGGGTATACGCCATTGTTTTTGTATGTCATGCTACAGGGGATCTCATGGGAATAATATTTTATTGCGCGGGTTTTCTATTCCGAAAGCACACCTGCAAAAGGCTAAGAACGATGAGGAAAAAGAGGACTCGGTAAGTTAACCTTTGGGGTTTTATTTTATACGAATTTAGTCCCTGTAATTTGTTGACTTATTTATTGTTGATTCTTGCAGTGGGTTCAATGTGACAAGTGTCAATGCTGGCAACATAGGACATGTGGTCTCTACAATGATGAAAAAGATGTTGAAGGGAAAGCAGAATATATTTGTCCTAAATGTTATTTAGAAGAAATAGAAAGTGGAACACGTGTTCCTTTACCACAAGCCACCGCTTCGGAAGCAAAAGATCTACCAAGAACCAATCTCAGTGATCACATAGAAGAAAGGCTATCTAAACGTCTCAATCAAGAAAGAGAAGAAATGTCCAAGATTTCTGGAATGGAACCAAGCGAGGTAAGATCAAGAACACATTTCGTGTATTATCTATTGTAAAATTTTGGAAGTTATTATTAATCTTGAATTTTGACTATATATGTAGATACCTGGAGCTGAGGGTCTTGTTGTGAGGGTCGTGGTATCTGTTGAAAAACATTTGGAAGTGAGGCAGAAATTTATCGATATACTTGATGGAGAAGATTATCCATCGGGATTTTCTTACAGATCCAAGGTAATATAAGATATAACGGTTACTCATTTTTGTAATTATGTGCTTCAAACAGGCGATCTAACATATCGTTTTTGTCATCAGTTAATTTTTCTGTTCCAGAAAATAGAAGGGGTAGATGTGTGTCTCTTTGGAATGTGTGTTCAGGAGTTTGGATCAGAATGTGGTGGCCCAAATAAGCGTTGTGTGTATATCTCGTATCTTGATTCTGTTAAGTACTTTAGACCCGAGAGAAAAAGCGCGTCCGGTGAATCTCTTCGAACCGTTGTTTATCATGAAATATTGGTACTTCACTATTTTTTGAATTGTTCTAAAAAATTTAGAAATAGCGTCCCCTTGTCTCCTTATTTCCTAATGCTAATTATGTGGATTTATGTAGCAACAACTTGCTGAAAATACGCCTTATGTTTTGCATATGTTATGATCATCAGATTGGATACCTTGAATATTGCAAGAATCGGGGTTTTGCGACCTGTTACATATGGGCTTGTCCTCTTATTAAAGGAGAAGATTACATATTTTACTGTCATCCTGAGACTCAAAGAACACCAAAGCAGGATAAGCTACGCCAGTGGTATGTATCTCTCTAAAAGTCAACTTTATCTGCTTTTAAAGTTATAATAACGTTTGTATTAATCCGTTTGTAGGTACAAGTTGATGCTAAAGAAAGCAACAGAAGATAATGTGGTTGTTGACTACACTAATATATACAATCAGTTTTTTGTTCCTAGTGGAGAAGCCAATTCTAAAATTACCGCAGCTCGTTTGCCCTATTTTGATGGTGATTATTGGTCAGGGGCTGCTGAAAATATAGTTAGGAAACTTGAAGTGGAAGAAAGTGCGGGTGGTGGATTGCAGAGCAAGCTACCTAACAAGAGAATTTTGAAAGCAATGGGACAGGACAAAGTTGATGTTGCCATGAAAGATGTCTTAGTCATGCAAAAGGTAAATTTTTTAGTCTTCTTTATCAGTAGCGACTGATGGGAAGATAGTAATCATGCCTTTAGCTTTTTCCTTCATTTTATGTTATTACCAGAACATTGTTAACTGATTTCTTTACAGTTGGGCCAAACCATTTTACCTGTGAAGGAAAACTTTATGATTGTCCATTTACAACATAAATGCACTCATTGCCATGAAGTAATCTTATCCGGGAGCAGATGGTTTTGCAGCCAATGCAAAAAGATTCAACTGTGTTCAAGGTAACTGAGCTCATTCTTTTATTTATCTTTTCTCTTTGTAGTTTTTACTAATTATTTGTTTGGCTTTCCAAAATCATCATAATTTTCATCCTTGTGTCTATTCTTTGCAGATGTTTCAATGCTGATAAGAATTATTCCGTTAGTAAAATGCACACGTGCCAATCTGGTGAAACAAATCTATTCTCTGAGGTGAGCTAAGCTTCAATAGAAATCCTTTTTTCTGCTTCTTATATTTTCTAATTTTAAACATGTTTTTACAGGTTGCAGTGAACAATGTGACTCTTGATACTACGGATAAAGATGATGTGTTTGTGAACAGTTTCTTCGAGACTCGTGATGCGTTTTTAAACAAGTGCCAGAAATCCCATTTTCAATTTGATACACTTTCACGTGCCAAATACTCGTCTATGATGATCTTGTATCACCTAATCTACAAGCCTCCTATTAAGCCGGCTTGCGCTGCTTGCCTTGCGGATGTTGTGGTTGAACAATGTTGGCAGTGTGACACATGTGCTAAGTATTATTTATGTGTGGCATGCTATAAGATGAGACTTGGAGCTTATCATCCTCACAAGTTATATCCACCTTCAATAGAACTTGTAGGTGGGTCCAAAAGTGAACAACTTCAGAAACAAAAATCCCTAGCGGTATGAACAAACCATCAACTACCATATTTCTTGATGCATTAATCCAATTAACTTAATTAAGAAAAACTATTTTTGTTAATCTGATGCAGTTAAAGGCAGTGTTGGATACTTTAATGCATGCCTCTCAGTGTGATGTGATAACTTGCTCGTATAAAGACTGTACAACTATGAGAAGACTTTTCTATCATGCTAAAAGATGCAGTATCAGAGTTCGTGGAGGTTGCAATTATTGTCAGAGAGTATGGATGATACTAAAGAGCACTCACAAATTTGTACAGATTCTGATTGCAAAATACCTCGCTGCATGTAAGTGATACATACATATGCATTTAAATTGATTGCTTACGGAGCATTTCATGCACAAACATATATAAGTCTACAAGGATATAAAAAGTTTATTTATTCTAATTATTCAGGGATATAAAGAAGTTTAAGGAGGAGAAGCGTGCAGCTCACAACACAAATGAACATGTGGCTCTCACCACAAATCAACAAGCTACTATGAAGGATCAACAGGAAGTACCTGAGGTTCATATCGGATAGCAATGTAAAGGAAATAAGGTTTAAGAGGTCACAGTTTTGCATAGCTAACCTGAATAGATCTGGTTAGAGCTTTTGTTTTGTAGAATCATATGTGATAGGAACATAGGTGATGTTTGGTTCCCTGTGTGTAATGTGAACATTTTGATATATAGGGCTAGAGTAGTTCAAGATAGCAAACAGGTTAACTTGACTTGTGTAGGTTAACTAGTAGTTGGACCATTTGGTCTGGAGATGATTTTGCCCCAAACCCTATCATGTTGTAAATCAAATTTTCGGTTTTAGAAGAAGTGGCATTTTGATGTTTAATGTCATTTTCTGCATGTTGCTTAAATCTGTAACGGACTGTAAATTACATATTCCAGCCGCCTGTTTGGACGAAACTGCAGTTTTTCTGTCATCGCATGCAAATCTGGATGTGTTTTGATGCGCTTCTCATGATCAAAGTTGTAAGAAATAGTAGGTCGATGAGCAGAAAGACATTTGAAGAAATTTGGAGGAATAGTCTCGGGTTATCTTAAAAATACTAATTAAGATGTAGAAGTCTGTTATGATTTGATCGTTATCATGCCTCAAGTCAATATAACCACTATATTCTGCTCCAAATACAAATTGATTACTCTGCTATTTACTTCAAAATGTTTAGGCGACTACATGCTGTCAGAAGGAGCTATTTGCTCTCGGACCCAACACAGGAGAGGAACGTGTCCACGAGGGCGCCACCAGATGTTGTAGATAAACCTACTGAAGACGAAATTACAAAAGAGAGCATCCACTTCAGATAACCAAGCCTCTGATAACCACGCCTCTGCTAGGCAGCGTGTGGAATGGCCGAGAGCGGACCTTCTTGGATATATAATCCAAGTGTTAGAGTAGAGTTACGGGAACAGCCGTATGATGGAAAACGACTTTCACGTTCGGTTCAGAGAGCACTTTTTTCATTGAGAATTCATCGTTCCCTCTCGATATACTAGCAGCAAATTCTAAACTTGTGGGGCCCTATCTATTCCATCTCTCGAGCCCCGAAGAAAACCCCCCTCCCCTTCGGATTTCACATCTCTTTTGACTCTATATGTGGGCACCTAATATCTACGAGGGTTCACCCACCCCGGTTGGACATGCAGCAAGTCATCAACCATCCAAGAATTCAAGCAAACCTTACATCGCGTTTTTGCAACCATTTAAATTCGTATACATACACGAGATGTCACACAGACAAGAAGGGGACGTAAATATAAGGCTAACAATCCAAATCTGATAACGAATTTAGAATGATAAAAAGTGGCCACAAACGACACGCAACAAAATGAAAAACAAGTGTGAAGAATCCAATCCGGTCCATTCAGGTTACCTGCCCTGAATTACATCAATTTTATCATGCAAAACAATCTAAAGATATACCATACCATACGATCTTCTAAACTAGCTACAGTGACTACATAAAAACAATTAATAGACACAACTAACACAACAAACAACTCTCGACACCAAAAAGGAAAGAGTTGTCTGGACTCTATGCATGCATATATAAAGCCTTTATTTCACTCCTCATCATGTTGAGATAAAAGTCCACAGCTTTCGTCCTATGGAAACTTCACCAGGATGCTCAACCTCCTCTTCATCTTCAGAATCAGCGTCCTCCTCCTCCTCATCCTCCTCCTGGGCAGCAGCAGGAGTTCCAAGCTCTTGATCATCATTGTGATGCTCCTTATTCTGCTGAGGTGTCCCGTTGACTTCTTCGCTCAAAGCCATATCTTCTACACTCTTGTTTGCTACCTCATTCTCCCCATCTGCATTATTCTGAAAACAAAACACAAATAATGAGGATGCAATATTGCTTAAAGAGATCACCAAAATATTTGTCCACAAACAAAACACACAATTTAATTTATTTCTTTTACATTGATGTATTTAAGATACCAATTAACTTGAAAATTTTATGAGATAAAGGTAATTTCAGTCAACTGGAAAACCAGTACATTATTACTTTTCTGTTTTTTAATGTGGACATCCATTTTGGGGCAGAGGGAGTAAGATATAAAATGAAGTGAAGTTATGCAATATACATGGGCTTGCGAGTCTATGTCATGATCTCCATTTGCAGAAGCTGTTGAAGCTCCAGGCTGAACCTTTGAAGAGC
This sequence comes from Chrysanthemum lavandulifolium, assembly GCA_022545495.1. Taxonomy (NCBI): domain Eukaryota; kingdom Viridiplantae; phylum Streptophyta; class Magnoliopsida; order Asterales; family Asteraceae; genus Chrysanthemum; species Chrysanthemum lavandulifolium. Next base: position 72,004,733 of record CM040245.1, on the reverse strand, counting down.
CACGGGATCTTCTCTTTCTCCCAGCAGCACCATTCTCTTTATTTGTGACACCGTCAGCCCCACTTTCTTTACTTTGATTAGACAGGGTTCCGTTAACAGCCGCAGGGCCTCCACTGATTCAAAGGATAATTGAAACAAGTAAGACAACTGAAGAAATGCTAACATACACATAAAACCCTGATGACTAAGACAAGAGTAATGAAGGTCCTATAGATAAATCCCTTGGTGCAATATTAACTTCCAGAGAGACTTTCCAAACATGGACTGTTTTCTATATAAAACAATATTGTTGCAAGTTATTTTTTAGTACGTTTTTTTGTCCCTTTTTTTAGTATATATAGCTAATATATTAAAGATCAAAACCTAGTACAAAAATTACAAAGGTGCACAAGGGTATAGGTTCTTACGTCTTTCGGCGTAGGTTGTATCGTGTTACTGGAGGAGCCTCTACACCTCTAGCAACTTTCCGCTTCGTGTTCCTGCGACCCCCGGTTGTGACACTGACAGACTGTTCACTGTACTCAGGTTCTTGTTCACTTGCACGTTTACGGCTTTCTGTTTTTCCACCTTTTGATACTCCCTGACTCACTTCATTTGTGTAAGCAGAGTCTTCCGCGACACCATTGGCGCTCTCACTTACATTATTGTCACTAGTAGCATTATGATCTCCAGCAGCTGCCTTTGTAATACGTGCTCTAGTAGCCCTAGGTCTAAGCCTCTTAGTCGGCTTACTATTTTCAGGCTGCTGAGGAACTTTCTCAATATCATGTGACTGCTGCTGAGGAACTTTCTCAATATCATGTGACTGCTCCACCTGTCTCTTGACATCATAAGAATCTGACACAACTCTAGCTGACACTTCTGGTTCATCCTCGGAGCTCAGTATATATTCAGGTATTTCACCAACATCCACAAGCTTCTCTTGTGCTTCTGTTTCACCAGCTTCATGTTCATTCTTTTTCCCTGCTGAGAATATAGAGATCTTTGAGGTACATTTTTTTAACCATGCGAGGGTTCCGCCAGAACCAGGAGATCCTGAATTAATCATAGCCATGGAGGTCCCGGCATGTGGTCTCTCAGATGTACCATGAACAGCTTCCTTCAGATAACTGTCAGATAACTTCGGCAACTGAAAATTATCAGTGTTCTTAATTTCTGCTAAAGATTGAAGATCAGACAAGACGAACTCCGAAACTATCTCTCCACAGTCCTTGCAGCCCTTCTGTTTCTCAACAAATGCAATGAACCGTTCACGTTCTCTAACGAATTGTTCACGCTGGTCCTTCAACTTCATGCTAAGTGAAACGAGCTTATCAATATCGTTTCTCATTCCAAGCTGTTGTCCTTCTAGATGCTTCTGATTAGCAGATATATCCTGTTTTTCTTTATCTAATTTGATTCTTTCTGATTTCGTCTCTTCCATTTCTCTACTTGCAACATCTCTCAAGTATCTCAAATTAGCTAAATCTCTTTCTTTCTCTTCTTCAAATGATTTTTCACGTTCGAGCATGCGGTTCTCAATCTCAGTTTCTTTGAGTTGCAATTTGGATTCGAGTTCTTGTTTCTTCACTTCAAAATCATGAAGCATTTGGGATTCTTTGCTGTTGTATTTTTCTGCTAAGACAGATTTCTCGTGCTCCATGTTAGCAGCAAACGATTCTTTGGCCAACTTAAGTGATTCCAACTCTCTCTCTACATAACTCTCGGTTTCCAACCTCATATTATGCAACTTCTCTTCTTCTAAACGATTCAATTTTTCCATCTTTTCCTTCTGTGCAGCAAAAGAATCCAGTTCCTTCTGTATCTCAGCTCTTTTTTCATCAAGATCTTCCCACTCTTTTTCGAATTTCTCCTTTTCCAGCTTCAGATTTTCTCGTTCTGTCAGAACGGCTTCCCATTCTTGTCTGTTTTTTTCTATCTCTTGTTTTAATTCAGATTGCAGACGGACAAAATCAGACCTTTCTTCTTCTGTTACTTGAAGTTTTTCCCGATCATCATTCAAGTTTGATCTTTGTTCTTCAATTTCAATACCTATTTTCTCGAGCTCAGCCTTGAGACTCGACAGATTCTCTGTTTCAGTGCTTAGTTCTTTCCTTACTTTGTCTAAGTTCTTCTCCTCGACTTTAAGGGACTTTTCTTTCTCCTTTAAAGCCTTTGACTTCAAATCAATATCCTTCTCTTTTTCCTTGATTTTCTCGAGTTTCTTTTCCAGAGCTTGTTCTCGTTTAGCGATTTTTCCTTCCAAGTGATTGACTTCAATTTCCTTTTTCTCAACTTCAGCAACCTTGATTTTGAAATCCTCATCCAACGATCTCCTCTTTTGTTCCATCTCCAACTCAAAATCATGTGTTTTCGCATCCAGCGTGACCTTGTGCTCATCCAGAAGTTTTTGAATCTCTACCTGCAGAATAGATGGTCCATGAGAAAAAAATACAAGCAATGAAGAAACTACAGAAGAAAACAATCATTACAATACAAAATTTCTTGAGTAAAGAAAAAAGAGGAGTGCGCATGTAATTGTAATTGCAAGTTTTGGTGTGAGCAAAAGTGCTGGTTGGGCATATTATCATGTATAAGACTTTCCGGTGATGATATTCAATGGACTTACTTGTTCTCTTGCGTTAAGCTTCTCCTCTAGCTCTAGTAATTCCTTCTCTCTAACCTCTAAGTTCTTGCTAATAACAGCAGCTTCCTGCAAATAAACACACATTAGTCATACAGTTGATCTGAAGACATAACTTTAAGATATCAATCAGCCAAAAGCCTAACGATGACGTACCTTCTCTTTCAAAGCTAGGTTTTCGATCCTTTTACTAATATCATCTTCTTTACTTTTCAACTCCAAATTAGCCACATCTATCCGCTTCTGTGCTTCTTCAAGATCAAGTTGTTTCTGTTTAAATACTCTATCACTATCATTCGCAAGCTCTTCCCTTTGGTTGAGCAGTCGACGAACCTCAGCCAGCTTTTCCTCTCCCTCTTGTAACTTCCTCTCCCATTCTCTTAAGTCCTCCCTTTGGTTGGCTAAGTTCCGTTCATGTGCATCTCTCCTGACAACCAAAAAAAATGTAAGAAGCCGAAAATAATGTTGTCAGAGTACAAATATTTAACAGAAGGTGAGGCATACTCATTATTAAATGACATGCGCTCTCTCAAGAGTGAACTTTCTTTTGCCTCAAGCTCTGACGATTTTCTTATAATCTCTGATGTCTTCCTGTTGACCTCAGCAAGCTTGGCATCAACAGCACGTAACTTCGCCTCTACCTCTAATGATCTCCCTTCAATGCTAGCAGACAGAGCTTGTGCTTCCTCCAACTTTGAATCAGCAGTAAACTTTATTTCTGCATGTTCTGACCGCATTTCACGCAAAGCCTTCTCCAACTGTAACAGCATTGAACAAGTGTTGGCAGTTCTTAAAAGGTGTATATAAATACTACTAATGACATCATGATTCGGCTAAGTTAACAAAAATTTATATAACTGAGTTAGGATGCTACCTCGTTGACACACTGTTTTTCAACTCCTAATGCTTTCCTCAACTTCTCCTCTCGCTTCTCCACTTCCGACATTGCAATAAGATGCGCAGTTTGCTCTCGCTTAAGGAGCTCCTTGGTTTCGGATAATTCTTTTTCAAATTGTTCATTCTTAGAGACGCACTCTTTTTTCTCAATGAGGAGAAGGCCCATGTTATATTGGTATTCATACAGCTGTTACAGAGACCAATCATCAAATTAGCTTCACTTGCCAAATAAACTAAACAAACGGATCTTTTCATGCGACTAATGCTACTAATTAGAAATAATCAGCAAGTAACAGTTAAATAAAAAGTAATCAACGATTTTCTCTACTTCTACATTAGCATAATAATTCTGATGTAGACTCTAATAAACATCCTAATTGGCATTAATTACCTCATTTTTGTGCACCAATATGTAATAACCAATTTGGTGAAAGAACATTATAATAAAACAAAAGAAACATAGTAAACAAAAGTACCCAAACTTGCGTTGTTGGTAAAATTACAACCACCCAAAAAACAAAACCCTCCTTCAATCAACATAAATAAAAACCTATTTCTGTTCCAAAAAAAAGTGATGTTTTATATAAGAAGGGAGCAACTTACTGTATAGTTTCACACAAAACTAACTGATCGCAATGAACATGTACACGGCCGCACTGCTCGCAATTAACCTTGCGGTAACGGCATATACCGGGTGGGATCTTAAAAATCTGAACTTTTCAGTATAAGTAACTTTAATTCCCAATCTATAATACCCAAAAAGCCTTCTTCTCTAACCAACTAATTACCGCAAACTTAAATCAAATTCTACTTAAAAACGCAAACTTGCAACACTATAATCACTAATTAAACTTATCCTTACAACCCACAAAAAACCCATGTCACACCCAATCAGAAACTAGTAACAAAAAAGACACCAACTTTGACTTTTAACATATCATCATCTAAATTAATTAATCAAGAAACATAACCAAAACCATTAAAATACAAACCTTTTTATACCTTATTTTTTTACTTCAAAATCAAGAAAAATAACCAACTAGGTAATTTACCACAAACCTAAATCAAATTTAAGTTAAAAACGCGAACTTACAACATTATATTCACTAATTAAACTTATCCTCAATTTAACATATCAAGAACCATAACCAACTTCACAAAATTAATAAATTACAAAACTTTATAAAAAAAACAAGATATAAAAAGTGTAGTAATAATAAGTAATTAACTAACCTCTTTTTCAAGGCTGTTAATTTTATCAATAACAACATCATCTTGATCCATTGAATCTCCAATTGGTTTAGGGGTTGAATTATTAGGGTCCGACCCGGAAGCAGAACCAGTACCAGTACCAATCTTGGGTGAAAGCCAACCCGACCATGTCTTTTTCGGAGTATACATCTTCTTGCAGATCTTCTTTAATCAACACTCATAAAAAGAAAGGGACTAAGAATTTTATGTTGTAAAAAAATTTGAAGCGGACTTGAAAAGAATACTAAATTCCGGTGGATAAAAGGAGTTCAAGTCCGGTAACGTCTCCAAACTAACTTTTTAGTTTCTCTTTCTTGAAATAAAAATGTGAAGCCACCGCTGGTGCGTTTGCAATATCACATTCTTTTTATTTTCTTTTATTTGGTATATGACAGCCATGTACCCCGATGAAATTACCTTTTTGCCCTTCGTTTTCTTTTTTTGAAAGTTTATGATATACGGAGTACATTGTATTGTTTCCATATTACACGTTGTCTATTGTCTATGTGTTTTTTAAGCATTTTAGTCTAACATTATTACTCCGTATTTCTTTTTTAAGTTTTTTAAATTTTTTAAGTTTTAAATAAATGTATTTTTTTTTACATATAGTATTAAAATATATAAAAAACACATTTACTTAAAATTTAAAAACTAAAAAAAAGTAATAGTGTCGGAAAATGATTTTACTTATAAAAAATAATGTAATTTATTAAATATATAATAATTAATTACAATTTAAGCAACTAATTTTCTTCACTCTTACTTACCTTATACCAGATATACATAAAACATTGCGTACACAAATTGCCATTAATATATACGATCGTCACTATGCGCACAAAATCGTCTAATATAGATAGTGATCTTGGGTTTCAGTTTAGTAAACTAAGACATAAAATTTGTGTGATGCAATAAGTAAACATCTCATAAATAAGGGGATGTCATTTGTGATGTTATATTAAAAGTTTATTATATTATACTAAGTGATATGTATAAATTCTCACTAATCAATAATTTAACAATAGATTGATGAATTTCGTTGTTATTATCAGTATTCTTAAAGTTTTAGTAAAGTTAAATGATCTCTCTAATAAGTATCTAACTTTGTCTTTGTGATTAAAAGGTCATTTTTGTTTTTGTTTTTTTTTTGTTTTTTTGTTTTTTTGCTTTTTTTTGTTTTTTTTTTTCTTCAAATTAACCACTTCACTGTAATTTAATTTTATATTTGTCTATTGTGCGACTTAAATACATAATTACTGGGTTAGGATATTATCACAAGTACCACTATACCAAAGGCTTGTTAAAGGCTTGTGGTCATTTTTTTAACTCGTTTTATACTATAAATCAAGTGATTGTCATTAACGCCCATATTTTGTATTAACATAGTTAAGAGTACAAGATCGTCTTAGTTATCGTAAATCTAAAAATAAGTTAAATCCTAAACCTAACTTTAACATCTGCTAATACCATATCTTTTGTAGAAAGAAACAATACCTTTTGTAGTCAAATTCTAACAAAATTGCTTTGCTGTTCCAAAAAGGATCCTAATCCTAATATAGATCTCATGTTTTTTATTGGAATTGTGAGATTATTGATCCTCCAATAAAGCAGGGTCTTTTTCGGAAATTTAACAGGCCGCCTATGTGAGAAAGAACGTGGGTATTGAAAAGCGTACATAAAATGACGATATTGTCCCCATAAGTGGAGGAATAAAACTTTGATTAAATAATCTCAAAAAGAATAAAAAGCCTGCTTCAAATAGTTGTACATTACTTTTGTAAAGATGTACCATGATCTGTAAAAGTATTTACAAACAAGCATATTCGTCATCTTTCAAGCCAAGCAACATGTGTGGATAAGGTCAATTACAACAGTCATATTTTCTCCTTTTTTGTTTTCTAGTTTTGTGTTGAAGTCATCACATGTGTAAATGTGTAAGAGTAAAAACTATACAAAAATATATGAGCTTTTGAGTAAAAATTACAAGTCATATTTTTAGTTTCAACTTTTTACTTTTCATTTTTTTCTTTAATACACATCGAAATAGAAATGTTGAACCTATATATTTCAAAAAAAAAACTATTAATACATATCAAAAACCGGGTTGACCCGAGACATTTCAAACCCGGCAGGTTAACCCAGTTTAATTTGACCCATGTTCGACCAACCCGTTGGGTTGACCTAGTTTAAATAGACTCGTTTTTTGACCGAAACGGTTCAACCAGTTGAACCACCCGGGTCGAACCGGATTTCAAAACATTATGTTTAATCCCAAATCTTCAAACTTTTATTATTTTTCGTTTATTATAACTCATATTTATACTACATATAAAGAGTGTATGGTCAAAATGAATTTATTAAATTGTTGAATGTTGAAAATTAGTCAAAGGTAAGAGAAATTTTAGTGAACTTATTAAAACACTCTATTACTTAAAAGTACAGGGGGGAAAAAGACATAAAATTTCTTAACATTTTTCCTAAAAATTTTCGCTTAAATATCAGCGGATTTGAACAGAAACAAAATTACACCCAAATTATTGAGTATATAATCACCAATACAACCTTCGGTATTTACTGATATTCGACACTTGAAATAAAATAAACATGTTTAAAATAATATAAATATAAGTAGGTTTCTTTTCTTTTCTTCCCAACTCCAACATTCTTTATTTCGTTTCAACTCAAGACATAAAATAAAAAAAACTTTATTTTTTTTTTCTTTTTTTCTTTTCTTTTCTTTGTTCTACTCATCATTTCTATCATCAGTTAAAAAAAATTCAAAAACGCAACGAGTTTACTTGTGAACACGAATGCTTGATTCTGTGAAATCTTTATCTATACTACATTATAAAAGGTTTGGGACTTGCTAAATTAAGTAATCTTAAACTTTGTAAGACCAAAAACATTTCTTAATTAAGAAATTAATAATCTATTAGTCACTGTTCAAAATATTGGGTCAATAACATACTTTATAATTAATACAAAAAGGTCAACATGTATTAATTTTGCTGCTACAATTTAAATAGTCATAAAACATAATTAAATTTCGGTTACCACTTTAATTTCTTCTATCATGACCTAATTTGTAACATATGAAACTGAAAAAAAATTATTCATATACATTAAAATGTCAGTTACGGTACTAACTATATAAGCCTCAACACCAAATACAAAAAACACACACTCCACACTTCATGCTACTATTAGCCTTCACCATAACCCAAAATATGTTGACCTCGACTATAGTTTAGTCTCCTTGGTCTAGAAAAAAAAAAAAAAAAAAAAAAAAACTGCAAACAATGACCAACATCAACAAACCCATATCCTTATACCCATCACCTCACGCCATTCATCCAAAAACAATCTAGACTCAAATGTAGGATGAGTGTTTGAGCAGGAGTGATAAGGGGCCTCAGGCACTACACACCACCACCACCACCAATGCAGATTTTGCCTCCTCCACAGCCAACGGGATACCCATCAACAACACCAAAATCCATCACTATCCTAATCCCTTCCTCCTCAAGAAAAAACATCAATCCCACGTACAAACCTCATCAAGATTCGAACAACATAAGAATATACATTCATCTCAAATGTGTAAAAACTGATTATAGATCTTTAAAGATCTTACACATTCCATCGTTTATCTTCGGCTCGAATGAAATAAAAATTCACCTAAACCAAAATATCAAAACCATTGCATCTTGCTTTTGTGTCGATCGGTATAAGGTATGGTTTTATAAATCAAACAAGAAACGAACAACAAAACAAACCTACCCGAGACCCTTAAGGATCTTGAAGCCGAGTCAAGTAAGAATATCTTTATGATTCGCTGAGCGCAGTATAAGATATAGATCGATGTGGGATTCGATTATTACCGGATGGAAAGATAAGTGGATGTGGAGTGGTCGCAAAGAGAAATAGTTCTCGATCGCGTGGGATAAGGAGTTATAACTTAGGGTTATTTGTGTGAAGTGGTGGTATATAGTATTAAGTATTAGGTTAAATGTTATGGGTAATTTAATGGGTTATAAATTGTGACACTGGGCCTTGCTTATCTCATCCGAAAATTGATCGATTATTTTACTAAAGTGTAGGCTATCAATTTAGTGAATTAACTAATATAAGGTTGAACTTTGGTGTTTATCAATTTCGCTTTTGGTGTTGAAATATAAAATTGGTTATTAATTTTGGATATTGGACCTATTAAATATGACAAAGTGGGTTTTATATTTGATTTTGGGCTAACTTTTAAATTAAGTTGGTTAATGTCAATAGTTGGTTTTATCTTTGTTGGTTAAAATATATTTCGAGCCGAGCATATAGATTTAAGTGTTAACCGAATTTTGTTGATTGGTTAAAGCTTAATTTTTTTTCGAAATTGTTTTGAGGTTAACGGTTATGTTTGGGCTTTGTAATGACAAAACGACTAATTTTGGGAGTTATATTTTATTGAAGAGATCGGGAAGTCTGTTATCAAGATTCACTTAACCAATAAGAAATGCTACCGTTTGTGTGTTCGTAAATCGAAAGTAGTGTGTATTGAAAATGAAAATTTATTGGATTTATATAGTGTAAAATGAAAAATATTCGTCGCATGGCAAAATAGTCACTGCAGACCACCACGCATCACATGGCATTCTTCTAGCTATATATAAAGCATTTAAGATTTTTATTTTTAGAAGTCTTAAAATTTTTAATCTTACACACTTGCTATTATTAGTAATTTATGAAATTAAAAATTTAAAAAACACACTAATTGCACATTAAATTAGATGCATGTTACAATAATAAAATATAATTTATATAATGAATTTAACATGTTTATAATTAAAATTACTAACTTTTTGAATTTGAATATATAAATCGTTAAACAATATTCAGCAAAAAAATGTAAAATCAGAAAATCGTTAAACATAATTCGCCTCATTTTGCGCGAGTACCATGCTAGTATACCATATTACGATAGAGAAATCTTTTATCTTTAGACTATTTTTGGTAAAAAGATAAATAATCACTCGAGTCATATTTCATACTCGGTACTTCTTTAGTTCTTTACAACATATGTACTTGTAACAATTGTGACCAGCAAAATGCGATTCCTGATTCTACATTTCTACCAATCGAAGATATAAAGTATAACTTTCTCTTATTGAACCACCAAATTGCAAATCCACCCATGACTATTTTTAAAGGGTTGGGATCCTTTCCATTATTGAAGAGTTGAAGATATCATCCATCGGATTAAATTAATTAAAGATTAAAAGAGTCTTTTGATCTCGACCATCGGATTTAATCCAATAATACGATTTCAACTCGACTCAAGCTAGCCAAGATAACTCTTGAGATGATTCAACCAATTTTAAAGATCCTTAACCACAAGTCCCCAACCAATAGTGATTTTTTAATGAATGAATCACCATTGCAAGTAACTCGGCAACTTCCTGTTACTTTGAAATCTCATGGTTTTACTTTTCTCCACGTTTGAGAATATATTCTTAATGATTGATTCTTAAGGATTATGTATTTCAGTAATATCAAGTATCTTCTTCATTTTAAATATGAAGGTTTGTATTAGTTAAGTAATTGTTCAGCTTCGATTTAATTGTATCGTTTATGCATGTAAACTTATATAGATTTAGCGGGCACGAAATAAAAATGTGCAGGTGAAAATGGTTAGCAAGCCGTATATAAGAATAAGATAAATACATGACGGATATCATGGCCGTTTTTGGGGGTGTGCAAAGTGGGTGATTAGGGCCCAAAATTTTTAAGGGCTTCAAAATTTGTCCCGTTAATAATTATATGCATGTGTATACATTTTTTTTATGAAAAAAATATTTAGATGAGAAAATATTTTAACTAATCAATATATTAGAATGTTTAGATAACTAATTGCACTATATCGTATAAGCGGTAACACTTTATATATAACATTCTTTCTCGAAAGGTTTCAATATGCGATTTCGTTTAGAGCCCTCAAAAAAATTCGCAAATTTAAGGAACGGTCCTGATGGATATCAATCAGAAAGATGATGTTTGGTCGATAATACATATAATCCCAATACATGTAGTTGGGTAATGGGTAGACAAAATAATTGAAACTAGTTGGTACAAATTAAAAGTTTTTGTTCACATGTAGTTCGGTATGCAAGTAATGTCAATTTAAACTGTCAGCATGTTGTAATACATGTTTAGGTCATTAGGTGTTTACATGGTACATAATGTATGAAGAATCGTCTAAGAACATTGATTATCACATTTACTGTAAAAGTGACAAGATGTAAGGCATGAAAAATACCAAAAGAAATGCGAAAACGACTAGGGGTATCTTTAAAAGACAGGACAAAACTAAAAACATATTCTTTGAAGTTTGAATCATACATGTATTTTTGAATGGCCGTTAAGTGGTCAAAGACGAACAACAATCTAGCTTAAAAATAAAAAAATATATAAATAACATAAAACATAAAAAAAGAACAAGTAGTTACACAAGTAGATACAAACTTCTTTCATTTTCCAATGTGTGTGGGTCTGTGGGACATTATGGCCATAGAGAAAGCTACTAATCATTTTAGGAATGTTTAACCAACGCCTCAGGCGTTGGTATAAGATTGTCTCGTGATTTTAGTTACACAAATATTCTTATAATGATACATAATTACATATTTGGACGAGAGACCACATAAATACTTATTATAAACCACAAAGGATAATCTTAACTAACGCCTGGCAAGACGGTTAGATATTCCAATCATTTTAAACCCATTTTATTTTCCGATTCGCAAACTCTAAATTGTACCGTTTATAAATTCTGGTTTAACCACTTGTATATTAGAGCGTGCAAATCATTTTTCTTTTGCAAAGAATGTGAAGAAGTGACTCACTTAGGTGTAAACTAAATGTAATCGTCACATCGACTACTTTTCATATCATCATCATTTTAGTTTTCTTTCTCCCTTTTTTTTGCGTTTTTATTATTATTATTATTATTTTTATAACTTTGTTTATATCAAAAAACTATAAATATGAAAATATAGAACAAAAAATATACAAATTAATAAGTCAATCGCTTAAAATCACAAAATACTTGAAAGAAACCCACAAAAACTATGTTCAGATCGAAAACAAGAGGGACAAAAGGAATAAAAGTACAAAACCTCTATACAGTATTTGACATCCTAGGGGGTTTGTATAGTATGACCCTTTAACTTAATGGTCACATCACATCACTCACTCATCATTCATTAGGTCTAGCAGTGCACCTGCGACGCGACTACGCAGACTCAAATAAAAGAAATCAATGAGCCACGCTTTATAATCTGAAATGTTTTATGTGACGATAAATTTACTGGATCTAAAAGTTTCATGTCAGCATATTTTAACTCTTTAAAATAATATAGTAGAGACTCGCGCGTCGTCGTGTGCGTGCGGTATCAAGTAATAAAATTTTGGCAAAAATGTTTTCAATTTTATGTTTTCTCTTACAATAACTTTACCAATGGCGAAAAGATAATGAGTTTGAAGAACTTTAAAAAGTGATGAATAATATCGAACTAATTCATATAAAACAATTGAAAGTGGCGTGATTTAAGTCGCGTTGGTCAATATTGTTATGGGGTTATGGTCAAATTACTGATAGCCATCCAGAATACAAGTAAGAGAAACATTTTTTTATGAAATATATATGTAATAATCAATACCCGTGATAAGTAAATAAAATATATTTTGATCACGTTTGATCATTAATATTGTTTATTACACTCGTCCCATATAGATAAAATTGCTTTATAGCCATGCCTTGGGATGGGGTGCTACCTTCTAAGATTACTTGATGAAGATTAGATGAATGTAAATAAATATTTAATGACGGCAAATATCTTAGACACAAATTATAATAAAAAAGAGAGTTCATATTTTATATGTAAAAGAAGAATGAAAAATATGAGAAATGTAAATTACATGGTACTTATTCATAGATGAAATAAAACTTTTGTAAACGATTGTTGTATACTCTATGTATTCGTCGCCTTTGTCTAAAGAAAGAACCTTCAAACTACAAACTATAAGTAACAAAATTTTTAGCGTAAATGTATGTAAAGTAGTCGAAATGATAGGAAGAACATAATAAAACTACAAATGAAAGTAGCTAAGTTTGTCGCAACATAAAATCTTTAATCCTTTTAAGCTTTTGACGGTGAAACGACGTAAACATAAATGTCTCATGAAAAGACCACCATTGTTGAAACAATCCTTTACTTTTCATTATATTGTTTGTAAATATAGTTGCATGTGTAATCTTGATTAAAAACATATAATATGAATTAATTGGGTAATAGTTATGTGCATATCTTGAAATCTGTGCCATATCATGGTCAAAAATTACATGCAAGGATGAATAAAACTAAACAATCAGATGTGTTTTACAAGTTAAAAGTTTACAAGATGCGCGCATCTTATGCATCGACCATGATAAGCATTACTTCAGTTTGTAAATTGTTGCAATATACCACTAATAGTGTGTGAATGGTTCTAGGAAAATAGCTCATATATCTCTTTAATAGTTTTCAAGCACACCATTGATAAACAAAAACGTTTATCATGTCTTAATAAAAATTTTGATAAATTGGCAAGAAATAACTACGGAGAAAATGACAATATTGATCCACTTGCCAGTTGCAACACAAATAGACATCAATAAACAAAATGACTTTAATAACCAAAGTCCTAAGAAGTGTCCAAGTGCTTATTTTCATATAATTTTCTTTTTACGTCACCTCACTATATATATAGGTTTTCATCATGAAAAATATACAGTGGTAACTACAATGTTATATCAAAGCAACTAATGAAAGAACAATGGACATAGAAAATACGCATCATATGTCAAATCATTAGATAGATATATCACAGATACTCACCACCACCGTATTGGGTTTTCATGCCCGAGATTTTTAGCTTCATGATTTGCCACTTTAGAGACGTGTGAGATCAACGTGACCAGCAGAAGAATCAATCAGAATGACTTGAAATGCAACAATTGCGAGTCCACTTCATTGTTAAACTCCTTCTAAGCTTTAGACATATAAGAAAACATAACGAAAACATCACAAAGCACAACTAAAAATAATAAAGATAGACATCCAAATCAACTTAGATGACATGTTTTACTCTAATTTTGTTTTCTTTTATTAACTCCATTTTCAAGTATGCATCCATATTGATAATCTAAATGATGAAGGTATGAAGACATGCATATAGAGGCTAATTACATTAACATTGGGTTCGGGTTTCGTAAGTTCATCACTTTTATCATGCCTACACCATTTTCCTTCACTCTTTTATCTCTTCCGCCCAACTTTCAAATCCTTTTCTCAAACCATTCTAGATGTCCCTATTTTCCTTACCAGATAAGCGATACTATCTTACTAATTGACATCGTGATATAATCCTTCCTACTTATCCTCACCGATTTTCTTGAACTAAAAAAAGTCGAGAGTACTTGCATTCCAAAGAAGAAACAATATACACTATTAAGGTTAAAGAATATCGCAGCATTAATTCATGAGGTGCGATACTACGATACATAATGGTCATATCCCAATCATTTACATAGTATAACACTAAAAGTTTACTAACCGATTCCTAGTCCCCAATAATGATATTAATTTCACTGTGGCAAATTTCAACATAAAATACCACCATATGATTACTAAAAAACTTAAATGTGGTCAAGAAAGGACATGTGAAATATATATACTTACACTTGTTGGTATCATTCTTATCAACATCCGTTTCTATCATCATTTCCATCATCAACGCCATCGCCATCATCATCACGAGTTTAGTATCTTTATGATCCAGTAGCACTTATAATATATGACATCATACTACTAATGCACATACAATTTCATTAGTAATCGGTTTGTGGTCAAGAAAGGGTAACCTCAAACTTGCACCACCACCTGCTCACATTGTAATCGTAATCCATCATTGTGGTCAAAATACAAATTAAATACATTTAAGCATGTTACAAAGAAGTCACGAATGCAAGCAAACTGTGAGCAAAGACACCGAAATATTTGAGATAATGGGTAAAAAGACTTAAAAACCAAGAGCAATGGATGAATTTAAAACATGATAATAGGCCATTTAACTAATGTGATGTATTAACTTGCCTAATGGACATATCAATCGACATGCCCGCCAAGGCAATGCAAGCGTAGGATCAATACTTACAGCGCGGTCAATTGCATTATAGGCCAATATCTTTTACTTTATAAAGCGTTTTAAATAAATATAGGTATATTTAATTAATCACATTATTATGGTAATAATGTGAAGGACTCATGATTAACTCGACAATTTTGAAGAACTCTTGCAAGAACATCAGTAGGTGGCATGCTTTCAAAAGTATGTGCAACTTGTTTAGCTTTATAGTACTGATTGTCATGATTGTTAGTAGATGGTGGGCTGTTGACCCGAGCTTGTATAAACCTGTCAAATTATGAACTATCTTTCAAATGTATCCTAAAATGCATTCATTCATTCATGTAGACGATAAATAATGTGACACATTAAATCGCTATTGATTATTCTCCCATATATATCACAAGTTTAAGACAAGGATTGTCATGACTAAAAGGGTATAAAAGAGAAGAAGAGAAAAGTAAAAGGGTAAAGAAGCGAGATAAAGCAAATATTACATTAACTTTGATCTCCATTAGCTCCTCGATAGGTTGACGACAGATGGGGCATTTGTTTGTGTAATCTCTCAATGCTTTGGCACTCACTGCATAGACACTGAATCATGCAATAAAGTTAGATTTAAAAAAAGCCATCAAACATGAAAGTAAATAGCATAGAGAATTTAAAAGACTTGTCGTGTGGACTTTTCAAGTATTTCCATGCTAACAACAGTTGACACGACTCCAATTACACCTCCATTAGCCAAATACTTCGCAGCTTCACGTCTTGTATTCTGCTGTAGATAAAATAATCATTACATAAGTTCTCAGAATATGATAATAGCATTCACATATAAGTAAATGGATCAGTTAGACTTGGATTACTCTATCTAACCATCTCCACTGGTTAAGTGCTATCATCGAAGACTTTTACCTTTAGTGTTCATAACTTAGAAGTGCATTCGTCACCTTTTTATAATTCTGTAGGATCGATATATTTATTGTGTTTGATGATTCGGGTGGTCTTGGATGATCAAAATACATGTTTGCCATTTTAGAGAGAGAAAGTAGAGAGAGGGAGATTTCTTGGTAGAGAGTTACTTCACAAATTGTATGTTAGATTATGAAAAGCTCTACCCTTCCATGGATGGAAGGGTATTTATAGTTACGTATCACGACCTCCTATCGCTGTGGATCGTATACAGATGGGTAAAGACCCGTCCTTCCTCCACGGTGTTGCTCTAAACTAAACTACGCTACAAACTAACTAATAAACTATTAAACAACGAATAACGACAAGTCTACGAGCTAACTTATGCTAGATAATATTTGAAGTGACCGACACTTTAACATGGAATTTCCAATTCCTAACAATCTCCCCAAGGAGGTCACCCCATGAAATACATTTTGCATCCTAGCATTCTTTCTTTGTCTTTGTTCTTGAGCTCAGAGACCTCGATTCTTCAATTCCGCAATCTTTGTGCTTTTGTAGCGATTCTTCAAAGTCCGCATTGATTTGTACTTTTAGTGGAGGCCTTTAATCGATCCACATCTTTGATGATCTTGAGCTTTGAGATCATCACCACAAGAAATCTCTCCGGATCATGCATAGTTGTGTTGCCTTCATGTGAAGTTGTGACTTTTGGACCGACATGCTCACACTTTTGAATCATGACATCTTTCCATCGTAGTAGCGGAAGCTTTACAATCATGATTTCTTCAAATTAAGTGTGGATGTCATGTGAGCATGTGGCTTTGATTGACGCTCAATTCGATCACCGCAACCGTCAAATGTACCGCAAACAACAAGCTAGTTATTAAAACACACGAAAGTGTCTTTGACCACTTCGTTGAATCGAGGTACACGCCCACTTGCCCCGCTGATCAAGACAAGTACTTCCCGTGATCGTAGGATTTCAAGAATCTCCTTGACAGGTTTCGCAATGTTCTAGCTATTCTCAAACCGAACGCCTCAAAGAAGACAACACGGAGTGAAGTGAACCAAATAATTGAGATTCATCGATTGATGAAACATTGATTTGAAAACAATCGTATTGCTTGAAGAAAGAGTTTTGCAATACTACGAAGGTTTTATGAGAAAGATCAATTTTCAATCAAAATACTTTTTGTATTAGAGAATGCGCATACATTCAATGTGCTAGTGAAAAGAAGAGATTCGCACAACCAACGGTTTTTCTAGAAGTATTTTCAATCGTAGATACTTTTGTGTTTGAAAACATGAATACACATTTGACGTGCTAGAGAAAAGAAGGTTTGCACATCGAACCATTTTTCCAAAAGTATTCGTCAATTCCATTCTCGACCAAGGTTGATTCAAGATTGAATCTCCCATCGCTTCTATCCGCTTGTCACAAGCTTGATCTTTGCAAGATCTCACATGTCACCCACCAAGAGCTTGTTTGATGTTGGCTCTAGAAGGATTTCCATCTTCATCGTGAATACTTTTACATATCACTCGGATGTTCTGGCAATACCACAAGGATAATGCGTAGGACTCTTAATATATACTTACTTTCCACATTGTGTGAAACAACAAGTCTTCATTAATTTTGTGTCCTAATGAGATATTGTGGATGATCTCTTAGCTCTAGACTCAATAGTGCACAGTTGGTTCCTATGCCGGAGACTAGGGAGAGGGTCTCGTTTTTCAATATCAACAATCTCTAAGAGAAAGTCGGTGGATAATGTCGGTTCCCCGTAAGAATGAAACAAGCCTTTTAAGAGGAACTTGAGTAGCTTGGGAAGTTTAGTGCGGTCGTCACTCGGTCCATGACGCCTTGTCTTCAATACCGTTACCTTAGTAACCACCAAGAGATATGTATTGAACCCGGTTCACTTCTAAGGTTGAATTGATGGAGGGCTATTTCTTTTCACCCTTTTCACATTCAGGTTCTTTTTCATTCTTCAACCCCTTCAAGGCTTACCAAGACTTCATAACTAGAACCTTGTTGGGTTTATTCGATTCTAGCTCTATCTCATCCGCACTCTTCCCATTTCTCATTTTTCTCCTTTTTTCATCATACCTAAGGACTCTACACTATCTAGTGGATTATCCTGGGTAGATCCCTCCGTTCGGCGGATCGTGGGAACAAATACCTAACCTAACCATCCTTATAACTCCATGCATAAAGTAAAATGGTCGGTCTTTTGGTATAGTTCATTCGTTCTTGAAACCAATAGAAAAATCATTTGGAAAAACCAATCAAGGTACTTGTGATGTAAAATCAAAGCATTTTGTACCTTAATTGTTTTGATCATTTAGAAATGCTCCCCCTCAACATGTGCATATGATTTGAAGTTGTTGAGTACATGGAGGCAAGAGTTCTTTGAAATAATTTCATGATCATAATTTTCATAGAAAAAGCCATTTGATTTTCTTGGTAAATTCTCCCCCTCAATATGTGCGTAGGATATTTGAAATCATTTTATCACATAGAGGCAAGAGTTATTTTGAAGCACATTTACGATCACACAAGCCATTAAGAAACCATTTAAAACTCAATCAAGGTACTTTATGTTAAAACATAAAAGCATTTGCACCTCGATAGTTTCTTTTCTTTTAAAATGCTCCCTCAATATATGCTTCGAGATTCGAAAGTGTTTAGCACATATGAGAGAGCGTACCGCACAACCGAATCAAAACGATCAACTTTATCAAATTTCATTATTAAATCACAAATTCTCCCCGATCAAAATATCAAACCCTTTGAGATTTTGGATCCCAATGATTTAATAAGGTTTATAAAACATGGGAGAAAATGCGCCGATTTAAAACTCATCTAGTTTTTTGATAAATGCTCCCTCAACATGTGCATTGTATATTTGAAATCGTTTGGCACATGGAGGCAGGAGTGCCTTTAAAGGACTAAAACCAATTCCATTTAAACAGATAAGAGATTTAAATCAATATCTCTCCCCCGATCAAAAGTTTCAAACCAATTGAGATTTGTGATCCCAAAAGATTTAAATCATTTAGAAAATTTTGGGGAAAGACGTGGCAAGATTTGTTTTTGAAAATGACAGATAAGGAAGCTTTTTCGACATTAAAGATTGTTAGTGTCGTGTATGATAGTTTTAAGAGACCTTTTAAGTAAAATAAAATAATTTCACAATCAAACAAGAATGTAAAAATTTCATTTTGACAGATCTTTGAGTTTTAAAGAAAATCATACCATGACATAACATTAAATCTTTAGATCACCACATTTTAGCGTACAAACGGACTCTTTTGAAGATATATTGTATGAAAATACTTTAAATTAAATCACTCTCCCCTCAATCCATGACAGTAGTCGATGATTGAGTGACTTATATTTTTGATAAAATGAAGTCCGGTGATTTTCAAAATTTAGTCCAATTTATTTTCAAAAACAATATTTTTCCATTTTCAAAACAATTTTAATCAAATTATTCAAAATTGTTTAAAAATGGTATCCTGCACAAAGATACGTTAGGTGGTTGAGAAGCTTAGTTGTTCTTTGTAGGGCTTGAAGAAAACCGTCTGCAGACGCAGTGAGACTTCTTCACGTTGCATTTTGAATGCCAACCGAGGTCAAATTAAGCCCGTTTCTTCAATCACTCAAGAAAACCATCTGCGATGCGCAAGGAGACCTCTTACGCTGCATTTATGCCAACTTTCCACGTAAGTCCAATTAAGCTCCGTTTTTCATTTGTCAACCCAAGATATAGTTACCCTTTCCTTCGGCATCCAATCATATTCGGTTGTGGGATCCGGATCGAACATTCTTATATACCAATATACATGCATACGTTAGTGAACTCACATCTGATATATGGTGGTCGACATCACCCAAACAACAATCGACTAATAAAAGTCAATTCAACATATCACCATATCATATAAGGAATGGAATAATGTGTTTATCAAACTCTAATCATCTAATCCTAGCAATCATATCTTAGGCACCTAGTCCTTCAACGAGGTTAACATCATTTTCAATTAAGCATATAGGATAATTAGATAATCTCGTTTAGATGAAATAGATTTGAAAACATTCTCCTCTCAATCAATGACTTATTTTTCCGAAAAGTTTAAAAGCTACTGAAGTCATTGATTGAGTTTTCAATTTTAACGAAAACTCAATCGATTGATTTTCAAGCAACTCATTTTCCACCATTTAAGAGAACAACAAATATTTTTCTGAAGAATTTTAGACGGAAAAACATTTGTGTAGAACCAGCCTTTTTGACGACATGCTTTCCTTGTTTAGTTTTAGGATAAGTGCACGAAATATTTAAAGATTGGTTTACCGTAGCACTTTCCTTTCTTTGAAAAACGGGTTGCTATCGGAAATAATAGCAAACCATTGTTTAAGCACGGGTTACAGTCTGAAGTAACTGCAAGACATAATTTTTGACATGTTTTGGAAAAGAATATTTACACCTCCCGCTCGAACTTCATCTATGGTCCCGTGCCATTATTGAATGACATTTCTAAGACCATGAGATATTATCGATACGAAGACATGTCTTTGAAAACATATTTTTGGTCTTTTTGATTTTCGATTTTATGGATTTTTGTTGGTTTTATATTTTCTATTTTCTTTTTGAGGTTTTCTAATTTTGTATTTTGTTTTTAATAAATATATACAAAGATAGAATAGATGATATAGTTTAAGAAGATGATGATACGAGTACCAAGATAAGGATATCAAGCAGCACGTCGTAGACGACATAATTCGGCATCTCTTAAACTTCCACCACCAAAGCTTCTGAGGCTCCAGAATAGAAGATAGAACACGAGCCTTTGAGAAAGAGAGACTTTGGCAGCTTCCTCCCAAACCGAAAATCCATTAGATGAGCAGCTTCGAAGCTCTATTTCAAGCTTGCCTTAGCCAGGTGCACACAGAAGCACACCATTATCATAAATCCTGCTGCTCCATTTAAGAACGATAATCGAGGATCTCCATTCGGAGGTATATCATCCAATAGAAGAACAACAACGTTTCATCCACACCTAAATAATCTTCTCAAATTCCTTTTCCATCAAGTCCGACGTAATCCATTCCAAAGGTGTCAAGAGACCACTTCCCCAGTTGAGTTGATTGATGTCGCTGCCTCTAGACTAGAGCTCATGAACCCGAATACACATACCCAAAGACAAAGAAACTTATACCATCAAGTAGCAGATTAAGTCCAATAGCCAAAGAATAACCCCGATGTATACTTTTCTCTCCCTCAAGAAAGTGTATAAGCTCAAGAACCAAGTACCGAATGCCCAAAGAGAGAATAACCGATAACATTGAAGAAGGGCGAATCATCGATTATCTGCGGAGGACTATCTCATGGATTTCAACTCCTAATAAGTGATTATATCTCCGAATCACCGATTAAGCACTCAAGTGAAACAATGGCGTCCCCAATGTACACAATCTCTCTCCCGATGATTGTGATAACATCAAAATCATCACACACTATGTACTCTTTCATCTTGTAAACTAACTCTTCCATCACTTCCCACATAGTTGGAATAAGAACACTAAACGCCTTGATGAGTAAAACCTTGAGTTTCTCTCGGTCATGACATTTGTTTTCCGGGATATCTTCAATCACTTAGAAGTATTAAGCTCATCAAGTTTACTCGCCATGAGTCAAACCTTGAGTTTCTCTCATGTAATAACATTTGTCTTCCCGGGATATCTTCAATTACTTAGAAGTATTAAGTTCATCAAGTTTACTCGCGTTTAGATATGTGTCTCCTTCCCCTCTTTGGTTTTGATACTTCGTAATCAAAGAACACTTTGTAAGCCCATGTACTAGAAATCATTTGAGAAGAACATCATTAGCTCGGATGTATTCTGTGAGAATCAACTTGCTCGAGAATGTGAGCAAGTCTAATTGGGATTAAATCGGACATATCACTCTCCCCAATTAGTGCTCTCCCTAAACCGACAACTGTTTGATAACAACCCATTAAGAAGAAGTCTTTAGATTGTTAAATGCAACACGCCTTTAGTCTTCTAACATGTAGCGGATAATGTAGAACCGATCAGAGACTCGACCTTCTTCAAGATTGTACAGTTGGGGAATAGATAGTTAACATCTTCAACTCACACCAAAAAGCATCCCACCGTAAAGCATCCCAATTAACTTACATCTTGCAAATCCCCTTAACTAAAATCCCTCCCAATCAAACAAGAACGTAAAGATGTTCATCAAGGAAATCAAGAATCAGCCGAAACGAACACACAAGATGGTAACACCAAACTACCAATCACATCAAACAAGAATGTAGAGATTGTTCGAATCATCATGTTGATGCATACGTGAAGCATTAACCGAAGCACTTTGTCGATAAACTCATCAATCCGAGTGAAGATGTCAACCAACGCTCTTAGAAGAAACTCCATGTAAATATGATCCGATAAGAAGAAGCTCGGTTCTTACATGAGTTAGGAGCCGTTTGACCATATATTCTCATATATAAATCAACCATGCAAGATAATCACTTCTTTTCTCCCCTCAAGAATTGCATACGGAGATGCCATTCTTGATTAAACAAGTGAATATCTTCAACAATGTAGTCTATTCACACTTCTCCTCGCAAAATTAGCACATGATATCGCCATCGTCATTATAGTTGAGCAAGTGAAATAAGAAAACAATCAACGAGTCTTGGTTCACTTGATGATCAAGCTCATGGAAAAGTATGAAGCATGTTGATGAGAATGGTCATAAATAAGAAGATTTCTTCTTCGTAAGATAAAGCGCATGAAACGCACACTTTTCTTTTCTTTAGAGAACGAGGCATGAACTGTAGTGTTCATACGTCATAATCTCTCTTTTCGACTCTCTTAGCAAAACATGTAATCAACCCCATTATCATTCATTAGGCCTTTTGTCGTGACAGCTGATGGAGAAAAACCCAATATGATGAATTTGACCTCGAAGTAAACTAACCCGAACTCGTGACTTAAACTTGCACATATGTAACAAAGAGCGGTGCCGAGACTTCATCCTCCATTGAATCTCTAAGTACTCTATACTCTTCAACCAACCAACCATCAAGTATAAGACGTACATCACCTCTTGAAAATCCACAATTAAATGTGACACTGAGCACTACAACGTAACTCCTTAAAGTGATAGTTATTTTGTAGTGATATGAGCCCAGTTCCCCCAAGTGGTAAAAGAAAAGGTAAAAGACACCCAACAATAACTAGATTTCCAAGTCTTCGTTTTTGATAATAAGCTCGAACAAGGATCTTGAAGAATATTCATCCAACCATCCCCGATACCTTCAGATACTAAGTACACTTGCCCGTGATAATTCACTTCAACCTTAAATAAATAATAGTGAATTAACTCCGTTGTCACATCTTCTGATTAAAAGCTCAAATCTAGCCTTCTTTGACATTTAAACGAACTTTGATAATGGTTTCATCCTGACCATGGTTAAAAGCACATAACCCCGTAAAACCATGTAATAACCATACTGCCATGACGAATATCCAAACACACATCCAATTCATGAAGTACACCCTTTAATCCATTCTTCAAGCGAAACAAGAGCACCAAAGATCGAGAAAAGATCCGAAATACACTTTCCTTTTCTCCGGGATGGTTCCATCAATACGAGATTTTACAATTCTATGGTTTAAACCGAGAAATAGTTTCTTTCGCGGGGATTTTACAAAACCAAGATTAAACCGTAAGATAGATCCGGAAATGCACTTTACTATTGCCCGGATGTTTCCATTGTCACGGGATTTTACAAGTCTATGATTTAAACCGAGAAATAGGTTCTTTCGCGGGATTTTACAAAATCAAGACAAAACCGTAAACAATGTCAGTTTGATCGTGTAATGACAACTTAGGTTTCGGTGAATATCTGTTTTAGGGGAACATGCAGCGGTTCATCAGCGGTTCAATATCCAACATTATCAACATCGTCAACAATTCATTACTTTGGTAAGCACATCATTCACATATTCTGTCAGCTATTGCAGTGACAACACGGTGAAGAAAACCCGATATGCCAAACATGATCATGAAGTAAAATTCCCCAGATTTGTTACTTAGACTTGTACTAATCCTTGTCGAAAGAAACGGTGTACCCAATGTACAAAACCTCTTGACATTCTCAAGCGGTGAGACATCAAGTGATAGCTACGCTATGGTTTAAGTGAGAAAGAATCACAAACGTAACTAAATAGCCAAGTCTTTATCACTTTCTTTATATGCCCAAACAAGTCATCTTCGCGGAAAGGTAGAAAGAAAGAAGGCGAAATAAGTAAACGCGCCTGGAAAAACCTCACTTCAATTCCAAATAAGAAATACCGTCTAAACAACCCCGTAGTCAACTTTGTTCAATAACCAATTCAAGCCGAGACATAATTACTTCGTGAGAATGTATAAACCAAAGTATCAAATTGCATAACACAACGAATCACAAAATCAACTCACCTCAACATCAAGTCTCATGATTAATCTCTCATAGCCTAACAAGTCTCATTTTCAAATCTCATCGACAAAACTCCTGATTGAACAGTCAATTGAAAATCAAAATAACACCAGTCAAGAATCTTTGAGCTTATTTAATACCACAAGGTGAGACCAAATATCCCTGTGAAAGCCAAATATCACTCATATACCTATCAAAAACATTAGGATATCAATTGATTGAGTTAAAACTTTTGATCCCATAAGTCCATAAACAAGATCATAGATCTCATATGCTTGCCCATAAGAAAATCATCATATTCCACATTTAGTTCCAAATGTCCGGGTCCAAAAAAAAATCCAACTCAACATATTAACAAATGACCGGGCCCAACAAAACCCATATTCATGTCCATGAAATACTAAGAAGTAAAGGTTGGCCCAATGAATCTTGATCAAAAACCACGCTCACCCTAAAAATTCAGGGGTTATTAAACCTCCACATAACTCACAGTTGCCCTAATATTTCACAGAACTTATCCGCCTCTCTTAACCATTCTCACACCTTCAAACCCTAATCACACACCTCAAGATAATCCGCCCCCCTTTCACAGCAGTTACATATCCGAAACCCTAATCAACCTCATAATCTCATCCCCCAAAAACAATACTTCGCCTCCCTTATCAATATCTAATCCATACCACATCATGATATCCACAAAATGAACAAAATAATTTTATCTCGCCACAGGGTTGGCTCGAGACGATGCTCAACTTATCCACAGGGATGGTTAGTTGGTTCATCGATGTGCATCAATATTAAATGTCAAAGGTCTTCAGGTAGGTGTAACTTTATTTAGTTCCTTTGTTGTTGTTATTGAGTCACAACCGAGCCAAGATATAGTATTAACAAGTTTGTTAACTACTTATCTTTGAGAGTTCGAATAAAAAATGAGGCAAGGCTTCAAACAAATTATTTTGATCGGTGATGATATAGATGATTCGTGTTTCAGACTCTTGAAGTCTTGATGTTTCATAAAAGAACCACGAAATTAAAAAAACTAAGATCAAGTAGTCATATGGCCATAACCCTTTTATTTGAAATCCGAAACATAATATATCTGTGAGGCATGTTGATTTCATGAATAAGGACTCTCAAGTCATATCTTAGTGGACCACGAAATAAGAGGCTGAGATAATTTGTTGTTGTTATGAGTCTTTGAACATGAACTAATGATGTATTATTGAAACTGAGGTTTGATATTGGAATATGGTTTTTGTATTGTGGACATGGTCTTGAATCGATGTAAGGTTGTTCATAATTTGCTTGGTTTATTTCATTTTGACATGGACTGATGATGTATGAGTATAACTGAGGTCATGAGTTGTTTTGTGGTCTAGGTCTTGTGGTTGTGGTCTTGGTCTTGTGGTTGTTTCTCCTTCATCCTTTCTGTATGTCGCTAGCCAAATGAGTCAAGTCGCTAGGATTTGTAACAAGTCGCTAGCTTAAAATTGAGAGGAAGTCGCTACTTGTTTTAACCCATACAAGTCGCTACAACTTATTCAAGAATAAGTCGTTAAGTCAAATTTATCCAAGTCGCTAACATTATAACCCCAAGTCGCTACCTTTTTGAACAAACGACTCACCAATATTTTAGCACTAAGTCGCTAGTCATAAAAACACAATAAGTCGCTATAGACCATATACACTGAATCTTGACAACTTGTAAATACAAGTCTCCTTTGACTTTTTGTGAAAAAGTCAACAAACCTCTATGAAGAACATCATAACACCAGCAGCACATTCTTATCAAAGACCATTAAAACTGAATCAAACCTTATCAAAGACCGTGTTAAAACCAGTTTAAAATACATTCTAGTGCTTTTACCATTAAAAGGAGTACCTCTTAAAAAACAATTCAAAACAATTTTAAATATGTTAAAACTCAATTAGACCAGGTATAAAACCACGTTAGAGCATGATATGAGACATATGCAACACAAGTGATCTTGACCAAAATATATTAGACATTTAAAACCAGTTTTATCAGCAGCATCAAACCCAAATATCACGGTCCCATCCATCTTACAAAAAACCATATCAAACCGCAAACAAAACGACTACTAACCGCTTAAAAACCATTCAAATGAGACCCAAATCAACACAAACAACATAACCTAGGCTCTGATGCCATTTGTAGGATCGATATATTTATTGTGTTTGATGATTCGGGTGGTCTTGGATGATCAAAATACATGTTTGCCATTTTAGAGAGAGAAAGTAGAGAGAGGGAGATTTCTTGGTAGAGAGTTACTTCACAAATTGTATGTTAGATTAGGAGAGAGGGTGTTAATGCAATATAAGTAGTATAGATACTCATTTTATATAAATACACCCCACTAAATATCTTACACACACTCACAAAAAAATAAAAATAAATAAATAAATAAAAGACTAAAATACTTGGTTGGTCCATAAACTTGGCAAAACTCTTGGCGTTGGAACAAACTCGTCCATTTCATCGTTGGGGTCCTATTTCAAGTTTTATAGTCTAAAATGGTCCATTTTGGCCTCTTGACCCGTTTTTCGTTAGTCAACCCTTATTTGCTTTGCTTTTTGTTTTTAGCTAAGGGCATAAAAGACATTTCATATATTTGGATTATTAAATCATCTTCTACTTTTGTTCCTCTCCTCTGGTTACCTCCACAAAAACACACACATATCATTGCATTCACACATATCATTGGATTATAAGGTTACATCTTTATTTCTTCAATTAATTCGTACCTAGCATATACTATAGTATTGATTTAGATACCTGTTTTGCATTCATCATTTTTTGTTTTAAAATCAAAACTCAAATCATTCCCCAATCTTGGCCACTGAAAACTCAACCTTAGGCATTGCCAATGTTTAATCTTAAAATCTTATAGGAAACGAAACTCAAATCATTCGCCTATAGTCCAATTCATCTTTGTAACATAAAGGTAAAATGTTATCTAAATATGGGTAAGTGTTATTTGGATGGCGATGATTGTAAAAGAATTGAGGAGTATATGAGTGTGTCTTTCTTGTCAAGATCGTGTCTTTCATCAGTGGCATTTCTCAGGTTACTATAATCCTTTTTTTTCTTTTCTTCATACTAGTAATTTATTTAATTCCCTCCAAACTTAGAACTCAATGTTACTTATAGGTGACACCATGGATAGATCAGACTTGTTGGGTAAGTGGGTAACTGAGTTGGTCAAGTCATCTTTTTGTACTGGTTGGAACGAGTCAAGCTGATGACCAAGTAGCAACTTCTATGGGTTTGACTGAATTAACACATTTGAGATAAGAGTGAAAATTAGCTCAACCCGAATCAACTCAACTCATTGATGGGTAAATGAGTCGAAATTTCATTTATCATTTTACAGTTCTTGGTGAGAGGAGTGATCAATGATTCAAGCAACATCTCTAAATATGGGAAGTTGAAATCGACCATCCTAGTTTTTCTAGTGTTTTATACCAGAAGAGAATGATAAATTGAAAGCAGGATCAAGCGTTGGTTCTATTTTTTATATCAGAAAAAGGTTCAACGGGTGCTTAGGCATTGGTCCTATTGATGCTCTACAAAAGCACAAGGAACGTTGATCCAAATAGAACAATACAAGGAAATTTGGATCATGTGCGTAAGCAAATGACACGGGATTCGATTCACTCCAAATGTTCTTCCGGCCTTGTACAAATGAACGATACTACAAACATTTTAACACAACACCTAGGTTTTAGTACGCAGTTTAACTCGCATTTGAATCTCGAGGATGTCACATCGACACCTATATAGCAACTTAGAGCAAAGTTAACAGCAGTAATGAACGTAATCAAGATTAACAAGAACACAATGTTCCGCAGTTGGATCATTGAATTTACAAAAATAGGACTAAAAGGAACATAACTATAAAAAAAAATTTAATTCCAAACCAGATGCGCATCGAAAGAAAAAGCATAAATTGATGCCAAAAACAGAGCTTATACTTAATTACACGAACACAAAAAATAATGAAACTTCTCATATCAAGCGAATATATCTATACATAGTCCCCCGGAAACAAGTCTCTACAAAGCTAGAACATAACAGATCTATTGATGAGAAAATCACGAATGATACGTATCTCATTCAAATGTAGGCTCTGAGAAAACCTCGTAATCAATGGGTCCATCTATAAGATTCTCAACAGTTTGTATGTTTTGCAACAATGCTGGCTGAAATCCATCACTCTCGGAAGGTAAACGTTTATGCACTACTAAAACCGCGAGAGTAAATATGGCTTGCAACTTCGTGGAATCCCCTATAACTGAAAAGAATAAAAGTATCGACACAAGGAATAAATCTGTTAATACAAATAAGCCGTAAAAACGTTTATTTATATTTTACGATCTTCTAATGTTTTGTCGATAACAAACGTAAAATCATTTTAACGAAACAAACAAAATACGTAATTAGTTTGAACTAATAGTTTCTAAAACACTTACGTTTTCACATAAAACACTAAAACAAGTATAAGTGATTTTATGATTTAGTATTACATATGTACAATAACTAGTGTTTACATATTTGGGTAAAATATACACATAACTAGTATGTAGTATATTGGGTAATATAAATGGGTAGAAACTTAAGTATCACAACCCATTGACCAAATACATTGAATGTAGTTGGGTACAACCCAAAGTCCATGACCCATGGAGCTTGACCCATAACCCATTGCATGACATCATGCTTATATCATATATGGATAATATCCATAACCCATGGTATTGACCCATACCCATGTGACTAGGTGCATTGCACTAAAAAGATACATTGTATCTAGTAAAAGACCCATGGATCAACCCATGACCCATAAACAAAATACCCATGGGTAAAGAGGAGCGTCCCACGGATCCCTAGATTTACGCTAGACGGATCCCTTGTGGGAGGGATTCGTGGGACCCGGGAACAGTAGACATTTTCCTCTATAAATAGTGAGCCATTTCTTCATTGTTTCTCACCCCTTTCTCACATACTTTCTCCTTGAGTTTAAAACTCTCTAACCCCAGATCCAAGTGATCTATGTTTGTAGTTTTGTTTTGTGTGATTCTCTAGGTTCCTCTTAAAGGAGAGATCGCCACATTTGAAGTCAAGCAAGCTCAAGTCCATGAGTTGCCATGCTTCCTCATCATCAAGACTACTGAAGTCCTCTTGTTGATGATTCTTTTCTTTCTTCTAAGAAGTGTAGTGTTGGAGACATTAGTGAAAGATGTCTCAAGTGTCAAGACAAAGACATTAGTGAAATGTGTCGATCGTCCGTATTATAGGCATTAGTGAAGGGTTCCTAGAAGTCAACTCACAAGACATTAGTGAATGGTGTCTTGAAGATCTAGCTAAAGGCATTAGTGAAAGGTGCCATAGATGTACATTCGATATGGTGTGTTTCGATGTACAAGATAGATTAGCATTAGATCCAAGGATATTGATATCCTTGATGATATTGTAATAAGGAGTTGGTCTCCTTTGGGATTAGTCGTTGGTGTAGTGTTGGGTAGTAGTTCCTCCATTGTAATGGAACTCGGTATTCAGCCTAGTACCGGATAAAGGGTGGCGATGTTGTGTTAGGTGTGGTTCACCTTGGAGTGAAAGAACCCGGTGGTTAGCCTAGTACCGAAAAAGAGTAGGCAACGTTGTGAAGGTTTCTCCACCATAAGGAGTTGGTGTCGTGTAGTGATTACGAACTCTCGAGTAGGTGACTCGGGGGGAGGAGTAGGGCAAGGAAGGTGTCCTTGTAGCCGAACCACTATAAATACCGCCTTGTGGTTTTGTGCTTTTACTCTTATCTTTTCATTACATACTTCTATATGTTTGTTTATCAACATCCAACACGCATCAAAATAGATTGACATAAGTCGATCTAAATAGTTTAAAAGTAAGTTTTAATTGGCAAAACTATTCAACCCCCCTTCTAGTTTTCCACAATTGGCATCAGAGCTTCGTTACCAAGTTTCTTGAAGTATATTGTACTTTAAAAACTTGATACGATCCATGGTTAATTGAAAACTACAAAGAAGGTCTTTCATAAAAACAAACACCATGTCTTTTAAAACTCTTTGTTTGGATGTTGATTAGATAACAACATTTTTTTTATTTTTATTTTCTATTTAAATGCACTAATCTTTTTTTTCATGTTGACTAGTCAAAACTCATACCCACCAAGCTATAGGAATCGCTTGGTAACAAGAATACCTTCCACAGAAGGTATCTTAAACACAAAGGAGCCTAATTGTCTAGTGACATTTGTTGTGTCATTTGTAAAGACATTCCTAAGTCGTTAGAGGTATGATTTTCACTTATCTCTAAAATGACATTAGCTTGATAATTAAGTATGCCTACATAGGTATTTATATGATTATCTTTTATGCATATACATGTATTACATGAAGCTTCATTAGGAAGCCTTTTCTCACATACGTGTTATTTTTTCATCTAAAGTCGTGGTATATAAAACTTGTGTTTTATTTCATTTAATCCAAAAATCATATCTTTCAAATAATAAAACAAAACACAAATTTCAAAAATTCCTCATTCCCCATAAATAAACCACTCATTGCCCACTTTATCAAATCCCCACTTTTTTAAATCTTTCGTTTTCAAAAAATTACCTCTCATTCAAAACTTCATCTTCCTTTCATCTCATCTCATCTCATCTTAAACCAAAACCAAGAAGGTTCATCATCAACATGGTTTACATCGCCCTCGTGCTCATCGCCCTAACACTCATCGCACTTGTGTTCCCTATGATGAAGTTCACATACGGAGACATATACTTTGTGTTGTTAATCTACATTGGGGTTATATATCCAATCATTTGTATCATTCTTAGCATTGAAATGAAATATTACTAATAGTCTAGTTGTCTAGGTTATTATTATCATAATGTGTTTATCATTTCTTTGTGATTTTTTTCATTCTATCGTGATACATTAGAAAGCCATGTATGCATGCTAAAAGAAAATGTAGGCTAAAACACATATCTTGGTATAAAACTATAAGATCTAAAAACCTGTGTTTTTACCATGAATTCTGTCTCTGTTACTCCAGATTTACGGATCCCGAAAGTTAGACTAGCCGGATCCCTTATGAAAGGGAACCGTACATCTGGACTACAACTTTTCATGCATAATAAAAACCACTTTCTTTCTAAAAGTAATATTCCACTAGAATGTCAAAACCATAAGTAAGTTAAGTGTCATTGTTGTTAAAAACCATTGTTAATAAAAATCTAGTAAAAACGTTAGATAATCATTGGTTGACCACAAACATCACTTTCTATTAACTCATCGTTTCTATAGGTCCAACTATGACGCATGAATATGAGTTTGATTTTTCACTCACTAGCGTCTATACTCCGAACATCTCCTCGAGCCCAACACACCGCAATTGATGTGCTACGTGTGTACAAGTTTTAAATTTATAAAGGTGAATTACCAATATTACTAATAACACATACGAGCAAGTATACTCGTCCGTTATAGCAAGATTATGAAGGTAATTCGGATCGCTCGCAGGATTTGAGTGAATCTAAACACAAGTTTGAATCAACTGAGTCTATCCAAAACATATAACAAAGCAAATAGATATAATGAAATTCAGATGATTAAAAACTACACTTGCTTAAACTAAGTTCATATCACAGATTAATGTGATTGTGTTAACCTCTTAACATGTTGGTTATGATAATTAGTTGGAGGACTAATCTATTGTTCTTACAAGTTAAACCTTCGTCAAGATTTTAGTTCATAAAAACAAGCATTACGTTTAACCAATCAATTCAAGATCAATTCAAGTTTCATAAGTCTACATACATAAACTTAAACACAAAAACATCCATTTGTTTCATCAAATTGCTTAAGAAATGGTCAATACAAAAGGTAACCGATCATAGACAAAATGCTACAATTGATTCTCAACAACTAATCTTACGACCTTTTAGATATTTCCAACCAATCCAATTTGATGATCAAAAAGCATTTCTATTACAACCACACCTTAGTTCCTTTGTATAATCAAGAATAATGGGTAAAACAATCATCCATAGACATAATGATTATGACTAGTTGAATAACAATAAGTTCTTTTCGACCTCTACGATTACTATCAATTAGCCAAACTTGATTAACAAATGTCACTACTGAAACTTTAGCACAATTGGATCTTAGAATCAACTTGAAATTGAATTAAAACATGTTAACACAATCACTAACTAATCATATGATAATCAACATCATTTAAGCAAGTGTATAAAGAAACTAGCCACTCATAGCAAACATGAACATAAAGTAAGAACTTTGAACATTAGAAAACATGATTAAAGTCTTACAATGCTTGGAATAACATTACAAATGGTGAAGTAATGATTCCCAAAGTATTGGGTAGACTTCTTGGTGATTTGGCCTCCAAATGTGGAACTTCCGAACTCCAAACCCCGGACTTCTAAGGACGAATTTGAGAGCTTAAAACTTTGTTTGATGAGTAGAGATTTGTATTTGAAGTGTGTGTCTCATATGCTCACAAATGGCATCTATTTATACTAATTCCAAAGCCTAGGGTATTAATTCTTGGACTTGGCCTCCAAGGAGTAAGGAAGGGACTAGAATACACCAAGAGAAGGACCTAGAATCGTTTGGATGCAAAAGGAAACTTAGTGATGAAGATTTGGCGAGATCTGACTTCTCCAACCGGATCGGTTATATGACCAACCGATCCGGTTGGTCTTCTAAAGGGCCAACCATTCCGGTTACGGTGGCGACCGAACTGTGGTGATGGTATTTTGGTGTTTCGGTCATATTCAACCGATCCGGTTACACTTGTAACCGATCCGTTGGATTTCTCGATTACGGAAACTTGATATTTTCTTTTCTTTATCTTGTAGAACTTGGTTTTTCAATCACTATGGTCTTCAAAGGTCCTTGAGATCTTGATTTAGGCTTCATCAAACGAGAATCTTCTATTTGTTGAACATTTCTTTATTTTCCTTCCGCTTCCTCGCACTTGGTTATAAACACTAGACAAACATCTTTTGATGCGTTTAAGCACTATAATCACGCAAATATAACCAAATAACATATATAAAAGCACACATAACGCTACTAGAAACATGCACAACTGGCGTTATCAAATTCCCCACTTAAACTTTGCTTGCCTCGAGCAAATCTAGGAAAAACATCCACCGGTACAAGATCGTGATTATGAAAAATGTGATGCAAATCAACCAAGTATAAATACGAGAGAGGATTCATCAATTATGCTTTATAAAGGTGAAACATCAAGATGTTTGACAATATCCAATGATTTTCTTGCATGATTAACATTTCAAAACACCTCACGAAAAGGAACGAAATATAATTCACTCAATCACTCATTTTAGTGGAGTAACAAGATAAATCACACTCATTGCTCACCATGATTAGATTATTACCATAAGCTTGTACAAGAAACAAAACTCCACCGACGTGGCATGAGCACCAAGTAAAACATCTAAAGAGGACTTTATTTCGGTTATAATGATATGGCTTAGGGTTAAGGGTATGGATAAGGCATGGAGATGTTTATGAAATTGGTGTTAAAATAAAATGAAATTAAGTCTAATACCGTGTTGCTAGCTACCAAACATTCCACTAACCAAATAAATGATTATAGCTTCAATTTCTTCTTTTCCGCTTTCACAAATTTTTGCTTTGCCATGAAAATTATTCTTCGATCATAGCACATTGGCTATTATTTTCATACTTTCAACACATTTTTTATTTATTATTATATTTTTTTGAACATAACATAATGCATGGCTCAATCAATCTCACAGGATGTGGTACTCATAATCATTTGAACAATCTTCACTTTCCAGGCGACTAGCAACCAACCGTTTAGACATTGATTCGGGTTAGGCTAAGGTTTAAAGTGCAAAATATTTTTGTATTTTTTGGGTGAAGCAAAAATGAAAGATGGCTCAGAGGGTGTAACTAGGGGTATCTAGTGCTAAAAATGAGCACTACAAATGGGTCCATGTGGGTGGTTAATTAACCAATGTGGCTAGCTAATATATCATTAGATGTAAGATGGAAGGCCATTTGGGTTAAACCTAAGTGCCTCTTTATCACACGAATTCACTTATATCGCATTTAATGCAATCTCATCATGGGTCCGTAATGATTTACAAGCACAAGTTCTAGAATAAATAAAATCACCGCACTCATAGCAAAAGATCCAAGCATAAAAGATGTATGTTTGTTTATGAAATAGGCTCAAATCCTCACAATTTAGTGGAAAAGGTATAATATGTGCTAGCAAATGTTTATCGATCCCAGTGGATTGCAATAGTAATCGGAACACATCTCAAGTTTCAACTATTACCGCTTTTACGATGGTTTGATCCAGTTATTCTAATAGATAATCCTAAAAGTGTGAAACAACTAGATCACAAGTGGCAAACAAAATTTAAAATTTAAGCATGAAAACTGTAATTTTTCCTATTCACCCCCTCACACTTAAGTTAGACATTGTCCTCGATGAAACGAACTTCAAAGTATAGAAATAGGAAAATAGAGATGAAACCAGATATGTCAACGAGTTTATCGACTTAAAATTCTTTTCTTCATTTCCTAGCGCCCACCGGAGAAATCATTACCGCACACAATCTTATAAACAAACAAAGGTGGCACCCCACACTTAAGTTCAACCAAAGGTTTAAACTTTGGGGAGTGCCCATGTAAAATCAAATCAAACACACGGGTTGCCTCACGAGAAGCGCTTGTTTTATTACCGAGTCATCACCGACTCGAATTTTCCCTGTTAGGATACTTTGACCATACGGTTCAAATGGGGAATTTCGGATCTTAAACGTTGAGGGTATGGGATCTTTGGTTTGTACTCCACAATGGATGGGAATGCATTTGATTCTTTTGGTTTGATCATGTTATAGTCCATTTTCGTTATTTCGAACGTTTGGTTAATTTCATTATAAATAAGGACAGTTGGTGGATCTTTTTGATTTTTCAGCGTGTCATTGGATTTTCCACTCCCAGTGAATATGGCATCCATATTCTCAAGGTGAGATGTAGGAGGTGGCTTAGTCCTACCTTTTTGATTTAAAGAAATTGGATTTTTTGGCTCAGCCCATTTGTCTATCTTTCTTTCCAGTTCTCCATTCCAGCTTCCACCGATTTTGTTGAACTTTATCATCAACATGATTTGGAAATACATTGTGTTCAGAACCTTTTAATTGTGTCATTGGGATATGCATGGTGCAATCCTCAAGAAAAGGTGACACGGTTAGTGAGTTAGACATGATTTGGTTTAGATTTGGCGTGGTTGGAATGTGCTCGGTCTCGTCCTCTTCGATGAATTCAACCTCACCCTTATCGTTCTCGTCTTGAATTGAGGGAGGTTCGTAGACAAATTCATGTCTCGAGTTGGAATCTGTGGTGTAAGGAAGAGATTCAGCATGATGGATTTTTTGTTCCTTACTTAATCTTTCTATCCTCCTCTCCAAGTCTTGGCTTATTGCTTGTTGGTTCCTTCTTCCTTGATCGACTTTATGTTCCAATTCAACCAACAAGTTCGTCATATTCTCATTGGCTTTTGTTTGACTGACCATCCATTCTCTCATCATCTCCTTCGTGAGGTTTTAGGTGTATTGAAATGTTGTGATGGATGTGGTATTGTATTCCACGGTCGATATCGAGGATATGTTGGGTTGGGTTGTGGTATGGAAAGAGTACAATTTCTAGAATTTTGATCATAATATCTCCGTGATATCTTGGGTGATATCCTTCATGTTGGGCGTGGTTCGCCCATGGGATCACACATCGGCGTGTCATTCTCGGCATCGTGGTTTCAAGCGTGGTGATTATTTCAGCCCATCATCTCCTCCGTATGCTTATGAATTGGGTATCAATGTTTGTAGAGAGCTTCTAATTTCTCGATCGGTGAGGCATGATCGGTATTGATGTTGCTTCTACCGCGAAACAACGGCTTTCGGATTGAATCGTTCGAGACCACTTCTTGTGAAGATAGCATTGACATATTCATGTCTCGTTTGTGGTGGATTATACGCCTTATCATTTGATGGTTTTGAGTTAGATTGGGTATTACTCAAGAATGATCCGAGACGGTCTAGAGGAATGTTGGTCGAAAGTCTCGCCAAACTTGTTTTCAAGATCTTGGATAGATGCTTGATGATTTTTCCGTCCTGCTCAACTTTGGCTTTGAGATTGAAAATTGATTTTGATAAAATCATTTGCGATTTTTGAGTGACCACGAATTCTCTCATGGTTTTCTCGAATCGGTTTCTTCCATCATTTTGTCGTGGTTTTGAGGTGGTGGATTGTCGGTTTGTGGTTGAGAATCACGGTTGTCATCCCTCGTCGGCGATCTTGCCAATTTCGAATTTCGACCGTAATAGTTACTACGATATCCTCCTCCACGGTATCCTCCTTGAGCGTAACTCGCTTCTCCTTCCTTCGTCCACCCATAGGCTTATCGTCGCACTCGGACGATGGATGGTTTCTCCACAATTGTTGCATCCGTCTCGCATTTCCTTCATTTCATCTTTGATATCTTTGTCCGCGAGTCAATTTTGAGGTTAACGCTCCATCTCTCCATGAGTTTTGAGGTATCGGTGTTTTCGATAAAAGCAACAGTTTTTCAAGAGGTTTAGTTTTGGAATCTTTGGACCAATCAAGTTTGAGAAGTACTCGATCTTCGAGCAATTGATGTGCATCGTTAGAGTCTTATAGAGAAAAATTCTCCAAAGATCAAGGATGCCTTGAGAGATTTCATCTAGTCCATGGTAAAGATTTGGATAATGGTTCCTTTGGATAGTCCATGTCCATGACAACCACTGGCAAATCTTTCATTCGCCAAGCTCGACAAGTGATTCGTTTGGGTTTTGGGTGAAAGCATCGAATTTCTCCCATTAATCGATCAAACATGGAAGGTGGAAAGAATCGGCTTACAAAAGCTTGCCTCATCTCCTCCCAAGTATTGATGATTCCGGGTTAATTCATTGTACCATACTTTAGCATCTCCATGAGTGATGATGGGAAAAGTTTGAGTTTGATGGCATTGACATCGGTGTCGCCATAACGGAACATGCCGCAAATTTCGATGAATTCGCAATGTGTTTGTGCGGATCGGCACGCATCGGCCATCGAATCGACGGTCTTTGATCATAGAAAGGTGATGTCCTTCACGTAAGTTGTCACCAAGATTGATGCAATAATAGCACTTTCGGGGTTGGTGCTACGGTTCGTTGGTTCCCACATGGGTTGATCATCCGCCATGGGAAAAGGTAATTGGTGAAAGGTTGTAAACAACTTTGGCTTCTACGAGGTTATCAAATGGTGGGTTTGGTACTCTTGGTACACGATTTTCCAATGGTATGAAAAGTGTTCTTCTTCTTGAATCAAACGTTCGGGGTTGGTAAGAGGTGTAATTGGTTCTATTCCCACGCTCGAATGTTCATACAATGTCCTAGAGAATCCAGCAATATCTAAACACACGGACAAACAACGAAAACAGTTTTTGGTCGATTGGTAACCGGATCGGTTATGGGTTATGACCGATCGGTTAGACCAATTGAGTTATGGGTAAAATCGTAATCTATCTTCGGTTGAATGATAATCGTTGGGAATAATCCGTTACCACGGATAGTAGTGGTTTACATTGCTTGGTTTAACACTAGCAAAGTGGAAACATATTCCTACCGCAAGTTATTTATTACCACCGCTATTAGTTTATGATATGGTTAAACGCGTATTGATAAGTATAGAATAGATTTGTGTATATTCTATTATGTTAACTATATACTTATCTTGTAAAGGACTCCTTGTAGTATAAAAGGAGATCCTAGGTCATTGTCTTAGGTACGTACACTTTACAATATTATCAACGAAAGCTTCAAGGTGTAACCCTAGTGATACCAAGATCACTCGTATTATTTCATTAATAATATCGAGCTTGAGTTTTGGTTAACTTGTGTTTACTCTCATACATCATATAATTCGCCTTCTAAGTATTACTTAAGTAAATTCCGCTTGCTTGATAATATTATACAAAATAATATTGACACAAGGAGAGTGTCTTAGATCCATCAAGTGGTATCGAGACATGTTCGATATTTTGTTTTAGAAGATCCAAAGAATTAGCTCGACTCACTCTCTCAAGACAATGGAGATGGAAAACAATCAATCAAACTCTTCTTCTACACCCGCACTTCCTAAGCTTAAGCTTAATGAGTTTGAGATGTGGAGGATACTTGATTGAGCAATACTTCCTCATACTGTGACTATGCTCATGGGAGATCATTCAACTTGGTGATTCTTTAAAATCTGTGACCACTACTTCAAAAGTTGGTGACATGATGTTGTGAAAGTTTCGCTCTGAATCAAATTCAAAAAGCTCAAAAGAAGAATGATCTTAAAGCTAGAAGTCTATTGTCGATGACTCTTCCTAGAGACCAGATTATTGCATTCAAGAAATTCAAGATCGCTAAAGAACTGCTTGAAGAGATTTGCTCGGTGTTTGGTGGTAATGATGCAACAAAGAAGACTCGTAAGACATTGTTAAAGCAAAGTTATGAAAACTTCTACGCTTCAAGAAATGAATCACTTGATAGCATTTTACCAAACTCGTAAGATTGTTACACAACTAACTCGTGGTTTGGCATTGAGGTAGAAAAGGAAGACCACAATTTGAAGTTTCTAAGAAGTTTGCCTTGAGTTTCAAACCAATGTTATGTATGGGAAAACAAAACAGACATTGAAACAATGAAGCTCAATGATCTTTACAACAACTTCAAACTTATTGAGCAAAGGTTGAAAGGCAGGAAACTTGGTACAAGCTCAGTAGCTTAGCATTGTTGTCAAATTCGCTGATAGTGATGATTCAAGATGAAAGTGATGATGATATTGCCACCGTGAGGTTCTAAAGTTTCCACCGGTAATGTTAATGTTACCATTGCAGTTCCAAAAGAAGGTTGCTAGTATTGGAGATCCTACCTTTATGCTTTTATCTCCACACAAGTTGATGGCTCATCTTAACTCATGAAGACATAGAGCAAATTGATGAAGATGACTTGGAAGAGATGGATATAAATGACAGATAGCTCTTCTTAGCATGAGGGCTAAGAAATTTACAAGAAGACGGCAAGCCTATTTACATTAATGGTGATGATCTGCGAGTTTTGATAAGAAGAAAGTGGAGTGCTTTAACCGCCATAAGTTTGGACATTTTGCTAGAGAATGTAGAAGACCAAAGACCAAGGACAACAGTCTACATGGTACAAGCAAAAGAAGGACCAACTGTGGAAGAACCAAAGGCAATGTTGGCTATTGATGGTGTGAGCTATGATTGGAGTTTCATGGATGATGAACAAGAAGAAGAACATTCGAGATGTCGCTCTTGTTGCTACCGAATTTGCTCTCATGGCTTTCTCGATTACGAGGTACAAAACTTTGATAGTTGTTCTAAAACATGTAGGGTTGCTAAAAGTTGAAAGACTTAATGATTTGTACTTGATAACGCTACACGCGTCGTTCGGGGTCAAGGAAACTTCCTTTTCTTCGAGCAAGTTTTATAACACCCTAGGCAAATGAACCTAATCGTTGTAGTGTATTAATTAGGGTAAGCCACGGGTATTGATATCGTTCTCTAGGGAATAGTGTCGTTAGGTGAAGTGTATATCGATTTAAGTCTAAAGGTGAGGATGATTATTTTGTATTTTATATTTTATGAAATTGAAAGGTACGAATCTGGGTTTGGATTTGGGAGGGTGGAATTAGTTGCTAGTCAACTATCCCAAAAGGTACTAACTAAATTAGGGGTCTACCAAGAACGTGAAGCGTATCTACTTATGATGTATTACTCCTTGCTAGCTATCCAATTCTACCCATCGAATTGTCACGTCCTATTGATGGTTGAATTGTCACGTCCTTATTCCTAGTTGCGTTGTGTGTCTAAGGTTGTAGGGTATGCGTTTCTCCCTAACTCTTTGAAGTCACCTTTAAGTGTAGTAAACAAAATCCACTTATTCATTCATAAACTAACTTTAAGGTTATCTTTGATTTAGTAAACGAAATCCACCAAGTCATTCATAAACTATCAAGGATTTATCAAGTGTAAAACACAACTATAGCCTAGTCGCACTTCCTAAGCCTATTACAATTAAGATAAGAGACAACCAATCAAACAAGAGACAAGAAGGATGCAAGAATTATAAACAAACCAATTAGACTCATTGAAGTTGTCACACCCTAATGATGAAGATAGACACAAGCATCACTAAGAAATCAATAAGATCTAATTAATTGTATACAAGTTTCACACAATCATAAGCGTACACTAGATGAATTAGCCAAGCATAATTAATGAAGAGCAAGCAACAATTATGATAATTGAAGACATACCATAGGATTGGATTAACAAACAAACCAACACACAATGTTTATAGAGTGTTTGGAACCCTTTAAGTTGTGGAAAACACCTACCTAAACCCTAGAATCGGACTTAGGTTTAGGGCTTACAAAAAGTGAAGTTATAATGTTATATTTATAGGCGATTTTCTGTCGGCAAAAGAGTGACGGTCACACTTATAGAGTGACGCGCCACGACCATTTTTTCAGCAAATTGTAGATTTTCTCGCTCCGTCGCTGGCTTTGAACCACCTAAACCGAAGTTCGTATGCAAAAGTTATGGCCAAAACAATATCAACTACTTGGCGCACATGTTGTGACTTGATCGACTTGTGACGGGCCACCTTAAGGTTGTGACGCCGTCGCCTTGAGTCTCGGCGTCGTCTCGGATTGCATCTAGGTCGCCCGAGTAGCGACGGCCTACTCTTTTCACAACTAGACGCCGCCTCTTGAAAACACGAGTTTTATGCTCGACCGTCGCAATAATTCTCCGACGGCGTCGCAAATAGAACTCGACGCCGCCTTCTACATTCAAATGATCGTGAGTGTCGATTTCGACTTTGGCCATGTTCTTCATATTCGCGCCTTTCGTCCAAATAAGTGTCATTCCAAGATTTTGCCTTCACGAGACCTAAAAGTGAAAAGGAACGATATTAAGCAATAACGGATACAAAGTGATCAAATAAGGACTTAAACGACCCTCAAAATGGTACCTTTAAAACCTTATCAAATATCCCTACACTTGGTATTTGCTTGTCCTCAAGCAAATGTGCTTTAGCCAATTAATTTATAAGTTGGGGTCATGAAGCATTCATTCAAAACGGTCCACAACACATATAAGCCCAAGAAAGTCATAACAAGCACGGAATTACATACTAGCACCTCACGAGGGGTGTTTGGATACTCACATCTCTCTCGGGTGTATATATGAAATATAACAAATCGGAAATGGAAGATAAACACTCATTAACCGGTCCTAGTACATAGATTACCATAGGCTTGAGAATAGATCAAACCTCCGTCGCTTTGGCGTAAGCACCTAGGAAAGACTATCAAAGAGGTCTTTTAAAGGGTTGTAATGTTAGGCTTACGGTAGGAAATGAAGGGTTTGGTGGGATAGGCTATTTAGTGGTGGATAGTCAAAATCTCTATGTTGCAAGTATACGAAGAATGGCGTTGCTAAGCCAAGACTCGATACTCTAAAACTCTAGGCAACGAAAATAAACAAACATAATTTAAAAGATAGATGTAGGATGGTAGTATGGTTTTTTTTTTTTTTTTTTTTTTTTTTTTTTTTTTTAATCATACACTTTTACTCTACCATCCTCTACGGTACATCAAAATGATAGGGATTTATAGACACATCCCTACACTTGAGTTTTATTACTCTAACACTAATTTGACCCGAATTGAAAGATCAAAACACTTGAGTACATTATTATGCAAACAAAGGAATTTGAGTTTAACGTTCTCTTCCTATATTTCATAAACTTTAACTTTCCCATGAATCCCAATCATCCCAAACTGTATACAAAGGATATGACTCGACTTAGCAACTCATGCAAGCAACGGATAATTGAACTAAGGGTTTTGGGTGAT
Organism: Chrysanthemum lavandulifolium; assembly: GCA_022545495.1. Taxonomy (NCBI): domain Eukaryota; kingdom Viridiplantae; phylum Streptophyta; class Magnoliopsida; order Asterales; family Asteraceae; genus Chrysanthemum; species Chrysanthemum lavandulifolium. The sequence goes on along the minus strand of CM040245.1, from coordinate 71,962,264 downwards.
AACATAAATTGCACTAAAAGTGAGTGCAATAAAGGGTAGGCTAAAGCGATTTGGGTGTATATTAGGGGTGGGGTGTAAACAATGTCTTCATTGATATTCGGAAAACCGAAACATCACGAGAACCGCGAAAAGGATAGGCTCGAAGGGTTAACTAGGGGTATCGTGTACTAAAGATGAGTACAACGCAAAGGGTGTGGGGGAATTACTCAACCGATGTGGAAGAAGTAATTATATTACGGGTATCAAACAAGGGTTATCCTAATGCCTCTTATCATTTAGTTATTCCTAACTACACAAGTGTAGTCTCACTTGCGATCTCGGAATGCATCACAAAACAAGTTCTAGAATCTATTATACTACCGGTTCACACTCTAAGCATTAAAGATGAATGCTTTAATTCCTACTAATCTAAGGCGATCCTCACATTTTGGGTGGAATTTGGGTGGTAAAGGGTTTTGTGCTAGTCATGCAACTTCCTATCCGTGAGACGCTTTGTTAAGACTAATGGCCCACTCCTATATGTCATGAAAATTTTAAATTTGGTGCCAAAATTACCCTAACCGACATTTTCTCATGGTTTATTACACAAATGCACTTGGACAAAACAAATAATCAAGGATAAGCATAGTTTCAAAGTTCTGCTTTATTTTCCTCCTACACTTAAACCGAACATTGTCCCAATGTTCCCGAAGTATCAAAGTTATGATAATGGAAGGTAATTAAAACGAAAGAAACTAATACTCCCCGATTAGCTCAGAGGATCCGTGTGTGAAGTAGTGGTTAAATCCTTTCCAAGAAGAATTTATGCGTGAAAAGCTCCTCAATCTTATGTAACTTCTTCTTGATAAATTAAACACGCACACTTGAAGAAAACAAACAACCCAACGCATCAAACCGAACAAAGAAAAATCACAACAAGATGTAATTCCAAACTTAAATAAGATATAATGCTTGTGGAATGGATGTTTATGAATTTCTAAGAAAATTAAGACCAGAAAATTCCAAAATTTATAAGTAGTACGTAAAACGAAAAAGTTAGAAAGTCGTTGCTCCTCTGGACGCCCGTCAGTTGCGATCTGACGCGTCGGTTATCCCTGACGAACCGGTCTGCGATTTACGAAAAAAATTCGAACATTTTATCTTTAAAATCGGAAAAATTTCGCAAAGCATCCATTATGACTCGATACAAGCATTTGACTCGAACAAACACATGTATATCTTTTAAATAATTGTAATTCTCATGTTCACGTTTCTTTTGAAAACGTGTGTAATCCTCCTACACTTATCCTTATGTAAAATACCTTTATATGTAATTAAGACGAGGTTAAAGACAAAATAAAGCTTTTTACAAATTTAAACATGAGAATAAACAATCAATAAAAGATATACGACACACAAATGAAAATGAAAACAAATACACATGGGTTGCCTCCCAAGAAGCGCTTGTTTTGTTCGAGTCACGAGCGACTTCTACCATTATTTAACAGATAAAGGGAAGTTTTCCTACACTTAAGTTTAAGTGCGGGTGATAGTAGCGATACACACCCTTAGGGTGAAATATGCCACGTGAATTGAAGGGGTGTGTGAATGGCTTCCTTCATCCTAAAACTACCCGGACTAAATTGGTTGATGGGTGGATCGGTTCCTCGCTTATTTAAGGATGGAAGTAAAGATTGAGGTTCCGGCTCATCAACACTATGAAATTCCCTAGAACTAATAGTAAGATCGAGACTACAAGTATTCAAACCTATATTCTCCAAATTGCGTTTGGTTCAAATGTTCTACCTCCATCGGGATCCCTAAAGTCTCTTCTACTACTTCCGGGTAAGTCGCGTCTGTGTGTATGCCTTAAATGATGGTGGGGCTTGTGAGGTACCTTGTGGGTCTAGACTTTCACTTCATCCTTAATCACATCTACATCATCTATTTGCTCGTCATGTAATATTTCCTTAGGTCGTGATGAAACCAATTCTAGTAATTGATCCAACTTATGGTTTAATGCTTGGTTGCTTACCATAATGTTTTCATAAATTTGGTCGATTCTCCCAAGGGCCTCACTAAAAATAGTTTCTAAACACGGAGGTTGTTCACGAAAATCTATCCTAGTGAAGGCTCAAACGAGCATAGGTTTCACTAGATGAGGTATTTTGTGGGCTTGATGGAATGGTGAAATCCTCAAAGGTTTATGGACTTGGTTACTTTCTTCCCACCATCTTGAATAATCCGCTTTAGTAATATCATAATTTCTTATGAAAAACCTAATCGCGGATATAGTGGATTCGCGTTCTCCATAATGGTGAACGGAAGAGTCAATGGATAAGTTTTACGAACAAAGGCACAAAGAAGGGGATAGACTACAAGGAAGCTAATAAAAGAAAAAAAATCTCACTTGATAGGAATCTTGTGAGTAGACCTAAATGAGATAGAAATCAAGCCTAAACAATAACTATTCCCAGCCGCGCTAAAACTTGATAACGCTACACGTCGTTCGGGGTCAAGGAAACTTCCTTTTCTTCGAGCAAGTTTTATAACACCCAGGCGGTGAACCTAATCGTTGTAGTGTAGTAATTAGGGTAAGCCACGGGTATTGATATCGTTCTCTAGGGAATAGTGTCGTTAGGGTGAAGTGTATATCGATTTAAGTCTAAGGTGAGGATGATTATTTTTGTATTTTTATATTTTATGAAATTGAAAGGTACGAATCTCGGGGTTTGGATTTGGGAGGGTGGAATTAGTTGCTAGTCAACTATCCCAAAAGGTACTAACTAAATTAGGGGTCTACCAAGACGTGAGCGTATCTACTTATGATGTATTACTCCTTGCTAGCTATCCAATTCTACCTCACCGAATTGTCACGCCCTATTGATGGTTGAATTGTCACGTCCTTATTCCTAGTTGCGTTGTGTGTCTAAGGTTGTAGGGTATGCGTTTCTCCCTAACTCTTTGAAGTCACCTTTAAGTGTAGTAAACAAAATCCACTTATTCATTCATAAACTAACTTTAAGGTTATCTTTGATTTAGTAAACGAAATCCACCAAGTCATTCATAAACTATCAAGGATTTATCAAGTGTAAAACACAACTATAGCCTAGTCGCACTTCCTAAGCCTATTACAATTAAGATAAGAGACAACCAATCAAACAAGAGACAGTAGGATGCAAGAATTATAAACAAACCAATTAGACTCATTGAAGTTGTCACACCCTAATGATGAAGATAGACACAAGCATCACTAAGAAATCAATAAGATCTAATTAATTGTATACAAGTTTCACACAATCATAAGCAGACACTAGATGAATTAGCCAAGCATAATTAATGAAGAGCAAGCAACAATTATGATAATTGAAGACATACCATAGGATTGGATTAACAAACAAACCAACACACAATGTTTATAGAGTGTTTGGAACCCTTAAGTTCTTGGAAAAACACCTACCTAAACCCTAGAATCGGACTTAGGGTTTAGGGCTTACAAAAAGTGAAGTTATAATGTTATATTTATAGGCGATTTTTCATCGGCAAAGAGTGACGGCCACACTTATAGAGTGACGGCGTCACGACCATTTTTTCAAAGAAATTGTAGATTTTCTCGCTCCGTCGCGCTGGCTTTTGAACCACCTAAACCGAGTTCGTATGCAAAAGTTATGGCCAAAACAATATCAACTACTTCAAGACATGTTGTGACTTGATCGACTTGTGGCGTCACCTTAAGGTTGTGACGCCGTCGCCTTGAGTCTCGGACGTCGTGCGGATTGCATCTAGGCGTGCGAGTAGCGACGGCCTACTCTTTCACAACTAGACGCCGTCTCTTGAAAACACGAGTTTTGCGTTCGACCGTCACAATAATTCTCCGACGGCGTCGCAAATAGAACCGACGCCGTCGCCTTCTACATTCGTGTGAGTGTCGATTTCGACTTTGGCCATGTTCTTCATATATTCGCGCCTTTACGTCCAAATAAGTGTCATTCAAAGATTTTGCCTTCACGAGACCTAAAAAGTGAAAAGGAACGATATTAAGCAATAACGGATACAAAGTGATCAAATAAGGACTTAAACGACCCCTCAAAATGGTACCTTTAAAACCTTATCAAATATCCCTACACTTGGTATTTGCTTGTCCTCAAGCAAATGTGCTTTAGCCAATTAATTTATAAGTTAGGGTCATGAAGCATTCATTCAAAACGGTCCACAACACATATAAGCCCAAGAAAGTCATAACAAGCACGGAATTACATACTAGCACCTCACGAGGGTGTTTGGATACTCACATCTCTCTCGGTGTATATATGAAATATAACAAATCGGAAATGGAAGATAAACACTCATTAACCGGTCCTAGTACATAGATTACCATAGGCTTGAGAATAGATCAAACCTCCGTCGCTTTGGCGTAAGCACCTAGGAAAGACTATCAAAGAGGTCTTTTAAAGGGTTGTAATGTTAGGCTTACGGTAGGAAATGAAGGGTTTGGTGGGATAGGCTATTTAGTGGTGGATAGTCAAAAATCTCTATGTTGCAAGTATCTGAAGAATGGCGTTGCTAAGCCAAGACCCGATACTCTAAAACTCTAGGCAACGAAAATAAACAAACATAATTTAAAAGATAGATGTAGGATGGTAGCCAGTGGTTTTTTTTTTTTTTTTTTTTAATCATACACTTTTACTCTACCATCCTCTACGGTACATCAAAATGATAGGGATTTATAGACACATCCCTACACTTGAGTTTTATTACTCTAACACTAATTTGACCCGAATTGAAAAGATCAAAACACTTGAGTACATTATTATGCAAACAAAGGGAATTTGAGTTTAACGTTCTCTTCCTATATTTCATAAACTTTAACTTTTCCCATGAATCCCAATCATCCCAAAGCGTATACAAAGGATATGACTCGACTTAGCAACTCATGCAAGCAACCGATAATTGAACTAAGGGTTTTGGGTGATAACATAAATTGCACTAAGAGGTGTTCCACCACCAAGAGGTGTTCCATCACCTCGGTGTAGATTTAGCTCATGTGAGTTTAGAAGACTTTAAGGAACTTGTTAGAGAATATGGTCCTTTAAAGGACACGATGGTGAAGAGTGAGGAAGTGAGTAAGCTTGATAATGATGTTTTTGAGTGCTAGTGACTCATCGCTTGTTGATGAGGATGTTAAAAAGAATGTAGAGACTACTATCCCAAAAGTTGTTAATCTTTATTCTGGAGGAACCTAGGAAACCAGTTAATAAACCTAGACCAAGCTGTAAGGTATCTTTGAGATGTATAGGAACAAGCCTACGACTCCTAGGGGTAACCGGAGGAGTTGGAATCATGTTAAATCTCAACAACTAGGTAGTGATTTTGTTATGAACAATAAGGCATGTTATATCGTGGTAGTTTTGATCATTTACATGCTTATTGTGACTATCATGTGGGAGAAGGGAAGTCTATGGGTATAAAAGGGTGGAGACTAACAAGTATCAACATAATGTACACCCTAATTCCCATTGCAAAATGGTCCCAAGAGCAGTTCAACTTAGAAGTGGCCTCAAAACACTTGCCACTACAAAATCATAACACTGCTCACCCTAAGTCACCTGTTAAAATTGCAAACACTAAAACAAGTTTTAATAAATCTGCACAAACAGGAAAAAGAACCTTTCAAACTAAAAAGGTTTATAATAACCAACAGTGGGTACCTAAAGAAACCAGATTACCAACGCTCATTCGAAGATTACCACTGCAAGGGTTTTTATTAAGAAAAGGGGGACATAGGCAATCTTTGTGAAGGCCTCAAGACGTTGGGAATGGAAACCTAAAGAAAATACCTCTACAACCAATCCCAATGGTGTATCAATGACCTTTGATAGATTTAACTATATTGATACACGAGGCGGATCCAAGTCAATCATGGCTTGGGTCCCCAAAAGAAACTAACTCTTTACTTATTTGTGCAGAACATCCAAGGACGAAAAGGTCGGATCAAGGATATCTGAGATAGTGGGTGTTCAAGGCACATGACCGGCAACAAGTCCTATCTTTCCGATTTTGAGCATTATGATGGACAATATGTCGACTTTGGAGGTGGAGTAAATGGAAAAGTTCTTTGGTAAAGGTGTATATCCGAAATACACATCAAATGGTTATTGATTCACCATGTCTAATACACATAAGAATCAACTAGTCCGAAGCAAACGACTCTTGGTAAAGACTTGACAAATCCGTTTATGGTTGATAGTTTACCAAAACTATATGGTTATCAATTCACCATATTCTTTATGATTAAGAGTTGGCTAGTCCATAGCAAACGGCTCATGGTAAAGACATATCAAATCCGTTGATAGTTGATAGTTTGCTAAAAACTATAATGGGAGCGATATTGTTTTCTAATGATTTTATCTTCCTTTGCTCTTTGAAATTTTTGTGAAAAATTACCATCGCTAGTTCACAGTTTCCATCGACGGTGTTATTTTACCATCGTTGTTCTAGCGTTACAACCGATTATGTCGATAATTTATTTTTCACTAGCCGTTGAAAGTAACCATCGATAGTTATATATATAGGTTAATATTTTAAGTAAAATATCTTCTTTCAATATTATAACTACTTTCTAAAGATAATTTTACTTATGCATCAATTATAAACCCTAACCCTATATATCTTGTTCTCTCAATTGGCTAGTCATTACTTCAATTCTTCGACATAATCATATTTTTCATCAAAAGTTTCTATGGCTTCTTTGAAATTTGCAGATGAGCACAACCTAGTGGCCTACTTACAAAAGAATACCGAGAAGAGTGGCCTGTTTTTCATCAGTTGTGGATTTTCTTCATACCACTCATATAAGGTATGCTTTGCTTTTCAAACCCACAATCTATATCTCTCAAATCAAGCAGCTTTGGACTTACGCTCGGTCCATAACACTTGAGAATAGAGATACACATGAAGCAGTGGATGCTCTCGAGCCATGTAGATGGGGTAACTATTGATATTTAATGAGGCATCCCTAAGAAGAGTACTTCACTTGGATGATCTCAATGGTCACATCACATTACCTATGTCGACATTCATGATACTTTATCATCCATGGGGTATGATACCACCGATAAAAGGCTACTTTCAAAAGAGTGGTTTTGTCCCCACGGAGATTTTTGATTCATACCTTGTTACATTGCCTTAGTCCTAAGAAAACATCTTATGAGCAATTTAGTTCAACCATGGCTTATCCTTTGGTTTGTCTAGTCATCGATAAGATTTTCAAGCGGTCCAACTATATTTTTACCAAGATGAAAGGCAATGTACAAAGTAAAACAAATTTTAATGTATCCAAGGTTTGTGCAAGTTGCTTAATGAATTTCAAGCGCAACCTCACACCATTTTATCAAATCGGTTTCCTAAAGCCTAAAGTTTTCAAAATTTGAATAAAGATGGCAATATGATTTTACACCTCTCCTACCCCTTATGCTTGCTAAAATTTCAAGCGAACAAACTACACCTATAATTAATGTACCCAACATTGATTATACACCACGATTTCAAGAACCTATGAGAGAAGGTCAAAACAATTAACTCCTCTCATGACAACACAAAGCAAGTTTCTCGCACCTTTTGGTCTAGGAACAAGCGTTGGTGGTTCTGACTTCCACCTAGTCCTACTATGGAGGAGTCTCGGACCAATGCCCATGATTCACCTCTACCAACGGGTAACACGGTTGGAAGTCTTGAGGCGGTGGAAACCAATTGGAATTGATGGTTATGTGTACCAAATTAGCAAAACAAAGTTGATTCTCTACAAAAGACATTGGCTACTTTCAAGAAGCAACATGCCAAGGATGTTCAATGTTAAAGACAGAGATTCGGACCTTAAAGAAGAGGTAAAGAGGTTGAAAAAGCACAAGAAGATCGCAAAGTCGGTGCTTTCATCTTCATCCTCACCTTCTAATGGTGATTCGGTGATCAAGATTTGGGAAATTCCTCCAAGCAGGGGAGGAAAGCAGGTTCGACATCGAGGGAGGAAAATTGATTTTGAAGATGAAGGTGATACATGTGAAGGAGCAAAAGAAGTGAAACTCATGGAGAGCAACTTGAAGATCAAGACATTTTCCAAACCGCAATCGATTTTACCATCGATGATATTTCCACCGCAGAGCCAATTCTTGCCATTGCAAGTGAAGAATTTGATATTTTGAAGGATAATAAGGGTAAAGCGGTTATGGAAGATGTCAAGAACCTAAAGGGAAGGTTTCAAAGAAAAGACAAGTTCGATTGATCATGATAGAGAACTTGCTAAGAAGATTTCGTAAGATCAAATTCTTTGAAAGAGTTCTTTGAAAAGAAAAGGTTGAAAGAAATAGAAGTTGCTAGCTTTTGGAAGCTCAAAGATTGGATAGAATGGAAGATCTTGATTCAATTTCCACCGCCCAACCATCATTATGAAAGAGAAAGCTCCGAGTTTAGTTATGTTCCCATCAAGAAGATATTCGGTTTCTAGTAGATAATAATCCGTAAATCAAGAAAAAGGCAATTGACCTTGTTGTCGATGCATCTTTAATCGAGGAACAAAGAACTGCCGGTTGAAAGATTTCATTATGATGAAGAACAATCAAGCACTTGATAATGTAATCGATTCGATCAAGAAGAATCAAAAGAAACAAAGACAACCAACCAAGGCACAAATACTTGCATATATGAAGACTTATTGTTGTCATGTTGGTAATCGAAAAGGCATCAATTCATAGGAATGTCGATGATCAAGTTGAAAGGGCTTACTACGTAAGCGTGAAACAAGATAAATCTTTTATTCCAATGGGTTCAAGAAGAAGAAAGAATATTTCCTAGATTGAAGAGAAAGGCCAAAGTCGGTGATTCTCAAACTATTAAGAAGACTAAGGTTGATGAAGATCATACAAAGTCTCTTGAGAAGTTCACTAAAGATCAAATGACTGAAATGATTGTGATTGAAGATGAGATTTTATCCGTAACCACTTCGCAAATTCGACATCCTATCATTGATTAGGAAGTTTACATCGCTAGAAATCTTGCTTCAACATGGAAGATTACAAGGTCGGGAGGAGAAACTTCATCTTTCATAACATTTGAAGATCTTATTAAAGCTTTTGAGAGATGACCTTAATACATTATGGAAATTAGTTCAAGAGAGGTTTAATGGTCAAGATCTCAAAGATACAAAGGAGATGCAAGATTATGGGTAAATCTTAGAAGGCTTTTTGAACCAAATGTCGATGATGACTATTGGAAAATCTTATTCACATGTCTTGGTACAAAATGGTTTTATTATGATTCATGTGATGTTCATCATGTCTCTGACTAATGGAGAAGGCGTTTTCATGCTTCTCGAGAAAGAATATCCACTTAGAGTGGAGCTCTTACAAGAATGTTAAGCTTACACATACGAGTTAATGAAGGCGGTGAGAAGGTCGAGCATTATTACAAAGGCTTCAAGATCAGTGTTCAAGAGCTATACAAAAGTTAAGAGAAAAGAAGTGAAGTGTTTGATTGAATTCCCCAAATCCTTGAAGTTAATACATATTGAAGAAACTTATTGATTTGTAGAGAAATCATAAGTTTAGGGGAGGATTGTTGGGAATAATCCGTTACCACGGATAGTAGTGGTTTACATTGCTTGGTTTAACACTAGCAGTGGAAACATATTCCTACTGCAAGTTATTTATTACCACTGCTATTAGTTTATGAAATGGTTAAACGCGTATTGATAAGTATAGAATAGATTTCGTGTATATTCTATTATGTTAACTATATACTTATCTTGTAAAGGACTCCTTGTAGTATAAAAGGAGATCCTAGGTCATTGTCTTAGGTACGACATTACTTTACAATATTATCTAAAGCTTCAGGTGTAACCCTAGTGATACCAAGATCACTCGTATTATTTCATTAATAATATTGGAGCTTGAGTTTTGTGTTAACTTGTGTTTACTCTCATACATCATATAATTCGTCTTCTAAGTATTACTTAAGTAAATTCCGCTTGCTTGATAATATTATACAAAATATCATTGACACAAGGAGAGTGTCTTAGATCCATCAATAACCGTATCCGGTTAAGGTTTCTGAGAGAAAAATTTTGGTTGAATCGACTGAGGGAAATTCAGATGATTAAAAACTACACTTGCTTAAACTAGTTTCATATCATAGATTAATGTGATTGTGTTAACCTCTTAACATGTTGGTTATGATAATTAGTTGGAGGACTAATCTATTGTTCTTACAAGTTAAACCTTCACAAGATTTTAGTTCATAAAACAAGCATTACGTTTAACCAATCAATTCAAGATCAATTCAAGTTTCATAAGTCTACATACATAAACTTAAACACAAAAACATCCATTTTTTTTCATCAAATTGCTTAAGAAATGGTCAATACAAAAGGTAACCGATCATAGACAAAATGCTACAATTGATTCTCAACAACTAATCTTACGACCTTTTAGATGTTTCCAAACAATCCAATTTGATAATCAAAAAGCGTTTCTATTACAACCACACCTTAGTTCCTTTGTATAATCAAGAATAATGGGTAAAAACAATCATCCATAGACAAAATGATTATGACTAGTTGAATAACAATAAGTTCTTTCGACCTCTACGATTACTATCAATTAGCCAAACTTGATTAACAAATGTCACTATGAAACTTTAGCACAATTGGATCTTAGAATCAACTTGAAATTGAATTAAAACATGTTAACACAATCACTAACTAATCATATGATAATCAACATCATTTAAGCAAGTGTATAAAGAAACTAGCCACTCATAGCAAACATGAACATAAACTCAGAACTTTGAACATTAGAAAACATGATTAAAAGTCTTACAATGCTTGGAATAAGATTACAAATGGTGAAGTAATGATTCCCAAAGTATTGGGGTAGACTTCTTGGTGATTTGGCCTCCAAATGTGGAACTTTTGGAACTCCAAACTTCCCTGGACTTCTAAGTGTTAGGAATTAGAAATTCCATGTATTAAAGAGTCGGTCACCTCAAGTATATGTAATCGTTAGAAAGCTCGTAGTCGTAGTTATTCTAAGCTAAGTAGTATTTAGTTAAGTAACACCGTGGAGGACAGACGGTCTTTACCCACTGTATGCACGATCCATGACCCGTTGTGTGGCGTTTTATTGTAAGACTATAAATACTCTCTACCTTCCAAGGTAGAGTTGGAGCTCATAATAAGATCTTTTCTTTCTCTCACTAAATTCCTAAACCTCTAACTTTCTCTCTAAAAACCTTCTTGTACGCCACTTGTGATTATGGTTTAGTGTGTTTGTGAAATCCAATATCTTACAATTGGTATCAAGAGCCATGGTTAGATCATCTCTTACATATCTTTGGATTTCTAGTGGTTTTAGGTGGTTTTGAGTTTGAAAAGTTTAGTGGTTTTGCATCATTTGGGTGATTTCTAGTGTTAAAGTTTGAATTTTGATAGTACTTTTGTGTTTAGAATCATCACAAGTGTTTAGGTTTTGATTTTGAAGGCTTGAATCATCGTGGTTGGGTGTTTTGGATTGAAAAGTGGTGTTTTTGTGATTTTCTAGCTAGCGACTTGAGCCACGGATAGTTTATCTTGGTAGCGATTTGCTTTGTTATTTGGTAGCGAGTTGTTGTTTAAGGTCTTAGCGAGTTGAGCTAGCGACTTGTCTCATCGAGACAATGAGCAAAAAGTACACATAGTGGATTCTCCACTACACGAGCGACTTGGTGTAAGTTAGCGACTTGTACTTTATATTGTTAGCGACTTGGTGTTAGCGAGTTGGTACCTAGCGAGTTGCTATTTAGCGACTTGACAAATTAGCGACTTGGTGCTTAGCAATTCTTGTCAAAATTTTGCTAGCGACTTGGATTGTAGCGAGTTGTTATATAGCGACTTGGCACTTAGCGACTTGGTTTAAGGTTTCCTAGCGACTTGGGTGATATCCTTTGAATACGGTTTCTCTTGATTTAGTAAAATCCCATGAAAGAATCTATTTCCGGTTTAATCATAGAGTTATAAAATCCGTTTAATCATCATCATGTCTACCAACGTTCCTACAATCATCTCCATTTGTTGCGAGGATGTTCAAGCGGTGGTTCGGATACTCGACCACCCATGCTTGATGAATCGACTACGACTCTTGGGCTCAACGAATCGATCTGTCTTGTCTTGGAAAGGAAAATGGAGTCAACATTCTCAAATCCATTGATGAAGGACCATATCGGGTTGAGACTACTAGAGACTTAATTGATCTGGTGAAGATGGAAAAATGATCTATGGAATTGATGGACCAAAGACATATGATGAACTCGATGATAAAGAGAAAAGAGATTCGATGTTGATATCGTGGCTTTAACATCGTACTTCAAGGTCTTCCAAAAGATATCTACAAGTCGATCAATCACAACACGAAGCAAAAGCGGTGTGGGATAATGTCAAGATGCTTCTCTCGGGTTCGAATTAACTATGGAAGGCAGAGAATCACAACTCTATGATGAATTTGAACACTTCAAAATGAAACCGGATGAGAGTGTTTATGAGTACTATGTGAGATTCCACAAGCTTGTGAATGATATGAGGAACATCGAATGACTATGCCAAACATTCGGTTGAACTCAAAATTTGTGAAAAACATGAATCCCGAATGGCACAAGTTTGTCACCGTAAAAGCTAACCAAAGGATTGAAGAATACAAACTATGAGCAACTCTATGCCTTCCTCCTTCGAATGAGAGACATGCTATGTTTGAAAAAAGATTCTTAATCAATTCAAAACCAACCGAGGGAGAGACAAGCTCTTCAAATGATTCAACCGCCTTCTACTCAAACATCGGAATCACAACCAAAGCCTCACAAGTCATACCCATGGGTAATGGTAATCACAAACTCATTCCCGATCCTATGTTCAAACAAGTCGATCTTTGATGCACACGTGGAAACTTCATTAATCAACTAGCTCTCCGATTAGTCAAAACATGAACTCTCTTCCACACACCAACAACAATCTCGAGCGCCCAACCCACATAATCAAGCCTTTATCGAGAGATGGGAAGGTTATGGTGCAACCGATTCAAGATCGACAAGATCGAACAAGCAAGAGGTGGAGTGGTAGAGGTTATCTTGCAAATCGAGAATAAAGGAAGGAATGGAAATCGGGTCAAGCAAAGCCAATCAAATGTTACAATTGTGGAGGTGAGGACACATTGCAAGGAACCGCACATCGCCAAAACGCCTCGAATCGAGTACTTGAGGATAAGATGTTGCTTGTGCAAGCTCGGGATAATGGTGCAACTTTGGATGAAGAGAGTTGTTGTTCTTGGTCGAGGAAATTCTAAGACATATGATGCGGATGTGGATGAACAACCAATTAAGGAGATAGGCCATAATCATCGAATGCCTTTCAAATAGGCGATTGTGATGCATACGACTACGATGTTGATGAATAACCCATCGCACAAACCATCTTCATGGCTAGCATTTCTCCAATGGTCTCTCTAAAGTCTCTTCATCACCACAAGCTGGTCCATCCAAAGACAAACACATCTACGAGGTATTAAAATTATACGATGAAGTTGATGAGCAAAAGATACATAACAGTACAATTAACTATATTTATTGAATCGGATATTGAAAATATGGGTAATATCAATGTTGTCCCATATGATCAATATGTGAAACAAAGTGAAAGTAAGATTTTACCAAGTGATGCATCTTCTGCGGTCAATAATGATTATGTTTTGGTGAATTCACCGCATGTGCCTCGATGATTCTGTCATCTACGGGCGAATGCCTATAAAGGCGTGTTGCTATTTATGAACAACGTGCAAAATTTGAGTTGACCACCGTGAGCGGGAAATGGATGACCAAATGCGTACAACTATTAGAAAAAGTAGGTTTAGAGAAGAAGTATTAAAACAAGAGTTAAACTCCTTACAAGAAAAGCTTTCTAAAGCGCTAAGCAAAAACAAGAACTTCAAGAAAATGTTAAAATGCTTAAGCAAGAATTCGGTGCTAAGGAATCAAAACTTTTGAATGATTTTCTAATCTAAAACCTTGAAAAACAAGCTTGAAAATAAGTTATGCGTACAAGGAAATACCATTCGATCGCCCACTTAATCACTAAGCATAGAGTCTTAAGTGATAAGCATAGCATTCCCCTTGTTGAGGAACCAAATCCAGAGGTCATTAAAAAGGCTAGAAATGCTCATAAGGTTCTTTATGATGGCAATGAAATTCTTAAACCTAGACAAAAACCTAGTTGCGTTAAGTGTACAGAGGAAGATAAGAAATCAGATGAAGTCACTAGGGAGAAGATGAACAAGAAACTAGATGATCCTAAATGTAAAGAGAAGAAAATAATTATCACACCCCATGACTACAAAAAGGAGAATTGGATCTCCTTGAACATGTTTAAGCCTCAAACATTGTTGACTCCCGAACAAGTGTTACGGAAAATGGACTTAGATAAGCGTAAAGCGGAAAATATTGTTGAAACAAACTCTCCCCTTAGGAAAATGCCTAAAGCGACCGTGTATCCTCCCAATACACCAATGCATCTAGTTCCTAGAACTATTGCCACTAAAAGCAAGACCTTAATCATCAATATGTTATTTTCAACTATTTGTTGATTTTGAGAAAACTTGTAAGAAAAGGATCACACCATTGGTATAGCGAAGGGAAAGGGGTTTGAGCAAACAAAGAATGTTATTTAATCGAAGTCATGCCTTTCTTTAAACAACTAAAAGATCATTTTGAAAGTCTTAAAAAGGAATGAATTTAGACATTAAAGAAATGGAAGAGGAATTTGATGCAATGATAGTTGAGGTTAGTGACTATGAGTGTGCACTAAAATATAATGAGATTGAGAGGAAGAACTTGCATACATTGAATGAGACTCTTATTTACGAATGTGTTGCTTAAGATGTGTTTTCATCACTACAAATTCTTTTCATTCTTGACCCCTTGATTGCTACGAGACTTCATAGCTAGAACCTTGTTGGGTTTATTCCGATTACTAGCTACTGTCTCGATCCGCACTCTTCCCATATCTCATTTTCTCCTTTTATCATCATACCTAAGGACTTCTACACTAACTAGTGGATTGTACAGGTAGATCCCTCCGATTACAGCGGATCATGGGAACAAATACTAACCTTATCATCCTTATATCACCGTACATAAAGTAAATTTGGTAATCATCTCGACTTATTTGTCAAAATTTCTATCTCTCAATCAACAACCTTTGTCATTGATTGAGGGGGAGAATGATTTCAATTAAATTAAAAAGTTATTTGTCATTCAATTGTTTTCAAAAGATATTCATGCATGTTTAATCAATGGAGTTTAAAGTCTTAATATCCGATTCTTGTCAGATAAAACGTTTTTCATAATCAA
Organism: Chrysanthemum lavandulifolium; assembly: GCA_022545495.1. Classification (NCBI taxonomy): domain Eukaryota; kingdom Viridiplantae; phylum Streptophyta; class Magnoliopsida; order Asterales; family Asteraceae; genus Chrysanthemum; species Chrysanthemum lavandulifolium. The sequence goes on along the minus strand of CM040245.1, from coordinate 71,946,868 downwards.
GTCACAATTCTCCTTAAAAAAAAAAAAAAAAAAAAAAAGCTTTCAAAATCTATTTAAATTCTGAGATCACAAATCTCAAATGATTTGATAATTGTGATCCAGGGAGAATTTGTGTTGAAATTGAATTTAAAGCGATAATTCGGTAAATGGTTTTATAAGAATGTACAAGCTCTCCTTCCACATGTGACAAACGATTTTAAATTTTCCATGCACATGTTGAGGGGGAGCATCTATCTTAAACCACAAAGATCCGAAACATGATCAATTTATATCAATGTGCATGTTCCCTCTAGTATGTGCAAAAATCTCTTCAAACCTTGATGCACATATTGAGGGGGAGCAAAATTGTGAAAACCTCGTCATTCCCGAAAATGCTTTATCTACTTGTTTTGATCAGGGAAGTGATGTAGATATCTTTTAGAAAATGGTAATCAAAGAAATTAATTCTTTCTCTTGCCTCCGTGTGCAAAACGATTTCAAACATTTGATGCACATGTTGAGGGGGAGCTCTTGTTCTAAAAATATCAAAAACAATTCGGTACAAAATGCTTTGATAATATATCACAAGTATACGGATTGATTTTCAAATGGTTTTCAATTGGTTCAAATGGCGATGAACACCAAATAGACCGACCAAATTTACTTTATGTGCGGTGATATAAGGATGATAAGGTTAGGTATTTGTTCCCATGACCCGCCGTAAGCCGGAGGGATCTACCGAGGACAATCCACTAGTTAGTGTAGAAGTCCTTAGGTATGATGATAAAAGGAGAAAAATGAGATATGGGAAGAGTGCGGGTGAGACGAGCTAGTATTGGAATAAACCCAACAAGGTTCTAGCTATGAAGTCTCGGTAAGCTTGAAGGGGTTGAATAATGAAAAGAATTGAATGAGAAAAGGGTGAAAAAATAGCCTCCATTTATTCAACCATAGGGCGTAAACCGGGTACAATTCATATGCTCTTGATGGTAACATCGGTATTGAAGACAAGGCGTCATGGACCCGGTGGCGCTCGCACTACAACTTCCCAAACCACTCAAGTTCCTCTTAAAGGGCTTGTTTCATTCTCACGGGAGCCTACATTATCTATCGACTTTCTCTTAGAGATTATTGATATTCAAGAAGGAGACCCTCTCCCTAGTCTCCCAACGACAGAACCAAATATGCACATATTGAGTCTAGAGCCACGAGATCATCTATAAATCTCATTAGGACACTTTCAATGAAGTCTCTCTGTTTCACACAATGTGGAAGAGAGATTATATCTTGAGTCCTCGCATTATCCTTGTGGTATTGCTGAACATCCGAGTGATATGCATACATATTCACAATGAAGATGGAAAGCCTTCGAGCCAACATCAAACAAGCTCACGGTAGGTGGCATGTGAGATCTATTCAATAGATCAACCATGTGACAACCGAGCAGAAACAATGGAGCGATTCAATCTTTTGAATCAATCACGGTTCGAGTTATGGATTAGCGGATACCATTGAAAAACTAGTCATTGTGCTTAAAAACTCTTTTCTTTAGCACATCGACCGTGTACGAATATTTCAAATCAAAAGGTGTCTATGATTGATAATTGATTTTCATTTAAAACCTTCGTTGTATTGCAAAAACAATTTATATTATGCGATACGATTGTTTTCAAATCTCTTTTCATCGATCATTGAATTTCTATTCATTGGTTCACTCGCTCCGTGTTGTCTTCTTTGAGGCGTTCATGATTGAGAACGACTAGGCAACATGAAACCTTGTCAAGGAAATTCTTGAATTATACGATCACAGCGGTACTTGTCTTGATCAGCGAGGAACCGTGGGCGTGTACCTCGATTCAACGAAAGTGATCAAAGACACTTTCGTGCGCTTTATTGCTAAGCTGTTTTATGCGGGTACACCGGCGTTTCGGTGATCGAATGAAGCGGTCAATCCATAGCCGCTGCTTGCTCACTACACATTCATCTCAAAAGAAATCATGATAAGTGCATCAATGACTCGATATTTTCACTCCATGCTTACGCTCACGCCAATATCATGAATCAACGAAAATGCCGCTACTCGATGAGAAGATATCATGATCCGAATGTGAGCATGTCGGTCCGAAAGTCACAACATCACATAATACCAACACCACAATGGATGTCTCGAGATTTTGTTGGTGATGATCTCAAAAGTCGGCTCAAATTATTATCACGTGGATCGATAAAGACCTCCACTTGGATTAACCAAACATGCAATGAGAAGAATCAATGACTACGAGCTTGAACAAAGTGCTACATCAAGAATGCAAGAACAATTGTTAATGTAATATCTGTTTGTATTCTATGTAATTTTAGTATATGTTTGAGGTGACCTCCTTGGGGAGATTGTTAGGAATTAGAAATTCCATGTATTAAAAGTCGGTCACCTCAGTATATGTAATCGTTAGAAATCTCGTAGTCGTAGTTATTCTAAGCTAAGTAGTATTTAGTTAAGTAACACCGTGGAGGACGGATGGGTCTTTACCCACTGTATGCGATCCTGACCCGTTGTGTGGCGTTTTATTGTAAGACTATAAATACTCTCTACCTTCCAAGGTAGAGTTGGAACTCATAATAAGATCTTTTCTTTCTCTCACTAAGTTCCATAAACCTCTAACTTTCTCTCTAAAAACCTTCTTGTCGCCACTTGTGATTATGGTTTAGTGTGTTTGTGAAATCCAATATCTTACACTAAGGACCTAATTTGAGAGCTTAAAACTTTGTTTGATGAGTAGAGATTTGTATTGTAAGTGTGTGTCTCATATGCTCACAAATGGCCTCTATTTATACTAATTCCAAAGCCTAGGATATTAATTGCTGAACTTGGCCTCCAAGGAGTAAGGAAGGGACTAGAATACACCAAGAGAATGACCTAGAATCGTTTGGATGCAAAGGGAAACTTAGTGATGAAGATTTGGCGGATCTGACTTCTCCAACCGGATCGGTTATATGACCAACCGATCCGGTTGGTCTTCTAAAAGGGCCAACCGTTCGGTTGTGGGTGGTGACGAGCGGTTAGTGATGGTATTTTTGGTGTTCTGGTCATATTCCAAGCGATCAGGTTACACTTGTAACCGATCCGGTTGGATTTCTGAGTTCTTAAAACTTGATCTTTTCTTTTCTTTATCTTGTAGAACTTGGTTCTTCAATCACTATGGTCTTCAAGGTCCTTGAGATCTTGATTTAGGCTTTCTTGAAGCGGGAATCTTCTATTTCTTTGAACATTTCTTTATTTTCCTTCGTTTCCTCGCACTTGGTTATAAACACTAGACAAACATCTTTTGATGCGTTTAAGCACTATAATAAAGCAAATATAACCAAATAACATATATTAAAGCACACATAACACTACTAGAAACATGCACAATCTGAGTGTTATCAGCAATCATGTCCGTGGGTTCAATAATCTCGAAAACCGTCACTTCCACGAAGGACGTATTGTAGACACCTCTCAACAATTCGAAGAAGGTATCAATACCTCCTTCCGAGCCATAGGACTAGAATGTCTTATTGAAATCAATGAGAAGATATGTCCAAGGTTCATAATGGAATTCTTCCGTCAAGTTGAACACGTTCGTAACGAGGATCGCTCTCTATCTCTTTGGTTTTTGATCAAAAACCAAAAGTTTGTTTTAACTCTTGGGCAATTTGCTCACATCCTCCGGATTCCAAATCATGGACAATGTGCCTTGTAACAGCCCCAAATCTCGGTACAGCGGAAGACTTAATCAAGTTTTTGGGGCGTTACTATTGGATTGGTATCGCACACAAGTATAAAAAAAGATAACCATTTAACCATTTAAAACCAATCCCAAATCAAATATTCAAACATAGTTTAATAAAATAGGTCCCCATAGTTTATCAGAGTCAGAAATGATCCTTGAACCCTAAACTAAGGCAACAACTACCACACATCTATCTAAACAGTCAAGCATATAAGCAAATCCAAATAGTTTTTAACGGTCCAAAAATAGCAGCATGATTCTCACCCCAATGTAGTTCAAAACGTAGATAAAAGTGGGGCTATGAAACTCACCTCAAGCAATCAACGCACTATCAATGCACAAATATCACTAGCAGAAGATAACATAAATCACAGCACAACAACTATCGACTCGGCACAACCTATTAATGTAGACCAACTTTAATACACATATTCCTCAAAATCAACGTTATCTATCCCAATATATTCCATTTCTTTATTTCCAAAAATGTCTCGTTTCACCATTTAATCCTAGTGTTTGGTATCCTCATGTGGGTGTATCGACTTTATATGATGCCATGAATGCACTCAAACAACCAATATATAACTCAATGCGACACAATGAGACCTCCAAATGATAAGCTCCATAGTTCAATAAGTTTCGGAATAAATAGTAGACCTTATCGAATTCGTCAACTCGATAAACTCAGTTATTTATTCGTGTCGCTTATTATCCCATAAATCAATCGTATCCTAAAGAGTCATAAGGATAATTCACCCATTAATAAGGTTACCCAACGTACCTAGCGGGCTCTTATTAGATTCGTCAACCTAATAAGTCCGCTACCTACGTGAATCAACACTATTAACGTTAGGTTATCCGTGACCCATGCACACATAACGCAAATAAATAATTACTTATCCAATATTAAATGTCCACATTTGACATTTATTGATAAACATGTACTCGAAATCATAAGTACTTATTTATTTCAAAACCTTTCCAATTTAGTCGTTAGTTTCCGTTTAAAATAGTAAATAACAAGATAAATCTTGTTATCGATATTTTGATACAAAAGCCCATTATTATTTACATTTCATAGTTTTATTAGCATTTTCATATATATATATATATATATATATATATATATATATATATATATATATATATATATATATATATATATATATATATATATATATATATATATATATATAAATCAAATTCTATTATTAATCTCATATCATTATTAGTTTCGAGTCCACAAGCACGAGTCATAACTTATCGACTTTTAATCAATCGTCCAAATTATACTAAAGTCCATATTACGGCTTTGTCGAAGTCAACTATTGACTAAAAAGTCAAAGTGGCCGACGTAGCTCAAAGTCAACATTATATATATCAAGTCAAAGTTAAATGTCACAATATCGCAATTTAATCCCAAACCAACTCAAAACAATCTGCCAACCAATCAACCAATTATACTCGAAACCAATGTTATGACCACAATGGTCATGATACGGTCATGGTCGAGACCACGTGAACCAAACAAGCTCTAGAAGCTTTTCGGCTCCAGCGTCTTATCCAAACCTCAACTACATCAACCAATAAGCTACCAAAATGACCCGACTCGAACCCATGACCAACATAGGCCACTTACACCAACCATGGGTCACGACGTCACGTACGTGACCATGGTGGTGCGTACGCCTCTCCACTCCCATCCAAACACAACCAAATCCAATCATCAACACTCAAATCCAATCATTCAAGCTCCAAACACTAACCAAACACAAAACCCATCAACTATTATTAATCAAGAACATGCAACTAAACCCTAAATGCACAAACTCATCAAATTAATACACCACACATGTACCAAACACTAATTACTTGTTTACTTAGTCACTAATTAGCTTTAATTTCATGTTCCACCCAAAAGCCCCAAATTAGTTCATAGGGTCGAAACCCTAATTCCCATTCGTGGGTTTTATTGCCCAATCAAGCTCAAAACATGTTCCTTTACCTTATCTAATCACCAATTGCAAAAGCCCTTTGAAACCCTAAAAGTCAGAATCTTAATTCTTGAATTTGAAGGTGTTAATGAAGTCCAAATGGAGTGTATGATATATGGTTGGAAAGAGGAGAAAGAGATCTATCTTTTGGTAGTGGAGGTGGTGGTTGACGCGCCGGCGTACGGCGGTGGTGGCCGGAATAGTGGCCGGCGGCCACTAAGGTGTTATTAGGGTTAGGGTTTATTTCTTGTAGAGAGAGAAAGGTAGAGAGATAAAGTGGTGTGTGTGTTTTCTAGAGAGAGAAACAAATGAGGTGAAATGAGGCTTGAGTGGGGATTATATACTAGGAGCTAGGGACTTGAAAAATAATTATTTAGGGGGGGGGGGCGGCCGGTCAAGCAAAAAGAGGAGGGTCGGAGTTGTTATTTTTCGTAACTATCCCGTTTACCCATTCCCGAGCTCATAAATTGTCCCCCGAGTGTCCCACGACATTTATTTAACTTTCCTACATAGTTACTTACGTTTTTTCACGAGTTTTGACTATTTATTTGTCAATTTTGAGTTCTGGTCTAAAAGTTACAATAACTCTTGTTTTAGGTTTTCTAGTGCCGAATCAAATAGTGCCTACCAAATAGAGTTAAAGCATCACGATAACTCATTTAATAATGAAATAAACCGTAAAACCAATCGACGATATAAAATCAAGTCACGGTTTATAAAATAGTGATAAAGGCAAATCTCGGTTTAATTTAACGTAATGCGGTTACCTAAAATAGACTCCACTAAATTGCCGGTTGTCACGGCCTCCCACCTCAAAAGAAACCCGTCCGGGTTTCACTTGATTGCTTGATGTCATGAAAAGTTTAGGATACTTCCTACGGAAACGTCCTCACGTTCCCAAGTGAACTCCGGTCCATGGCGGGAGTTCCAACGAACATAATAATCGAATCGGCTATTCTTGACCTCTTAATCTCACGATCCATAATCTCAATCGGTTCCTCAACAAAATTCAATTTCTCATCAATACAAATATCTCTTAAAGGCACAACTATATTTTCTTCGAAAGACATTTCTTAATATTACTAACATGAAAGACATTGTGTACACTACTCGGTTCGATGGTAGCTCAAGCGGTATGCTCTGGGTCCGATTCTTTCGAGTTGGAAAGGGACCAATATATCGAGGATTGAGTTTTCCACGTTTTCAAAGCGAATCACTCCCTTCCAAGGAGAAACTTTCAATATAACACGATCTCAACTTGAAATTCTAAGGGTTTACGTCTCTTATCGGCATAACTCTTTTGTCTATCACGGCGGTTTGCAACGATTCTGAATCTGAACTACCTTCCGGTGGTTTCTAGGACAAGTTCGGGACTGTAAGTTGACTTTCGCCAACTTCTTCCCAACAAGCAGAGAGCGACATTTTGGCCATACAGGCGCCTCAAATGGGTGACCTTAATGCTAGAGTGATAACTATTGTTGTAAGAGAATTCGGCCAAGGGAGGTGTCTCTCGGCCTTTTCCGAAATCAATAACGCGCTCTAAGCATATCCTCTAAAGTCTGAATAGTTCTCTCGCTTTGACCATCGATTGCCGTGGATGGTAGCGGTACTCATATCCAATTTGTTCCTAATCTTGTCATTGCGACTTCCAAAAGTGGGATGTAAAGCGACTATCCCTATCAGAAATGATAGATATCGGTACTCCATGACGCGATATTATCTCCTTAAGATACAATCGAGCAAGCTTATCAAGACTATCGGTTTCACTAATAGCTAAGAAGTGAGCAGACTTAGTTAAACGATCAACTATTACCCAAATATCGTCATTGCAGCTAACTGTTCTCGGTAATTTAGTGATAAAGTCCATGGTTATTCGCTCCCATTTCCATTCCGGGAGTTCGGGTTGAACTAAGAGTCACGATGGTTTCGATGTTTGGCCTTAGCTTTAGAACAAGTCGGGCACCAACTAACATCTTGAGCTATATCGCCTTTCATATTGGGCCACCAATAAAGTTTTTTAAGATCACGATACATCTTATCGGCTCGAGTTGAATAAAGTATTTTGATTTATGCGACTGCGTGCATAATCAACTCACGGATTCCACCATGAAATGGTATCCATTTCGTCTACGAAGCATAATGTTCCATCGGGCGCTTCAAGAAGCCGTTTTCACTTTCTACCATTCCATGAAGATTCTCATAAGGGCGGTTCTCTTCCGTCAATGCCTCTGCTTGGGCGGCTAAAACTGGGATGGTAAGAGGCGAAACAATGGTCATTCTAAAGATCTAACGAGTAGGGGTGGAATGTCCTCCTTACGACTAAGTGCATCGGCCACAACATTAGCCTTACCGGGATGATACGAATCTCACGGTCATAATCACTAAGCAATTCCAACCAACGACGTTGTCTCATGTTCGGTTCCTTCGATCTTAGATATGCTTCAAACTCTTTAATGGTAAATACTACACACTTGGTTCCATATGTAATGTCTCCAAATCTTAAGAGCAAACACTACAAACACCTAACTCGAGGTCATGGGTGGTGTAGTTTTCTCATCTTCTTAAGTTGTCGGGATGCATAAGCAATCACCTTCACGTTGCATCAAAACGGCACCTAAGCCTTTATGCGAGCGTCGCGACACGACAAAGTCTTCGCTTCCTTTAGGCAAAGCTAGGATGGGGCACTACACAACTTCTCCTTGAAGTTGGAATGCTTCTTCTTCCTTTTCTCCCCATTCATACTTAACATCCTTACGTGTTAATTTGGTCACGACTTTGCTATCTTAGAAAATCCTCAATGAATCTCCTATAATAGCTTTGCTAAACCTAGAAGCTATCGGATTCGATGGGTTCTTGGAGCTTCTCATTCCTTAATGGCCTTAATCTTAGTTGGGTCAACATGAACACCTCGACTATCTATCACATGGCCTAAAAATTGCACGGACGGAATCCAAAATTCACACTTAGAGAATTTGGCATACAGTTTCTCCTCTCTTAGTAATCCTAAAATGAGCCTCAAATGCTCTTCGTGCTCCTCACTACTCTTAGAGTATATCAAGATGTCGTCTATGAATACTATCACAAACTTATCCAGATATGGCTTGCATACTCGGTTCATGAGATCCATGAAAACCGTTGGTGCGTTGGTCGAACCAAAGCGACATCACTTGGAATTCATAGTGTCCATAACGAGTCCTAAAGCGGTCTTAGGGATATCCTCTTCTCGAACTCTAATTTGGTGGTAACCGGATCGTAAATCGATCTTAGAAAGACACTAGCTCCTTGGAGTTGGTCGAATAGGTCATCTATTCTAGGTAGCGGATATCGGTTCTTCATTGTTAACTTATTCAACTCCTTATAATCGATACACATCCGAAATGATCCATCCTTCTTCTTCACAAACAACTTGGTGCTCCCCACGGTGTGAACTTGGTCGAATGACCCTTCTCGACAAATCGCCAGCTGTTTAGACGGTTCCTCCAATTCTCTTGGAGCAAGTCGATAAGGTGCCGGGCTACGGGTGCCGCAGAATATCAACTCTATTTGGAATTCCACTTGTCGAGCGGTGGAATCCAGCGCATCGTCGGAAACACATCAGGAAATTCTCTAACAGCGGGTACATCGTTGAGGTTTCTTTCACTCTTCTCCTCACTTTTCCTTTCGAAATTCGAGCCAAGAAAAGACAAACTCCTCTGTCGATGTACTTACGGGCCTTGTCTGAGGAGATGATGCTCAACAGGAAGGACTTCTCGATCGCTCCGATCTCCTTGTATGCTCGAACTTTTCCTCCATACGGTAAGCGCACAATCTTCTCATCACAAATGATGTGTGCACCGTTCTTCGATAACCAATCCATTCCGATAATGACGTCAAAACTTCCTAAGGTAGCGGCAATAGATCTATACTAAGCGGGCGGTCTAGGAAACTTAAGGTACAACCTCAAACTATGGTGTCTATCTTCTCTATTCTCATTCGCTAATTCCACATCGTAATTAAACCCTAGAGGTGTTTGGGAGATTCCTAGTAATGGCATAAAATTGGTGGATCTGAAACTCATATCCGCACTCGATATCAAAGCAGTATGGAAGCATAGCGATTATTGAGAAGGAGCGACCCGTAACTCGTTAGGGTCCTCACCACCTTCCTTCCCAATAAGCGTAAACACGCGTTGTTCCCATGTCTCATGCTAATTCCTAGCACCATGGTTTCCTGGTTTCCCAACCTCATGCTTCACAGGTTTAAGCCATTACCTCCTACACCTCGGTTAGCAAATCCTCCTACATTACCGGGTTTCCTCTCATCCACGACTCTCGGCACTCATTCCTTAAGTGTCCCTTCTTTCCACATCCAAAGCAGTGTGGTGGCCTTCGATCCGTTCCACATGCGGTTTGAGCCTGCGACAAGTGGTGGGACTTCGGTCTTTGGCCATATGTCCTACCTTGAGCACTTCCAACACGCATTCGAACATGGTCCATGGTGGTGTCGGTTACAACGACCACACACAGCTTACTACCCTCATAATCATTCCTACCTCCATTTCCTATGGCGAACACTATGGTGTCTCTTGCCGTTTGTTGCCATTTCCTTTACAACCGTTCCTCTTCCTCTTATCACTCCTATCATTCTTACTCTTGCTTCACACATCTAGCACATATGAGTCCATCAAACTCTCGGCCACAACAATTGCCTCTTGCAAATTATTTGGTTTAGCGGCGATGACATCATTCGAGTAGCTAAAGGTAATCCATCGATTATACCTTTCAATCTTAAGTTCTTGGTGCGAACCATTTCGTAGGCAAAGTAATGATAACTCTTGGAAGCAGCAGTATAAGTCGCCATGTGAGTACCCTTAACTTTGTGGTTCGAACTCACTCTCTAACTTCTTAACTTCATTCCTAGGACGATAAGTCTTAATAAGGAGAGCCTTGGCGGGTCCAAGTCATATCATAAGCTACATCAATCCCTACCGATCTGTGGTAATTGTTCCACCAGTCAACGCCTAAATCCTTCAAAGTGAAGGTTGCATATAACCTTACAATCCTCATCACGGTTACTCACAACAAACACTGATCGGTTTTCTCCAACCACCTAGTTAGGTAAACTACTCCTCGGTTCCTCTAAAATCAATGGGACCACGAATCGGAACTCCTTATGGGTACAACCTCGAGTTCGATTCGGCACTAGGGTTCCACTAGAAGTGTTAGAAAGATTAGCCTCATTAGCGGTCCAAATGACACTGCGACACTAGTTGGTAAATGTGGGTTGGGTTCATAAGTGGAGGGTTTTGTGGAACAGGATCATTCTCAGCATGGTCGTTCACATTCGGGTTTTCTACAGCTGGGTTATCAACGTTCGGGTTCTCAACATGTGAATGCGGTCGGGGTCGGACGATGACCTCGACGACCGGGGCAACAACAACGGAGGAGGCTGCTCGGTTGTTCTAAGCAAGTTTAAGTCTTGTTGCCACCATTACGGAGGCAAGAAGAACAATTTCATAAGTTCACAATTTACGCTCTAAAATAGGTTGGGTTCCAAGGGTCACTCGATAACGCTGAATACATAATCAAGGCCAATAGGGATAACACTATACTAGGCGAAACAATGGACACCGCATCATAACTAAGGATGCGTTCCCATAACCATAACTCATAAATTTTCAAAAGTGGAAATACATGGAAGGATACGAAGAAATAAAAAGCGATCCTAACAACTATAATAATAAACAACTAGGATAATCCTACATCTCGAACTAAGTACTACTTAGTTTCAAGATGGTACAAAACCATAAGTCTAATACTATCTAGCCACGTCTACGAGCTCTCTAAATGATCTCCAAACATCATCCATCACTCTCCAAAGTGATAAAATCCCAAACCGAGAGTCAATCCTTCTTAAGACTCACGACCTCCTTCTCCAAACATGGGACCTTGCGTCTTGAGCGCTGGTCGGCCTCAAAGCTGTCGAGGGCACTCATATGCCGGTACCCAACCCGCTTATAGAGTCCCGACGGACCTTCTCTCAAGGCCATCGACTTCTTCTCTACCTTAGTCAAATCTATCCTCAAATCCTCTACACGGTCCTCGTCCTCCTTGTCGATCGACAACCTACTTAGACTAATATTCTGGGATATGATCTTCCTCCAGATCAGACCCGTACCTCCATACTCCTCTGGCTCAGAAGCAACCTCCAACGGTATCTCCGATCCTAAAGGGCTACCTATCTCAGGTGAATGTGGTGGTGAATCAAAACCAAAAGGCTGTCCAGGGGACTCAAGCTCAGACAAAGGAGAACCTGGTCCAAGAGAATGTGCAGGACTCTACAAAGGAGGAGTAGCCCCTTATAGGATATCCTCATCATCCTCCTTCTGAGGATCCTCATCCTCATCAACATACTGATCCTCAATCTCATCCTCCTCCTCAACCTAATGCTCCTCCTCACCCTCGTCCATAGGGAGAGTCCATGAGTCGAGTCTGCATGCGGGTAAATCACGAGGTGGTACACTAAGATATCTAGGCCTCCTAAGACATGGTGATCTTGCTAAGCGGATAGGTGATGATGGTGGTCTCACGGACATCACGGGCGGTGCTATAAGCAAGCCTAAGTGCGTGCTCTCGCTAAAACTTGATGTAAAGTGAGGCGCCTGGGCGAGGCTAGGGCGATCGATGATGATGAACTAGGTGACGGGCAATCTCATAAGGATCACCCTACGCAACCGTCATGAGAGTCAATCTTTGGTGAACTAGCAGCAAGGACCTCCTCGGACACATCATAAGCTAGTGAAGGCATAGTCTGTGACAACGGCATATGGTAGGTGTAAGTGTTCAAAACAACTAGTTTTAATAAGCGCATCGACTTAACCAAAACACATATCACATAATGAAAGCTTTAAAAGTAGAGGTACCGCATTACTCAAAACATGCCTTTAATAAAACACATAAGTTCAGTTTCTTCACATAATCCCATATCAAATCAATCGAGTTCAAAACTTCAAAATCACAATATATCGTTTCCTCAAATCAAATTCCGTAATATCTAGATAATCACATCTCATTTTCCAAAACCAATAATCATATCTCATTCCCAAAATCAATAATCTTATCTCATAATAATAACGTTTCCAAAATCGGTTATGTAGAATATTAGTTTTCACATACACATCAAACCATAACACAAAGTGGCGTATGAATGGAATTCTAGAGAGAAAGTTAGAGGTTTGGGAACTTAGTGAGAGAAAGTGAAAGATATTATTATGAGCTCCAACTCTCTACCTTGGGAGTAGAGGTATTTATAGTCTTACATAAAGCGCGCACATCGGGTCATGGATCGGGCATGATGGGTAAAGACCCGTCCGTCCTCCACGGTGTTACTTAACTAAATACTACTTAACTTAAAGAACTACGACTACGAGCTTTCTATCGATTACATATACTTGAGGTGACCGACTCTTTAATACCGGAATTTCTAATTCCTAACAATCTCCCAAAGGAGGTCACTCAATCATGTACTAAACTTACATTGAATACAAACATATATTACATTAAAAAATTGTTCTTGCATTCTTGATGTAGTACTTTGCTCAAGCTCGTAGTCATTGATTCTTCACATTGCATGTTTGGTTAATCCAGTGGAGGTCTCTTCTTGATCCACGTGATAATAGTTTTGAGCCATCTTTTGAGATCATCGACTATAAAAATCTACGAGACATCCATTGTAGTGTTGGTATTATGTGATGTTGTGACTTTCGGACCGACATGCTCACATTACGGATCATGATATCTTCTCGCCAGTGGCGGAAGCTTTAGTTGATTCATGATATTGGCGGCGTAGAAGAAGCATGGAGTAAAAATATCGAGTCATTGATGCACTAATCATGATTTCTTTTGAGATGAATGTGATAAGTGAGCATGCGGCTATGGATTGACGCTTCATTACGATCGGTACCGCAAAGCGTCGGGTGTACCGCATACAGTGATTAGCAATAAATCGCCGCGAAAGTGTCTTTGATCACTTCGTTGAATTGAGTACTGCGACCCGGTTCCCGTTGATCGATACATGTCTTGCTGTGATCGGTATAATTACGAAGAATTTCCTTGTGAGGTTTAATGTTTGCTCTTTGTTCTCAAACCGGAACATTCAAAGAAGACAACACGGAGTGAGTGAACCCGGTGAATGTTAAGTCCTTTGATTGATGAGAAGAGATTTGAAAGACAATCGTGTATTGCTCGATAGAAATTGTTTTGCAATACCACGAAGGTTTTATTGAAAATCAATTATCAATCATAAAAACACCTTTTGGTTTGAAAAATGAGTACACGGTCGATGTGCTAAAGAAAAAGTTGTTAAGCACAAAGACCGGTTTTCAAAGGTATCCGTCGATCCATAACTCGAACGAGGATTGATTCAAGACTTAGAATCGCCCCATTGTTTACATTCGGTTGTCACATGGTTGATCTAATGAATAGATCTCACATGCCACCTACCAGAGCTTGTTTGATGTTGGCTCGGAAGGTTTTCCATCTTCATTGTGAATATGTATGCATATCACTCGGATGTTCAGCAATACCACAAGGATAATCGTGGGACTCAAGATATAATCTCTCTTTCCACATTGTGTGAGGCGAGAGAGTCTTCATTGAAAGTGTCTAATGAGATTTCTGATGATCTCGTGGCTCTAGACTCAATATGTGCATATTTGGATCTGTCTGGGAGACTAGAGAGAGGGTCTCCTTCTTGATATCAACAATCTCTAATAGAAAGTCAATAGATAATGTCGGTTCCCGTGAGAATGAAACAAGTCCTTTTAAGAGGAACTTGAGTGGTTTGGAAAGTTGAAGTGCGGTCGTCCTTTGGGTCCATGACGTCTTGTCTTCAATACCGATGTTACCATCGGTAGCATATGAATTGAACCCGGTTTACGCCCTAAGGTTGAATAAATGGAGGGCTATTTGTTTCACCCTTTTCTCATTCAATTCTTTTTAATTCTTCAACCCTTGATGCTGCTTACGAGACTTCATTGCAAGAACCTTGTTGGGTTTATTCTGATGCTTGCTCTGCCTCGATCCGACTCTTCCCATATCTCACTTTTCTCCTTTTATCATCATACATGTGGGAAGGATAGCATGTACATCCTTATAAAACCATTTACCTAATTATCGGTTTAAATCCAATTTAAATCACACATTCTCCCCGATCACAATTATCACATCATTTGAGATTTGTGATCTCTTATTGATTTAAATTGATTTTGAAAGCTTTAAGGAATTGTGACTTGATTATGAAAGCGATTTAAGCGATAAGGATCGGGTTTAAGACTTTAAACTCCATTGATATAACATGCATGTACATCTTTTGAAAACAATTTAATGCCAAATAACTTTTAATTTAATTGAAATCATTCTCCCCTCAATCAATGACATAGGTTGTTGATTGAGAGATAGAGATTTTGACAAATAAGTCGATGATTATCAAAAATAGAGACCGAGTTATTTTTCAAAGCATTTAGTTTTAACAGATAAATGTTTATAGAATCGAGCATGGAATTTTGAAAGCATGATAAAACATGGCTCATTCTTTCTTTAAAAACCGGGTTATTGCACGAAAATGACAATAAACCATTGTTTCTCTTTCTCTAATTTTTATTTTATTTTTTTTATTTTATTTTTAACATTGAACAACATCTAAAGTCCGTGTCATTCTTTGAATGACATCTCAAAGACCGTAGATATTATCGAATCGAGGAAAACATGACAAAAGGACAATATTTTTGAATTTTTTTTTTTTTTTTTCAAGATTTTTCAAATTTTATGGATTTTGAATGTTTTATAATTTTCTATTTGATTTTTGAAGGTTTTATAATTTTGTATTTTGTTTTCGAATAGATATATACAAGAGATAGATGAAGATAGACCTTTACTCCTCGTCTTCCTCACGAAGGCGTTTGAGTGTTCGGTTGAAGGCTTTTCAAGCCAAGGCATTGGAAGAATAAACTCAAACGTTCTCTCGGAAGAGCTTTGGTGAAGATATCGCTAAGCGATATTCGAGACCTCACAAAATAGAGTTCCACCACACCTTTTTCCACTTGTTCCCGATGAAATGATGTCGAATGTCGATATGCTTTGCTCTTGAGTGTTGAACATTGTTGCATGAGAGGCAATAGCACTTTATTATCCGCGATGCGGAGGATTTTGTTGAATTCAAAGCCATAGTCGGATAATTGAGATCTCATCCATAGGATTTGAGCACAACGAGGATGACATGGCTATGTATTCAACCTCTGTAGAGGAGATAGAAGTACTCATTTGTTTCTTTGAGGACCACTCACAAGCTTATCACCCAGCTCGAGCACCTCCGGATGTACTTGACGAGTATCTTGACACCACCGCATGATCGGCATCTGCATAGGTTGTTAGTGACATACCGGTGTCCTTGGTGCAAGACCCATATTGATGGTTCCTTGGAGATACCGAAAAACCCGTTTAACCGCTTCTAAGGTGCTTTTTAGTAAGCTTAGCACGGTATCTAGCACACATCAAACAATGAACAAGATGTCTGGTCTACTAGCGGTGAGGTACATCAAGGATCAATCATACTACGATATTTCGTTTGGTCAATCATGATCCACGAGTGATCCTCATCTAGTTTGGTTCTATCAATCATGGGGTGTCATGAGGTCACTTGAATCAAATCCAAATTTCTTTAAGATCTCTCGTTGCATATTTAGATTGATTTATGAAAATGCCTCGGGACTTTGTGAAATTTGTAATCCCAAGAAAATGACATTTGTCCATCATTGACATTTGAAATTTTGAACTCATTTCATTTGAAAACGATCACATTCCATTGGGTGCAATCGAGGCAAAAATAATATCATCAACATAAATTTGAACATGAATTAAATGTTTTGACTTCACGGTGAACAATGTTGGATCAAGCTGCTCCTTTGGTAAATCCGGTAGATAGAAGAAACTTTGTGATGTATCATACCATGCCCTTGGAGCTTGCTTTAAACCGTAAGAGCCTTCTTCAAACGATTAACGTGGTAGGATTCTCTTGATTCACAAATCCTTGAGGTTGGTGACATAGACAACTTCTTTAAGATCTCCGTTCGAAATGCCGTCTTCACATCCATCGATAGACCACCATGTTCTTACTAGCGGCATTAGCGAGAAGATTACGATTGCCTCGATTCGAGCAAGCTGGAGCAAAAGATTCTTCAAAGTCAATACCCTCCTCTTGGCGGTATCCTTTAGCAACTAATCGAGCCTTGTTCTTGATACATCACCATGCTCATCTAGTTTCACTTTGAAGATCCATTTAGAGCAATAATCATGGCACATTCGGAGCGGTACTAACTCCCATACATCAAGTCGATCAAACTCATGAATTACATCTTGCATAGCATTGAACCCGATCTTCGTTCATGGCGGTTTAACATCCTTTGGTTCGATCTTTGAGTACGGAGTTGAAGAAGCACCATAAGGCATCGGTTGCAAGTTGTTTCCGTGTTGATACAGACGAGAGGGATTTCCAATGATGTTGTCTAGTGGATGATCGTGAGTCCATTTTCTAAGGTGTTCATGTGGCGGTTGTTGAGGGGCCGAGGTAGCGAGTTGATGTCTCACGAAGAAGATGGTTACGATGATGATTCGAGGAGCAAATATGTTTTCAAATGGAGCATCTTGAGGAGTAGCAAAGGATTAACTTCATCATTGATGCGAAGCTTGATTCCATGATGTACATTTGAAGAATGATGATTTGTTGATGAGACGGAAGGATCGCTAGTAGGTGCTTCTTGACTTAAAGATATTGAGGCGAGGATTGATTTCATTCACGAGAATATGAGCGACCTCTGTTGTGGGATCAACACCTCATTAGTACTTGGATCATAAAGTTCATCAAACATAGGATCAAACAATTTCTTTAAATCATCTTGGATGGATGTACATATGGAGTTTCTTGAGAGGAGTTTGGAACAAGGATGAACCAATGGGACTGTATTTTGAGCGTGGGTCTGAGCTGGGTGTCAGAGAGCCATTTGACCGATCGACTCATCAAGCGTGCGTGAATTGTTTCCATGATATTTGGGTTCTTTTGTTGTAGATTCGGTATCCCTTTTGTTTGGTGCATATCCTACAAATACTCCAATGTCATCTTTAGCCCTAAGTTTGCCTAAGTCTTGACCCTCATTAGTTGGATAACACAATGCACCAAACACACGAAGGAAGAGATTAGGTTTTCATTGTGGACAAGTTCATATGGAGTTTTCCATGAGCAGTGTGAATCGAGGCGATTTTGTGTGTAGCATGCAATGGCAATTGCTTGACCCGGAGAAACATTGGAACCTTTGAGTAAATCGGCATTGTTCTAGCGGCTTCAACAAGAGTTAGATTTCGTCTTTCAACTACACCGTTACATTGAGGAGTTCGTGGAACACTTCTTTGATGGTGATTCCGGCACTTTCATAGAATTCACTAAGTTGTTTGTTGACAAACTCGGTTCCATTATACATTCGATAATTCAGCGGTTTTGTTAAGTCGAACTGCGGTTTGTTTGATGAGTTTGATGATGATATCGAGTTTCATCCTTTGTCCTTAAGAACTTGACCCGTGAATCTAGGTAATCATCAACCACAACTAACACATATTTCTTCCCAAATATATTCTCGCACCCTCATTGGTCCACATAAATCCATATGAATCATATGAAGAACTTACGTGACAAAGTTAGTAGGTTTGGGTTTATGGGCATACTTCTTCTTTTTCCCAATTGACATCTTGAACAAAGATAATCCTTTTCATACTTGAGTCTAGGTAAACCTACAACTAAGTCCTTTACGAGAGATCATTAATGGTGCAAGTTCAAGTGATTGAGGCGACGATGCCATAACCATGACTTTGTTTTAGAGGCCTTTGACGATAAGCAAATTGAGAAGACTTCATCATATCTTCGATAGATATGGTGTATAGATTTGAACCACGTGAACCTCTTAAAAGTTCCTTACCATCAAGTTCTCTAACAGAAGCGGTATGTTTTAGAAGGCTACTTCTAGATCGAATCGCAGAATTGACCAGCAGAGAAGGTTGTGACCAAGACCTTCTACATAGTAAACTCGGAGATCATACTTTTGCCAACAACATAGTCTCCATAACCCATAATAGCACCAAAATGATCATTCCGAATCTAAGGTCCCGATGAATTTGCTCGCGAAGTTCATGAGCGTGACCGGTCATGATCGTATGCTTGGAGCGGCTGAGTCCGGTACCACGAGCGATTTGAGCGATCTGCAGTTGAACACGACAAGAATGGATAAGCTGGATAATTGGGATCCCATGCAAGAATGGGTTCCATTTGGTTAGTAACGATGGTTGGAACACCGCATCGAAATAGAAGCATTTATATCGGAAAATGAGGCAATGGAATCATTGTGAATAGATGCGATACTAGTATGCGTATTAGCCACATTCACGAGTGTGCTCACTTCTTAAGGTAATAGTTCTACGGTGAGGCATCCATTTTCTAGTGGGCATTATCTCGATTAGTCTTATGACCAACAAGTATCCAATAATAGCCTATTTTCTTGAATGTTCTTCACCTTGGGTTTCCTTGTTTTCTAACTTTCTTCGTTTTGCCTTTTAGCCTTCTTAGCATGAATTTTAGCATTAACATTATTATTTGGACAATTAACATCATTAGGCGAACATTAACACCACATTCATGATTAGAAAGCAATTCAAGCGGACATCAATACAAGGTTTGCAAATAGTATCGAATTGAATTAATTACTGATGACGCCTATGGCAAATACTAGAATCAACACGATTCGTTTATTCGGTTCAAACTTAAAGTTCCTAGATTGTTCTTTTACTCTTTTCAGTGCACAATTTTAGCTTGAGGTCCTATCATTCCTTGTATTGTCTTGAGACTTTGACCGCTCCCTTTAGTGTCATTGATTACTCTGTAGGGAATGGGAACATTAGTTGGTTTAACTACTCTTTGCATCACTGTTTAGATGTCTTGGGATCGAACTACATGAAGGTACACTAAGGTTCACTTTCTTAAAACTAAATACCGAGATTTGTACTCCTAGAAGGCACACTGAGTTCTCTTTCTTAGCATTGATGGATCTCGGAATCTGAACTACTTAAAGGCGCTCGGTTCATATTCAAAACATTGGGAATCGAATGAATATCATACTTGGCATTAGGCATCGAGCATGGAATCAAAGGATTAACTCTCTCACCTAATGACTTTGGGCATATTGTGATCAAGCATTCTAAGATTTCTTGAGATCGTTTGGCATATAAGCATGCATGTCCAATTGCATTATCATGAGGTTTCTCTAACTTATCCTCTTCAAAAATCTCACGCAGACATTCTAGGCAATCCTTAAGGGATGAGAAGTATGTTTGAACAACAAGTTTGTTGTTCCTTAGATGAGAGGACATATGTCACGAGATAAAGCATATTTATTACAAGTGAACCTTTGATACATCATTCTCCCCATTGGTCATTGGCATTTCCCTTTTACGACTCTTGATTCTCAATTTCCTTTTGCAATGAGGCTATTTGTTCGTTATTTTTGTTCTGAGTGACCTTTATTGATTCAAATAACTCATTGAAATGACGTTTAACCTTTTCATTTCTTCTAGAAAACTTTCGTTTTCCTTTTGTAATGCATTTACTAGGTTTTGAAGATGAAGCGTTTGAGAATTACGAGAATCTAAAGGAGGAGGCATTTGGGAGCTGTCATATTGTTCGTTAGACCCTTTAATTGAGAGATTTGGGCTTTCAACTCTCGATCGTGTTGCATCGAGCTTGAATCGCTCATCACGTTTGTTAATTTGAAAAGCGCATCAAACTCGGAGCATCCGAGATGTCTTGATATTTGAAGTTTTGACATTTTCTTTAAGATGTTGATATTTTAGTTGTAAATTAAAATGCTCAACTTCTAGTTTAGAAAAATGTTTAACCAAATTGTCGTGATCATCGGTTCAATTTTCTCGTTTAGTTCGAATTAGTTTTTCAAGCTCAATGACACGATCATGGGAGACTTCGAGGCAACCGATAATTCATGAAATTTGGAAGCATTAATGGAACAATTTGTAGCGATGAAAAACACATCTTGAGCAATACATTGAAATCAGGTTCTCATTTAGTGTATGCAAGTTCTTCCTCTCAATCTCATTATATTTTAGTGCTCGCTCATAGTCACTAACTTCAACTATCATTGCATCAAATTCCTTTTCCATTCCCTTAATATCGGTTTCTATCCCTTTTAAGACTCTCAAAGTGATCTTTTAGAAGTTTAAAGAAAGGCATGACCTCGATTAAATAACATTCTTTCATTTGCTCAAAACCCTTTCTCCTTCCGTTATACGGTGGGTGTGATCCTTTTCTTGCAAGTTTTCTCAAAATCAACAAATAGTTGAAATATAACATATTGGCTAATTAAGGTCTTGCTTTTAGTGGCAATTGTTCTAGGAACAAGATGCATTGGTGTATTGGGGATACACAATCGCTCTAGGCATTTTCAAAGGGAGGTTTGTTTCAACAATATTTTCGACTTCCTTATCTAAATCCATTTTCCGAGAAGACTTGTTCGGGAGTTGACAATATCCGAGGCTTAAACATGTTCAAGGAAATCCGTTTTCCTTCTTGTAATCATGGGGTGTGATCTTTATTTTCTTCTCTACATTTAGGATCATCTAATTTCTTGTTCATCTTTTCCTAGTGACTTCATCGATTTCTTATCTTCCTCGGTGCACTCAGCGCAACTAGGTTTCTGTCTAGGTTTAAGGATTTCATTGCCATCATAAAGAACCTTATGAGCATTTCTAGCCCTTTTAATGACCTCTGGATTTGGTTCCTTAACAAGGGAATGCTATGCTTATCGCTTAAGACCCTATGCTTAGTGATCATGTGAGCGATCAGAATGGTGTTCCCTTGTATGTACAACTTGTTTTCAAGTTTGTTTTTCAAAGTTTTCGATTAGAAAAATCTTTCAAGAGTTTTGATTCCTTTGCATTAAATTCTTGCTTAAGCATTTTCACATTTTCTTGAAGTTCTTGTTTTGCTTAGCAGTTTTAGAAAGCTTTTCTTGAGGAATTTAGCTCTTGTTTTAATACTTCTTCTCGAAAATTACTTTTTCTAATGTTTGTACGCACTTGGTCATCCATTTCCTGCTCACACGGTGGTCAACTCAAACTTTGCACGTTGTTCATAAATAGCAACACGTTCTTTATAGGCATTTAGTTGAAATTACAGAATCATCGAGGGCACATGCGGTGTATTCATAAAAACATAGTCATTGTTGATTGCGGAAGATGCATCACTTGGTACAACTTCACTTTCACTTTGTTTCACATATTGATCATATGAGACAATATCGATATTACCCATATTTTCAACATTTGATTCAATAGTTTTGATTGATTGTACTTTGTCATGCATCTTGCACATCAACATCATCGTATAGTTTAATACCTGCGAGATGAGTTTGTCTTTGGATAGGCCGACTTGTGGTGAAAGAGACCTTGGGAGAAACCATTGGAGAAATGCTAGCCATAAAAGCGTATGTGCGATGGGTCCATCATCCACATCAGTCGTATGCATCACAATCGGCGACTTGAAAGGCATTCGATGATTGTGACCTATCTCTGAATAGGCTGCTCATCCACATCTCGCATCATAGGTCTTGGCATTGCCCTCGACTAGAAACAACAATTCCTCTTCATCCAAAGCGGCACCATTATCCCGAGCTTGTACTGACATCTTATCTCAAATAATCGGCGATACATGGGCGCTTTGGAGATGTGCGGTTCCTTGCAATGTGTCCCACCACCACGGTTATAACATTTGATCGGCTTAGTTTGACCTTGATTACCATTCCTTCCACGATTCGATTACCAACATAACCTCTACCAGCTCCACCTCTTCCCCGATCATCTTGTCTTTCTGAACTGGTTGCACCACGATCCTCCCATCTTTCTTGATAGCTTGATTGTGTGGGTTAGATCTTTGTTCGAGGTTGTTGTTGGTTTGTGGGAGGAATTCATGTTTTGACTAATCGAAGAGCTAGTTGATTAATGAAGTTGCCAGCGTGTGCATCGGCATCGACTTGTTTGAACATAGGATCGGGAATGAGTTTGTGATTACCATTACCCAAGGTATGACTTGTGAGGCTTTGGTTATGATTCCGATGTTTGAGTAGAAGGCGGTTGAGTCATTAGGCGAGCTTGACTCTCCCTGGTTGGTTTTAAAGCGATTAAGAATCATTTTTCAAACATAGCATGTCTCATTACGAAGGAGGAAGGCATAGAGTTGCTCATAGTTTGTATTCTTCAATCCTTTAGTGAGCTTCACAAAAGTGACAAACTTGTGCCATTCGGGATTCATGTTGTTCACAAATTTTGAGTTCAAATTGAATGTTAGGCATAGTCATTCGATGTTCCTCATATCATTCACCAACTTATGAAATCTCACATAGTACTCATAGACGCTCTCATCTGGTTTCATCTTGAAGTGATCAAATTCGTCATAGAGTTGTGATTCTCTGTCTTCCATAGTTAATTCAGAACACGAGAGAAGCATCTTGACATTATCCCATCTGCCTTTGCTTGGTGTTGTGATTGATCGACTTGTAGATGTCTTTAGGAAGACCTTGAAGAACAATGTTAGAAGCCCTAATATACGCATCGAATCTCTTTTCTCCTTATCATCAAGCTCATCATACATTTTAGGTCATCCATTCCGTAAATAGGGTTCCATCTTCATTAGTATCAAGTATATCTCTAGTCGTCTCAACTCGATCGGTCCTTCATCAATGGATTTGAGAATGTTGACACCATTTTCCTTTCCAAGGCGATCAATCGATTCGTTGAGCCCAAGAATCGTAGTCGATTCTGTCAAGCATGGGTGGACGAGTATCACGAACCGGTGCTTGAACATCCTCGACAATGTGGAGATGATAGTAGGAGCGTTGGTAGACATGTTAACAAATTATCACGGGATTTTATAACTCTATGATTAAACCGGGAAATAGATTCTTTCACGGGATTTTACTAAATCAAGAGAAACCGTAAACAATCACCCAAGTCGCTAGAAGATAATGCACCAAGTCGCTAACACCTAATACGCTACACCCCAAGTCGCTAAAGTCCCAAGTCGCTAGACAAATGCAGAGTCGCTAGTAGTAACTCGCTAAGCCTCAAGTCGCTAGCAAAATTTTGGCGTGATTAAGCTACTCAGTCGCTAAAGATTCAAGTCGCTAAAGAGCAACTCGCTCTGGACCAAGTCGCTACCACCAAGTCGCTACCCGTAGTGGAGAGTCCACTACTTGTCTTTGATAATCGCTAGGTCTAAGTCGCTAGCTCCAAAGCGTAACTCGCTACAAAATTGTGAAGCAAGTCGCTACTGAAGAAAGAGATCCGTATATCAAGTCGCTAGCAAGAAAACCACATAAACACCACTTTTCAATCCAAAACAACCCAACCAAGATGATTCAAGCTTACCAAATGAAAACCTAAACACTTGTGATGATTCTAAACATAAAAGTACTAACAAAATCCAAGCTTTAACACAAGAAATCAACCAAAGGATGCACAAACCACTAAACTTTTTCAAACTCAAAAACCACCTAAAAACCACTAAAAATCCAAAGATGTGCAAGATATGATCTAACCATGGCGCTTTGATACCAATTGTAGAATATTAGTTTTCACATACACATCAAACCATAACACAAAGTGGCGTATGAATGGAATTCTAGAGAGAAAGTTAGAGGTTTAGGAACTTAGTGAGAGAAAGTGAAAGATATTATTATAGCTCAACTCTCTGCCTTGGGAGGTAGAGAGTATTTATAGTCTTACATAAACGCACACATCGGGTCATGGATCGGGCATACTGATGGGTAAAGACCATCTGTCCTCCATGGTGTTACTTAACTAAATACTACTTAACTTAAAAGAACTACGACTACGAGCTTTCTATCGATTACATATGCTTGAGGTGACCGACTCTTTAATACCTGGAATTTCTAATTCCTAACAAGTTCACAATATCCCTTAACAATCATCTCATAATTCAAATCGCAATTCATACCATAATCAAATAAGAAGCTTTGGCTTGGCAAGCGGGCGTGCGTCGGTCGAGGATCAATTTTTCTTAAAAGCGGTTATAGTTTAGGGTTTATAAAATACCTAGTTCTCTATAACCTTGAGCTCTGATACCAATCTGTAACACCCCCAAATCTCGGTACAACGGAAGACTTAATCAAGTTTTCGGGGCGTTACTATTAGATTGGTATTGCACACAAGTATAATAAAAGATAACCATTTAACCATTTAAAACCAATCCCAAATCAAATATTCAAACATTTAATCCGAAAATATAAATATTAGACCCAAAACATAGGTTAATAAAATAGGTCCTCATAGATTATCAGAGTCCGAAATTATCCTTGAACCCCGCCTTCTTGCCAAGCTTCCACAATCCACATCTTTCAAATACAGGAAATCATGCTAAAAGGTCGACTACGGCTGGTGAGTTCATAGGTTTAATTTCAATCAAAATCATAGTGGACGATGAAGAGTTGATTTGCTATGCAAGACCAAAGATAGACAAACACCGTTTGCACACCGATCCATTCGGTTCACCAATCATAACACCGTCCGCATCCGGGGACAACTCGAGCTCGCGACTCGGTCCGAGCGCCGTGGCATAATCTAGAACAATTGCCAACCCGGACTAGGTCGATGTGAAGTCTATTCTTAGTTAGGCACGACTAACCTAAACTAAGGCAACAACTACCACACATCTATCTAAGCAGGTCAAGCATATAAGCAAATCCAAATAGTTTTTAACGGTCCAAAAGCAATGACATGATTCTCACCCCAATGTAGTTCAAAGCGTGGTTAAAGCGTAGATAAAAGTGGGGCTATGAAACTCACCTCAAGCAATCAACGCACTATCAACAGCACAAATACCACTAGCGAAGATAAGAAATCACACGACAACAACTATCGACTCGGCAAAACCTATTAATGTAGACCAACTTTAATACACATATTCCTCAAAAATAACGTTATCTATCCCAATATATTCCATTTCTTTATTTCCAAAAATGTCTCGTTTCACCATTTAATCCTAGTGTTTGGTATCCTCATGTGGGTGTATCGACGCAATATGATGCCATGAATGCACTCAAACAACCAATATATAACTCAATGCGACACAATGAGACCTCTAAGCGATAAGCTTCATAGTTCGATAAGTTTCGAATAAATAGTAGACCTTATCGAATTAATCAACTCGATAAACTCATTTATTTATTCGTGTCGCTTATTATCCCATAAATCAATCGTATCCTAAAGAGTCATAAGGATAATTCACCCATTAGTAAGGTTACCCAGCGTACCTAGGAGCTCTTATTAGATTCGTCAACCTAATAAGTCCGCTACTTACGTGGATCAACACTATTAACGTTAGGTTATCCGTGACCCATGCACACGTCTTGCAAATAAATAATTACTTATCCAATATTAAATGTCCACATTTGACATTTATTGATAAGCGACGTACTCGAAACCATAATTACTTATTTATTACAAAACCTTTCCAATTTAGTCGTTAGTTTCGTTTAAAATAGTAAATAACAAGATAAATTTTGTTATCGATATTTTTGGTACAAAAGCCCATTATTATTTACATTTCATAGTTTTATTAGCATTTTCATATATATATATATATATATATATATATATATATATATATATATATATATATATATATATATATATATATATATATATATATATATATTCCGTCAAATTCCATTATTAATCTCATATCATTATTCGTTTGAGTCCACAAGCACGAGTCATAACTTCGGCTTTTAATCAATCAATTGTCCAAATTATACTAAAGTTCATATTACGGCTTTGTCGAGTCAACTATTGACTAAAAAGTCAAAGTGGCGACGTAGCTCAAAGTCTACATTATATATCAAGTCAAAGTTAAATGTCACAATATCGCAATTTAATCCCAAACCAACTCAAAACATTCTCGCCAACCAATCAACCAATTATACTCGAAACCAATGTTATGACCCTAATGGTCATGATACGGTCGTGGTCGAGACCACGTGAACCAAACAAGCTCTAAAAGCTTTTCGGCTCACGCGTCTCATCCAAACCTCAACTACATCAACCAATAAGCTACCAAAGCGACCCGAATCGAACCCATGACCAACATAGGCCACGTCACCAACCATGGGTCACGTGCGTGACCATGGTGAATGCGTCGCCTCCACTCCCATCCAAACACAACCAAATCCAATCCACGACACTCAAAATCAATCATTCAAGCTCCAAACACTAACCAACCACAAAACCCATCAACTATTATTAATCAAGAACATGCAACTAAACCCTAAATGCAAACTCATCAAATCAATACACACACATGTACCAAACACTAATTACTTGTTTACTTAATCACTAATTAGCTTTAATTTCAGGTTTCACCCAAAAGCCCCAAATTAGTACATAGGGTCGAAACCCTAATTCCCAATTCATGGGTTTTTATTGCCCAATCAAGCTCAAAACATGTTCCTTTTACCTTATCTAATCACCAATTGCAAAAGCCCTTTGAAACCCTAAAAGTACGAATCTTAATTCTAGAATATGAAGGTGTTAATGAAGTCCGAATGGGTGTATGATATATGGTTGGAAAGAGGAGAAAGAGATCTATCTTTTGGTGGTTGATAACGCTTCAGATTATGCATGTTTTAGTAGCGTTATGTGTACTTTTATATATGTTATTTGGTTATATTTGCGTGATTATAGTACTTAAGCGCATCAAAAGATGTTTGTCTAGTGTTTATAACCAAGTGAGGAAGCGGTAGGAAAATAAAGAAATGTTGACAAAGCGAAGATTCCGTTTGATGAAGTCTAAATAATTATCTCGAGGACCTTTGAAGACCATAGTGATTGAAGAACCAAGTTCTACAAAGCAAAGTGAAGAAAGATCAAGTTTCCGTATCTCGGAAGATCAACGGATCCGTTACAATCGTAACCGGATCGGTTGAAAACGCCGAATCAATGTTTTAACCATCGCCACCGATCGGTCGCAACCCACAACCGGATCGGTTGGCGGTTATTATGAAGACCAACCGGATCGGTTGGTCGTATGACCGATCCGGTTGGAGAAGTCGCATCGCCAAACTTCATCACTAAGCTTTCCTTTGCATCCAAACGATTCTAGGTCCTTCTCTTGGTGTATTCTAATCCCTTCCTTACTCCTTGGAGGCCAAGTTCGACATTTAATACCCTAGGCCTTGGAATTAGTATAAATAGAGGCTAATTGTGAGCATATGAGACACACCTCAAATACAAATCTCTACTCATAAAAAAGCCTTAAGCTCTCAAAATTCGTCCTTAGAAATCCGTAGAAGTTTGGGTTCCAAAGTTCCACATTTGGAGGCCAAAACACCAAGAAGTCTACCTCAATCCTTTGGGAATCATTACTTCACCATTTGTAATCTTATTCCAAGCATTGTAAGACTTTTAATCATGTTTTCTAATGTTCAAAGTTCGAGTTTATGTTCATGTTTGCTATGGTGGCTAATTTCTTTATACACTTGCTTAAATGATGTTGATTATCATATGATTAGTTAGTGATTGTGTTAACATGTTTTAATTCAATTTCAAGTTGATTCTAAGATCCAATTGTGCTAAAGTTTCATAGTGACATTTGTTAATCAAGTTTGGCTAATTGATAGTAAGCGTTGGGGTCGAAAGAACTTATTGTTATTCAACTAGTCATAATCATTTTGTCTATGGATGATTGTTTTACCCATTATTCTTGATTATACAAAGGAACTAAGGTGTGGTTGTAATAGAAACACTTTTGATTATCAAATTGGATTGGTTGGAAACATCTAAATGGTCGTAAGATTATTTGTTGAGAATCAATTGTAGCCTTTTGTCTATGATCGGTTACCTTTTGTATTGACCATTTCTTAAGTAATTTGATGAACAAGTGGATGTTTTTGTGTTTAAGTTTATGTATGTAAACTTATGAAACTTGAATTGATCTTGAATTGATTGGTTAAACATAATGCTTGCTTTTATAAACTAAAATCTTGACGAAGGTTTAACTTGTAAGAACAATAGATTAGCTTTCAAACTAATTATCATAACCAACATGTTAAGAGGTTAACACAATTACATTAATCTATGATATGAAACTAGTTTAAGCAAGTGTAGTTTTTAATCATCGAATTTCATTATACCTATTTGCTTTATTATATGTTTTGATAGACTCGTTAATTCAAACTTGTGTTTAGATTCACTCAAATCCTATGAGCGATCCGACTTACCTTCTTAATCTTGCTATAACGGACGAGTATACTTGCTCGTATGTGTTATTGGTAATATTGGTAATTCACCTTTATAAATATAAAACTTGTACACAACCAGCACATCAAGTTTTTGGCGCCGCTACTAGGGATTTGATTGTGTTTCAACAAAGTTCTTGAATTTCCTCAGTCGATTTAAAAAAAAAAAATTCTCGAAACCTTAACGGATCCGGTTGCCTCTCAACCGAATCGGTTACGATTTTCCATCAATCAATTGGTCTAACCGATCGGTCGCGTCCACAACAGATCCGGTTACCTTCTCGACCCATAAAAACTATTTTCGTTGTTTGTCCGTGTGTTTAGATATTGCTGGATTCTCTAGGACATTGTATGAACACTTTCGAGCGTGAGAATAGAACCAATTACACCTCTTACCAACCCGAGCGTTTGATTTGAAGAAGAAGGAGAACACGTTTCATATCATTAGAAAACCATGTACCAAGAGTACCAAACCCATAATTTGATAACCTCGTAGAAGCCAAAGTTGTTTACAACCCTTTCACCAATTTACCTTTTCCCATGGCGGACGATCAACCCATGTGGGAACCAACCGAACCGTAGCACCAACCTCCGAAAGTGCTAATGTTGCTATTAACCTTGGTGACAACTTCATCGTGAAAGGACATCACCTTTCTATGATCAAAGACCAACAATTCGATGGCGAGCGCGGCCGATCCGCATAAGCACATTGCGAATTTATCAAAATTTGCGGCATGTTTCGTTATGGCGACACCGATGTCAATGCCATCAAACTCAAGCTTTTCCCATCATCACATGGGAGATGCTAAAGTATGGTACAATGAATTAACCCGGAATCATCAATACTTGGGAGGAGATGAGGCAAGCTTTTGTGAGCCGATTCTTTCCACCGCCATGTTTGATCGATTAATGGGAGAAATTCGTGCTTTCAACCAAAACCCAAGCGAATCACTTGTGAAGCTTGGCTTGAATGAAAGATTTCGCCGTAGTTGTCATGGACATGGACTATCAAAAGGAACCATCATCCAAATCTTTTACCATGGACTAGATGAAATCTCTCAAGGCATCCTTGATCTTTGGAGGAATTTTCTCTATAAGACTCAACGATGCACATCAATTGCTCGAAGATCGAGTACTTCTCAAGCTTGATTGGTCCAAAGATTCCAAAACCAAACCTCTCCGAAAAACCGTTGCTTTAATCGAAAATACCGACGCCTCAAAACTCATGGAGAAGATGGAAGCGTTAACCTCAAAAATCGACTCGCAATATAAAGATATCAAAGATGAAATGAAAGAAATGCGAGACGGATGCAACAATTGTGGAGGAAATCACCCATCATCCGAGTGAGACGATAAACCTATGGGTGGACCGAAGGAAGGAGAAGCGAATTACACTCGAGGAGGATCTGGTGGAGGAGGATATCGTAGTAATTATTACGGTCGAAATGCGGAAATTGGCAAGATCGCCGACCAGGGATGACAACCGTGATTCTCAACCACGAACCGACGATCCACCACCACAAAATCCTCGAAAAAGATGGAAGAAACCGAATTCGAAAAAACCATGAGAGAATTCGTGGGTGGTCAAAATCCGCAAATGATTTTATCAAAATCAATTTTTCAATCTCAAAGCCAAAGTTGAGCAAGGACGGAAAAATCATCAAGCATCTATCAAGATCTTGAAAACAAGCTTAGCGACTTTCGACCAACATTCCTCTAGACCATACGGTTCATTGCCAAGTAACACCCAATCCAACCCAAAACCATCGAATGATAAGGCGCATCGTCCACCACAAACAAGAAATGAGCATATCAATCTTGTCTTCACAGAAGTGGTCTCGTGACGATCCACCACCAAACCCTAATACTCCTGTCACCATTGATAGTGAGGATGAAACCGAGGAGCAAAACACAACTCAAATCACCAAAAGAAAAACATTCCATCCGTCAAGGCGATACACCAAAAATTCCTTATCCTCGGCGCTTTGAAGAAAGAAAAGATGGAAGAACGTTATAAAAGTTCATCGAAATAATCAAAGAGGTTAGACTCAATGTTCCTCTCGTTGATGTCTTAGCGGAATGCCCAATTACGGAAATTTACGAAAGAACTTCTTAATAACAAAAGCAAGCTTGAGCAAATATCGCACTTTTCTTAACGAAGAATGCTCGGCTATAGTTCAAAACAAAATCCTACCAAAGCTCGGAGATCACGGGATCTTTCTTATTCCGTGCACTTTGGGAATAATGTTAAATGTGATGCTTTGGCGATCTTGGCGCGAGTATCAATTTGATGCCTTATTCGCTCTATTCAAGTTGTGCAACAACAACCTAAAACCAACAAAATGAGCATCCGATTGGCAAATCATTCCTATCAATACCACAATGGAATCACGAGAATATGCTTGTTCAAGTCGGTAAATTCATTTTCCGATGGACTTTGTGATCTTGGAAATGGAAGAAGATAGTAAAGTTCCATTCATTCTAGGAAGACCTTTCTAAATACCGCTGATGCAATCATCAAAGTGAAAGGATGACACTTGTTTTAACATCGATATTATTGATGAAGTCACCGATGAGAATTAGATGCATTCTTGAGCGAATCCGATCCGTTCATGACTACTACGAAAAAATCAATGAAGCAGATTTTGACAAAGAATTTGATGATTTCATGAAAGTAGAATTGAAGGAGATAACTCGGAAAAAGAAGAAATGGAGGAAGAGGAAGAAAATTTTGAGGAAATAACTTTCAATAACGAGATGCGAATTAAATCCTCTATCGAAGAACCTCCCACGGATCTCGAACTCAAACCTCTCCCGGATCATCTTGAATATGCTTATTTGGAGGAAAACTCTTCTTCCACTAGTCATATCTTCATTGCTCGAGGATAATGAGAAAGAAAGTTTAGTTTCGTCCTCAAAATCACAAACAAGCTTTTGCTTGAAAACATCAAACATCCCGTGAATTAGTCCCAATTTACGCAAACACAAAATCAATTTTGAAGAAGGGATTAAACCTGTGGTAGAACGTCAACGTCGACTCAATCCCAACATGAAAGAAGTTGTTAAAAGGAGATCATTAAACTTCTCGATCTTTGGAATCATTTACCCAATTGAGGATAGCCCGTGGGTAAGCCCCACATACCTTTGTGTTCCCAAGAAAGGAGGAATGACGGTTGTAACTAATGAGCGAAATGAACTAGTTCCAACTAGAGCATCCTTTGGATGGCGCGTTTGTATTGACTATCGTAAGTTAAACAAAGCCACCGGAAAGATCACTTTCCACCCCGTTCATGGATCAAATGCTTGAAAGACTAGCGAAATAAATTCTTTTGTTTCCTTGATGGATTTTCGAGGATATTTCCAAATTCTATCGATCCTAACGATCAAGAAAAGACCACTTTCACTTGTCCTTTGGAACCACGCATATCGGCGTATGCCTTTTGGTCTTTGCAATGCACTGCGACTTTTCGGAGGTTTATGATCGCCATATTCCAAGACATGCTAGAAACCTCCATGGAAGTTTTCATGGATGATTTTTAGGTCTTTGGAGACTCATTTGAAGCTTGTCTTTCTAATCTCGATAAAATGCTCGAAAGATGTGAAGTCGCACATCTTGTTCTTAATCGAGAGAAATGCCACTTTATGGTAACGAAGGAATTGTGCTTGGCCACAAAATCTCCGATCTTTGGAATGGAAGTAGACAAGGCAAAGGTCGATGTCATCTCAAAACTTCCACCTCCAACTAACGTCAAAGTCGTTAGAAGTTTTTAGGACATGTTGGTTTCTACCACGATTCATCAAAGATTTTTCCAAAATATCTCGTCCTATAATGAAACTTACGGAGAAAGAATCTATCTTTGAATTCAATCTTTGATTGAATAAAAGCTTTCAAACTTGAAATCTCAACTTACTAGTGCTCTGATTAT
Source organism: Chrysanthemum lavandulifolium (assembly GCA_022545495.1). Lineage (NCBI taxonomy): Eukaryota > Viridiplantae > Streptophyta > Magnoliopsida > Asterales > Asteraceae > Chrysanthemum > Chrysanthemum lavandulifolium. The sequence continues at coordinate 71,913,807 of CM040245.1, read as the reverse complement.
GGTTTCACCTAATTGGTCACTACCTTCGAACTTATATGTGCGGCGATTTTGCTATTGGAGTGTCTTAGGCAACGCCAAGGAAAACACTTTTGTCACATATATTTTGCTAGCAAGACTTTGAATAGTGCTCGAAGAATTTATCTGAGTCACCAGAAAAAGAATTCTTCGTCGTCGTTTTCGCATTCGACAAATTCGATCATACCTCGTACTCTAAAAAGCGATCGTTTTACCGATCATTCGGTAGCTCAAGTATCACATTCACCAAGCAAGATGCTAAACCACGTCTTATTCGATGGATTTTGCTACTCCAAGAATTTGACATCGAAATCAAAGATAAGAAAGGAGCGAGTATCTTGTCACGATCACTTATCTCGCCTTGAAAATCCCAATCTTGAGGAATTAAAGAAGAAGAAATCGATGATTACTTTCCGATGAAACTCTCATGACCATCGATGGCGGCGATCCTTGGTTTGTTGACTGCGAACTACCTCGTCGGAGGAATTCTCGAGAAAAGGTCTAACTCGTGCTCAAAGAAGCAAATTCTTTTGGAACTTAAATACTACTTTTGGGAAGAACCATATCTTTCAAAATGTGTCCCGATGGGATGATCCGAAGATGTGTTTTCGGTTCCGAAACCCAAAAATTCTCGACGAATGTCATCATGGCCCAACTGGGGACATTATGGTCCTTCCACCACGCCTAAGAAAGTTTTTGATCTTTGGATTTTATTGTGACAATATTCAAAGAAGCACACACTTGTTCAAAATTGTGACGCTTGTCAAAGAACCACCAATCTCTCTCGAGAGATGAAATGCCATTAACAAGCATTCAAGTGTGTGAAATATTCGATATTTGGGAATAGATTTCATGGGACCTTTCCTAAATCCCACAAATTCGAATACATTCTCGCTATAGATTACGTGTCCGAATGGGCGTGTGAAGCTTTACCAACAAGCGATGCTCGTGTCGTGCGTTAATTTCCTCAAAAGCTTTTCACTCATTATGGAATTCCCAAGGCATTAATAAGCGATCGAGGAACCCATTTCTACAACCAACAAATGGAAAACCATGAAAGATATGGAGTTCATCATCGATTTGCGACGGCCTATCATCCACAAACTAGTGGTCAAGTCGAAAATACCAACAGAGCTCTCAAAAGAATACTAGAAAAAGCGGTGAAGGACAATCCTTGGTGTGGGCAAAGAAACTGAGCGATGCTCTATGGGCATTTCGCATACTTATAAAACTCAATTGGCACAACTCATACGGACTCTTGTATGGAAAGACTTGTCATTTGCCGTTCGAAGTTGAACATCGTGCTTATTGGGCTCTCGGAAATTGTAACACCGATCTCAAAATAGTTGGAGAGAAAAGATTCACGCAATTGCACGAACTCGATGAATTAAGACTTTAAGCTTATGAAAATTCCAAACTGTACGAAGCTAGAACAAAAGCTTATCACGATAAAAGCTACGAGTTGAAAAGAATTCAAAGCCGAGATAAAGTTATGCTTTTTAACATGAAATTCAAATTCAAAGCTCCTAAGTTACAACCAAAATGGTTCGGACCATATGTCGTTAAACATGGATATCCATACGGGTATGTCGAACTCTATGACAAACAAGGTGGAAGTTTCATTGTTAATGGACACCGAATCAAGTTATATTACGACAAGGAGCAAGCGAAAAAATTTCGAACATGACGATTGATCTTGGCGACACCATGAGAATGAATTGAAACTATCACCTTTGTAGCACCATTTCGGGAAGAATCCCACAACCTGTTCCTTGAAACCATCTCTGAGTTCATCTCGGGACGATATTGAAGCTCTGGTGAAGAATTCATGTACATCCCGAACTTTTCAAAATGTTCAAAGCGCCCTTGACTTAATAAATCGGGAAGACTCGAGTCGGTGATGACTCGGTAATAAAACAAGCGCTTCTCGGGAGGCAACCCGTGTGTTTTGTGTTTGATGGTCACTTCCCAGTTTAAACCTTCGTTGAACTTAAGTGTGGGGTGTGCCATCCTTTAATAAAACCTTTGTTTGTTTATAAGATTGTGTGCGGTGATGATTTCTAGTGAAGACCAGAGTGAAGAAAGAATTTTAAGTCGATAAACTCGTTGACATATCTGGTTTCATCTCTATTTTCCTATTTCTATACTTTGAAGTTCGTTTTCATTGAGGACAATGTCTAACTTAAGTGTGGGGGTGAATAGGAAAATTAGAGTTTTCATGCTTAAATTTAAAATTTTGTTTGCCCTTGTGATCTAGTTGTTTCACACTTTTAGGATTATCTATTAGAATAATTGGATCATTCCTTTGGTAAAAATTGGTAATATTTGAAACTTGAGATGTGTTTCGATTACTATTGCAATCTATTCGGATCGATAAACATTTGCTAGCACATATTATACCCTTTCCACTAAATTGTGAGGATTTGAGCCTATTTCTTATTAGCATACATCTTTTATGCTTAGATCTTTTGCTATGAGTGTGTCGGTGATTTTATTTATTCTAGAACTTGTGCTTGTAAATCATTACCGTGTCAAGCAGTGAGATTGCATTCATGCGATATAAGTGAATTAGTGTGATAAAGAGGCACCTTAGGATTTAACCCAAATGGCCTTCCATTTTACATTTAATGATTTATTAGCTAGCCACATTGGTTAGTTAACCACCCACATGGACCCATTTGTAGTGCTCATTTTAGCACTAGATACCCTAGTTACACCTCCGAGCCATCCCTTTCATTTTACTTCACCCGAGAAAATACAAAAGATTTTACACTTTAAACCTTAGCCTACCCCATATCAATGTCTAACGGTTGGTTGCTAGTCACCGAAAGTGAAGATTGTTCAAATAATTATGAGTACCACATCCTATGAGATTGATTGAACCATGAGGAGTTTATGTTAAAAAAAAAAAAAAAAAAAAAAAGCCAATGAGCTATGGTCGAGGAACAATTGTCATGGAAGTGCGAAAAAACTGTGGAATGTAGAAAGAAGAAAGCAAAGCTATAATCGTTTATTTGGTTCGTGGAATGTTTGGTAGCTAGCAACTTGGGTATTAGACTTGATTTTATTTTTATTTTTACACCAATTTCATAAACATTCCCATGCCTTATCCATACCCTTATCCCTTAGCCATATCATTATAACCCAAATAAAAGCCCTCTTTGATGTTTTTTACTTGGTGCTCACGCCACGATGGTGGAGTTTTGTTTCTTGTACAAGCTTATGGTAATAATCTAATCATGGTCGAGCAATGAGTGTGATTTATCTTGTTACTCCCTAAAAATGAGTGATTGAGTGAATTATATTTCGTTCCTTTTCGTGAGGTGTTTTGAAATGTTAATCATGCAAGAAAATCATTGGATATTGTCAAACATCTTGATTTTTCACCTTTATTAAGGATAATTGATGAATCCTCTCCGTATTTATACTTGGTTGATTTGCATCACATTTTTCATAATCACGATCTTGTACCGGTGGATGTTTGTTTTCCTAGATTTGCTTGAGGGCAAGCAAAGTTTAAGTGTGGGGAATTTGATAACGCTTTCAGTTGTGCATGTTTTTAGTAGCGTTATGTGTACTTTTATATCTCGTTATTTGGTTATATTTGCGTGATTATAGTACTTAAACGCATCAAAAGATGTTTGTCTAGTGTTTATAACCAAGTGTGAGGAAAGCGGTAGGAAAATAAAGAAATGTTCAAGAAAGCGAATATTCCCGCTTTAGTAAGTCTAAATCGAGTATCTCGAGGACCTTTGAAGACCATAGTGATTGAAGAACCAAGTTCTACAAAACAAAGTGAAGAAAGATCAAGTTTCAGTATCTCGAGAAGATCAACCGGATCCGGTTACAACCGTAACCGGATCGGTTGGAAAACAACTAGAATCAATGTTTTAACCATCGCCACCGATCGGTCGCAACCCGCAACCGGATCGGTTGGCGATTGTTGTGAAGACCAACCGGATCGGTTGGTCGTATGACCGATCCGGTTGGAGAAGTCGCATCCGCCAATCTTCATCACTAAGATTTCCATTTGCATCCAAACGATTCTAGGTCCTTCTCTTGGTGTATTCTAGTCCCTTCCTTACTCCTTAGAGGCCAAGTTCAGATTTAATACCCTAGGCCTTGGAATTAGTATAAATAAAGGCTAATTGTGAGCATATGAGACACACCTCAAATACAAATCTCTACTCATAAAAAAGCCTTAAGCTCTCAAAATTCGTCCTTAGAAATCCAGAAGTTTGGAGTTCCAAAGTTCCACATTTGAGGCCAAAACACCAAGAAGTCTACCTCAATCCTTTGGGAATCATTACTTCACCATTTGTAATCTTATTCCAAGCATTGTAAGACTTTAATCATGTTTTCTAATGTTCAAAGTTCCGAGTTTATGTTCATGTTTGCTATGAGTGGCTAATTTCTTTATACACTTGCTTAAATGATGTTGATTATCATATGATTAGTTAGTGATTGTGTTAACATGTTTTAATTCAATTTCAAGTTGATTCTAAGATCCAATTGTGCTAAAGTTTCATAGTGACATTTGTTAATCAAGTTTGGCTAATTGATAGTAAACGTTGGGGTCGAAAGAACTTATTGTTATTCAACTAGTCATAATCATTTTGTCTATGGATGATTGTTTTACCCATTATTCTTGATTATACAAAGGAACTAAGGTGTGGTTGTAATAGAAACACTTTTGATTATCAAATTGGATTGGTTGGAAACATCTAAATGGTCGTAAGATTAGTTGTTGAGAATCAATTGTAGCCTTTTGTCTATGATCGGTTACCTTTTGTATTGACCATTTCTTAAGTGATTTGATGAACAAGTGGATGTTTTTGTGTTTAAGTTTATGTATGTAAACTTATGAAACTTGAATTGATTGGTTAAACATAATGCTTGTTTTTATAAACTAAAATCTTGACGAAGGTTTAACTTGTAAGAACAATAGATTAGCTTTCAAACTAATTATCATAACCAACATGTTAAGAGGTTAACACAATTACATTAATCTATGATATGAAACTAGTTTAAGCAAGTGTAGTTTTTAATCATCCGAATTTCATTATAACTATTTGCTTTATTATATGTTTTGATAAACTCCGTTAATTCAAACTTGTGTTTAGATTCACTCAAATCCTCGCGAATCCATCCCGACTTACCTTCATAATCTTGCTATAACAGACGAGTATACTTGTCGTATGTGTTATTGGTAATATTGGTAATTCACCTTTTATAAATATAAAACTTGTACACAACCAACACATCAGTGGTGGAAGTGGTGGTTGACGCGCCGGCGTACGGCGGTGGTGGCTGGAACAGTGGCCGGTGGCCACTAAGGTGTTATTAGGGTTAGAGTTTATTTCTTGTAGAGAGAGAAAGGTAGAGAGATAAAGTGGTGTGTATGTTTTCTAGAGAGAGGAAAAAATGAGGTGAAATGAGGCTTGAGTGGTGTAAGATATTGGATTTCACATACACATCAAACCATAACACAAAGTAGGCGTACACGAGGTTTTTAGAGAGAGAAAGTTAGAGGTTTGGGAACTTTAGTGAGAGAAAGAAAAATCTTATTATGAGCTCCAACTCTACCTTGGAAGGTAGAGAGTATTTATAGTCTTACAATAAACGCCACACAACGGTGTGGATCGGGCATACGGTGGGTAAAGACCCGTCCGTCCTCCACGGTGTTACTTAACTAAATACTACTTAGCTTAAAAGAACTACGACTACGAGCTTTAACGATTACATATACTGAGGTGACCGACTTTAATACCGGAATTTCTAATTCCTAACAATCTCCCCCAAGGAGGTCACCTCAAACATATACTAAAATTACTTTTAATACAAACAGATATTACATTAACAATTGTTCTTGCATTCTTGATGTAGTACTTTGCTCAAGCTCGTAGTCATTGATTCTTCTCATTGCATGTTTGGTTAGTCTAAGTGGAGGTCTTTACGATCCACGTGATGATAATTTTGAGCCGACTTTTGAGATCATCGGTAACAAAATATCTCGAGACATCCATTGTGGTGTTGGTATTATGTGATGTTGTGACTTTCGGATCGACATGCTCACATTACGGATCATGAAATATTCTCATCGAGTAGCGGAAGCTTTGTTGATTCATGATATTAGCGCAGCAGAAGCGAAGCATGGAGTGAAAATATCGAGTCATTGATGCACTAATCATGATTTCTTTCGAGATGAATGTGTAGTGTGAGCATGCGTCTATGGATTGACCGCATCATTCGATCGATTGTAAACATAGGGCTTACTTGCATAAAAGCAGTTAGTATAATAAAGCGCGAAAGTGTCTTTGATCACTTCGTTGAATCGAGGTACACGCCCACGGTTCCTCGCTGATCAAGACAAGTACGCTTTTGTGATCGTGTATAATTCAAGAATTTCCTTGACAGGTTTCGCAATGCTCTAGCTGTTCTCAAACCAAACGCCTCAAAGAAGACAACACGGAGTGAGTGAACCAAATGAATAGAGATCCATTGATTGATGAAAGAGATTTGAAAAAACAATCGTGTATTGCACAATAGAAATTGTTTTTGCAATACAACGAAGGTTTTAATGAAAATCAATTATCAATCATAAACACCTTTTGATTTGAAATATTAGACACGGTCGAAGTGCTAAAGAAAAGAGTTTTGCACAATGACCGGTTTTTCAAAGGTATCCGTCAATCCATAACTCGAACCGAGATTGATTCAAAAGATTGAATCGCCCATTATTTCATTCGGTTGTCACATGGTTGATCTATTGAATAGATCTCACATGCCACCTACCGTGAGCTTGTTTGATGTTGGCTCGAAGGCTTTCCATCTTCATTGTGAATATGTATGCATATCACTCGGATGTTCCAGCAATACCACAAGGATAATGCGAGGACTCAAGATATAATCTCTCTTCCACATTGTGTGAAATGTAGAGTCTTCATTGAAAGTGTCCTAATGAGATTTATGGATGATCTCGTGGCTCTAGACTCAATTTGTGCATATTTGGATCCCTGAGCGGAGACTAGGAGAGGGTCTCCTCTTCAATATCAACAACTCTAAAAGAAAGTCGATATATAATGTCGGTTCCCGTGAGAATGAAACAAGTCCTTTTAAGAGGAACTTGAGTGGTTTGGGAAGTTGAAGTGCAAGCGCGTCCGGGTCCATGACGCCTTGTCTTTAATACCGATGTTACCTTGGTAACCATCGAGTATATGAATTGAACCCGTGATCCGCCCTAAGGTTGAATAAATGGAGGGCTATTTGTTTTCACCCTTTTGTCATTCAATTCTTTTTAATTCTTCAACCCCTTCAAGCTTACCAAGACTTCATAGCTAGAACCTTGTTGGGTTTATTCCAAGATTAGCTTAGTCTAAGTCAAGACTCTTCCCATATCTCATTTTCTCCTTTTTCAATATACCTAAGGACTTCTACACTATCTAGTGGATTGTCCCCTGGTAGATCCCTCCGGTTCTCGGCGGATTATGACAACAAATACCTAACCTTATCATCCTTATATCATCATTCATAAAGTAAAGTTGGTGGTCTATTTGATATTGTTCATCGCCATTGGAACCAATTGAAAATCAATCCACATACTTATGATATATTATCAAAGAATTTTGTACCGAATTGTTTTGATATTTTTAGAACAAGAGCTCCCCTCAACATGTGCATCAAGTGTTTGAAATTGTTTTGCACATGGAGGCAAGAGAAAGAGTTAACTTCTTTGAATTCCATTTTCTAAAAGATATCAACATCACTTCCCTAATCAAATCAAGTAGATAAAGCATTTTGGGGAAGGATGAGGTTTTTAAAGTTTTTCTCCCCCTCAATATGTGCCTCGAGGTTTGAAAAGAGTTTTGCACATACTAGAGGGAACCTGCATATTAAGATAAATGATCACGTTTGTGGTTTAAGATAGATGCTCCCCTTCAACATGTGTATGGAAAACTTGAAATCGTTTGGCACGTGTGGGAAGGAGAGCTTGCACATCCTTATAAAACCATTTACCGAATTATCAGTTTAAATCCAATTTAAATCACAAATTCTCCCCCGATAACAATTATCAAATCATTTGAGATTTGTGATCTCTCAGAGATTTAAATTGATTTTGAAAGCTTTTAAGGAGAATTGTGACTTGATTATGAAAGCGTTTTATCTCGATAAGGATCGGATTTTAAGACTTTATACTCCATTGAATTAAACATGCATGATTATCTTTTGAAAACAATTGAATGACAAATAACCTTTTAATTTAATTGAAATTATTCTCCCCTCAATCAATGACAAAGGTTGTTGATTGAGAGAGATATTTTGACAAATAAGTCGGATGATTATCAAAATAGAGTACTAGTTATTTTTCAAAGCGATTAGTTCGAGATAAATGTTTATAGAATCGAGCATTGGAATTTTGAAAACATGATAAAGTGTGGCTCGTTCATTCTTTAAAAACGGGTTATTGCTGAGATGACAATAAACCATCATTGTTTCTCTTTCTCCCAATTTTTTTTTTTTTTTTTTTTTTTTTTTTTTTTTTTTGAAAATTGAACAACATCTAAAGTCCCGTATCATTCTTTGAATGACAGCATCAAGACCGTAGATATAATCGAATCGAGAAAAACATGACAAAATGACAATATTTTTTGAGGATTTTTCGAATTTTTTCAAATTTTTATGGATTTTGAAAGTTTTATATTTTTCTATTTGATTTTTGAAGGTTTTATAATTTTGTATTTTGTTTTTCGAATAGATATATACAAGAGATAGATGAAAGAAACCTTTTACTCCTCTTCTTCCTCTTGAATACGTTTGAGTGTTTCTAGTTGAAGGCTTTTAAGGCCAAGTCGTGGAAGAATAAACTCAAAACGTTCTCTAGGAAGAGCTTTGGTGAAGATGTCGCTAACCGGTATTCGGTCTCTCAAAGTAAAGTTCCACCACACCGTTTTCCACTTGTTCCTTGATGAAATGATGTCGAATGTCGATGTGCTTTGCTCTTGAGTGTTGTACGTTGTTGCATGAGAGAGCAATAGCACTTTTATTATCACAAGACAGTAGGATTTTGTTAAATTCAAAGCCATAGTCGATAATGGGATCTCATCCATAGGATTTGAGCACAACAAGATGACATGGCTATGTATTCACCTCGTAGAGGAAATAGAAGTAATCATTTGCTTTTTGAAGACCGACTCACAAGCTTATCACCCAAAATTGTGCACCTCGACGCATTTCGACGAAAGTATCTTGACATCCTCGCATGATCAAGATCCGTGATAGGTCGTTAGTGACATACCGGTGTCCTTCGGTACCAAAGTCCCATATTGATGGTTCCTTGAGATACCGAAGACCCGTTTAACCGCTTCAAGGTGCTTTTAGTAGGCTTAGCTCGTATCTAGCACACATGCAAACAAATGAACAAGATGTCTCAGTCTACTAGCCGCGAGGTACATCGTGATCCAATCATACTACGATATTTCGTTTGGTCTACCATGATCCCCGAGTGGTCCTCATCTAGTTTGGTACATTCAATCATGGGAGTGTCAATGTGGTCACTTGAATTAAATCCAAATTTCTTTAAGATCTCATTTGCATATTTAGATTGATTTATGAAAATGCCTCCGGACTTTGTGAAATTTGTAGTCCTAAAAATGACATTTGTCCCATCATTGACATTTGAAATTTAGAACCCATTTCATTTGAAAAACGGTCACACTCATTGGGGTCATCGAGGCAAAGATGATATCATCAACATAAATTTGAACATGAATTAAATGTTTGCACGACTTCACGGTGAACAATGTTGGATCAATCGCTCCTTGCTAAATCCGGTAGATAGAAGAAACTTTGATAGCGATCATACCATTCCTCGAGCTTGCTTTAAACCGTAAAGAGCCTTCTTCAAACGATAAACGTAGTTGGATGCTCTTGATTCACAAATCCTTCCGGCTATCGACGTGACGACTTCTTTAAGATCTCCGCTCGTAAATGTCGTCTTTACATCCATCCGATAGACTACCATGTTCTTACTAGCGCATTAGCCAAAAGATTTTGATTGCCTCGATTCGAGCAACTGGAGCAAAAGATTCTTCAAAGTCAATACCTCCTCTTGACGGTATCCTTTAGCAACTAATCGAGCCTTGTTCTTCAACACATCACCATGCTCATCAAGTTTCACTTTGAAGATCCATTTTAGAGCAATAATCATAGCACAACTGGAGCGGTACTAACTCCAATACATCAAGTCGATCAAACTCATGAATTTCTTCTTGCATGGCATTGAACCATTGCCTTCATTCATGGCGCTTTAACATCTTTTGGTTCGATCTTAGAATACGGAGTCAAGAAGCACCATAAGGCATCGGTTGCAAGTTGTTTCCGTGTTGATACTGGACGAGAGGGATTTCCAATGATGTTGTCTAATGGATGATCGTGAGTCCATTTTCTAAGGTGTTCATGCAAGAGTTGAGGGATCGAGGTAGCGAGTCGATGTCTCCAAGAAGATGGTTCGATGATGGTTCGTGAGCAAATATGTTTTCAAATGGAGCATCTTCGTGAGTAGCAAAGGGATTAACTTCATCATTGATGCCGTAAAGCAGCTTCATGATGTACATTCAAGATTGATGATTTATTGATGAGATCGAGTTCTCAAAGAAGCAGTGCTTCTTAACTTAATGATATTGAGATCAAGGATTGACTTCATTCTCGAGATATGAGCAGCTCTGCTGTGGGAATTGGCGCTCAATAGCACTTGGCTCATAGAGTTCATCAAACATCGGATCAAACAATTTCTTCAAATCATCTTATTGGAGGTACATATGAAATAGCTGGAGTGGAATTTGGTACAAGGATGAACCAATGGACTGCTTTTGAAGTGCGGGTCTAGAACTGGGTTGTCCAGAGCCATTTGACCGTCACCATCAAACATGACGTGAATTATTTCCATGATATTTCGGGTTCTCTTGTTGTATATTCGGTATCCTTTTCTGCTTGGTGCATAACCTACAAATACTCCAATGTCCGCTTTAGCTCTAAGTTTGCCTAAATCTTGGCCCTCATTAGTTGGATAACACAATGCACCGAACACAAGAAGGAATGAAAGATTAGGTTTTCTCGTTGTGGACAAGTTCATATGGAGTTTTTCCATGAGCGGTGTGAATCGTGGATCGATTTGGGTGTAGCATGCATATGATGGCTTCACCCTGCAGAAACATTGGAACTTTGAGTAAATCAAGATTGTCCTTGCGGCTTCCACAAGAGTTCGATTTGCCTTTCAACTACACCGCTCGTTGAGGAGTTCGAGGAACACTTCTTTGATGACCGATTCCAATACTTTCATAAAACTCACTAAGTTGTTTGTTAACAAACTCGGCCCATTGTCTGCTCGGATGATTCGACCGCTTTGTTAAGACGAACTCGCAAATTGTTTGATGAGTTTGATGATGATATTTGAGTTTCATCCTTTGTCTTTAAGAACTTTACCCAGTGAATCTAGAGAAATCATCAACCACAACTAACACATATTTCTTCCCAAAGATATTCTCGTGACTCTCATGGGTCCACATAAGTCCATGTGAATTGCATGAAGAACTTCGTGATGACAGAGTTAGTAGGTTTGGGTTTATGGGCATACTTCTTGCTTTTTCCCAATTGGCATGTCGAACAAAGATGATCCTTTTCATACTTAAGTCTAGGTAAACCTACAACTAAGTCCTTTCGAGAGATCATTGATGGTGCCAAGTTCAAGTGATTGAGACGACGATGCCATAACCATGACTTTGTTTTAGAAGACTTTGACAACAAGCAAATTGGAGAAGACTTCATCATATCTTCGATAGAGATGGTGTATAGATTTGAACCACGTGAACCTCTTAAAATTCCTTACCATCAAGTTCTCTAACGAAACAAGTATGTTTTTCAAGGCTACTTCTAGATCGTAATCGCAGAATTGACCAACGAGAGAAAGTTATGACCAAGACCTTCTATACATAGTATACTCGGAGATAACACTTTACCAACAACATAATCTCCATAACCCATAATTGCATCGAAATGATCATTCCCGAATCTAATCGTCCCCAATGAATTTTCTCACAAGTTCATGAGCCGCGACCGTCGCCAACATATGCTTGGAACCACCGAGTCCAGTACCACGTAATCGATTTGAACGATCCATAGTTGAACACAAACAAGAATGGATAATCTGGATAATTGGGATTCTATGCAAGAATGGGTTCCATTTGGTTAGTAACAATGGTTGGAACACCCACATCGTAAATAGAAGCATTCATATCGTAAATTAAGGCAATGGAATCATTATGAATAGATGCAAGATTAGTATCAGATAGCCCTATTCAAAGTGTGCTCACTTCTTAAGGAATAGTTCTACTAGTAGGCATCCATTTTCTAGTGGGCATTGTCCGATTAGTCTTATGACCAACATGTATCCAATGATAGCCTATCTTACTAAATGTTCTTCCCGTGGTTTCCATTGTTTTCAACTTTCTTCGCCTTTGCCTTTTGCCTTCTTAGCATGATATTTTCATTGACAAGATTCATCGGGATTTGACAAGATTAGACAAAGTATTCATACCACATTCATGATTAGCAACATAATTCAAGCAGACATCATTACAAGGTTTGCAAATAGTATCGAATTCAATTAATTACAAGACGCCTATGGCTAATACTAGAATCAACACGATTCGCTTTATTCGCTCAAACTTAAAGTTCCTAGATTGGTCTTCTACTCTTCCAATGCACATTCTTAGCTTGCGAGGTCCCGTCATTTCTTGTATTGTCTTGAGACTTTGACCGCTTCGCTTTAATGTCACCGACATTCTGTAGATGGAATGGGAACATTAGTTGATTTTGCTACTTTTGCTTCTCCTGCTTAGATGCGCCTGGATCCGAACTACATCCAGCATACTAAGGTTCACTTTCTTAACACTAGACGTCTTTGGGATTTGTACTGGAAGGCACACTAGAGTTCGCTTTCTTAGCATTAACAGATCCGAATCAACTACTGAAGGCACACTACGGATCACATTCAAACATCGGCATCGAATGAATATCATACTTGGCACTAGGCATAGAACATGGAATCAAAGGATTAACTCTCTTACCTAAGGACTTTGGGCATATTGTAATTAAGCATTCTAGAATTTCTTGAGATCGTTTGGCATATAAGCATGCATGCCCAATTGCATTGTCAAGTGGTTTCTCTAATTTATCCTCTTCAACAATCTCACGAGACATTCTAGACAATCCTTAAGAGATGAGAAATATGTTTGAATAGCAAGTTTGTTATTCCCGAGATGAGGGGAACATATTTCACGATAAAGCATATTTGTTACTAGAGTGAACCTTTGATACACTATTCTCCCCATTGGTCATTGGCATTTTCCCTTTTACTGCCTCTTCGATTCTCAATTTCCTTTTGCAATGAAGCTATTTGTTCGTTGTTTTTGTTACGAGTGACCTTTATTGATTCAAATAACTCATTGAAATGACGCTTAACCTTTTCATTTTCTTCTAGAAAACTTACGCTTTCCTTTGTAATGCATTTACTAAGTTTTGAAGATGAAACTTTTAGAATTCGAGAATCTAAAAGAGGAGGCATTTGGGAGCCAGCCACATTGTTCTTTTCACCCTTTAATTGAGAGATTTGGGCTTTCAACTTTCTCGATCGTGTTACAATGAGCATGAATCGCTCATCACGCTTGTTTATTTGAAAATCTGATCAAACTCGGAGCATCCGAGGATGTCTTGATATTTGAAGTTTTACATTTTCTTTAAGATGTTGATATTTTAGTTGTAGATTAAAATGTTCAACCTCTAATTTAGAAAAATGTTTAACTACATTGTCGTGATCATCCAGTTCAATTTTCTCGCTTAGTTTAGAATTAGTCTTTTCAAGCTCAATGACACGATCATGGGAGACTTTCGTGGCAATGTGATAATTCATGAAATTGAGAAGCGTTAATGGAACAATTTGTAGTGATGAAAAACACATCTTGAGCAACACATTCAAGAATAAGATTCTCATTCAATGTATGCAAGTTCTTCCTCTCAATCTCATTATATTTTAGTGCACGCTAATAATCACTAACCTAAACTATCATTGCATCAAATTCCTTTTCCATTTCTTTAATGTCTAAATTCATTCCCTTTTCAAGACTTTCAAAATGATCTTTTAGTTGTTTAAAGAAAGGCATGACTTCGCTTGAATAACATTATTTTGTTTGCTCAAAACCCTTTCCCTTCAAGAATACCAGTGGGTGTGATCCTTTTCTTGCAAGTTTTCTCAAAATCAACAAATAGTTGAAAGATAACGATCGACCGATTAAGGTCTTGCTTTTAGTGGCAATAGTTCTAGGAACTAGATGCATTGGTGTATTGGGAGGATACACAATCGCTTTAGGCATTTTCCTAAGGGAGGGTTTGTTTCAACAATATTTTCCGCTCGCTTATCTAAGTCCATTTTCCGAACACTTGTTCGGGAGTCAACAATGTTCGAGGCTTAAACATGTTCAAGGAGATCCAACCTCCTTTTGTAGTCATGGGGTGTGATAATTATTTTCTTCTCTTTACATTTAGGATCATCTAGTTTCTTGTTCATCTTCTCCCTAGTGACTTCATCGATTTCTTATCTTCCTCCGTGCACTTAACGCAACTAGGTTTTTGTCTAGGTTTAAGAATCTCATTGCCATCATAGATCACACTTTGAGTCGCTTTTGCAATCTTCCCATACTCGTGGTTGGGTTTATCTATAATGGGAACACTATGCTTATAGCTTAAAACTCTATGCTTAGTGATTAAGTGAGCAGCTTGAATGGTATTTCCTTGTACGCATAACTTATTTTCAAGCTTGTTTTCAAGGTTTTAGATTAGAAAATCATTCAAAAGTTTTGATTCCTTAGCACCAATTCTTGCTTAAGCATTTTAACATTTTCTTGAAGTTCTTGTTTTGCTTAGCGCTTTAGAAAGCTTTTCTTGTAAGGACTTTAACTCTTGTTTTAATACTTCTTCTCTAAACCTACTTTTCTAATAGTTGTACGATTTGGTCATCCATTTTCCGCTCACGGGTGGTCAACTCAAATTTTGCACGTTGTTCATAAATAGCAACACGTTCTTTATAGGCATTGTTCGTAGATGACAGAATCATCGTGGGCACATGCAATGAATTCATCAAAACATAATCATTATTGATCGCAGAAGATGCATCACTTGGTACAATCTCACTTTCACTTTGTTTCACATATTTATCATATGGGACAACATTGATATTACCCATATTTTCAATATCCGACTCAATAAATACAGATTGATTGTACTCGTTATGTATCTTTGCTCATCAACTTCATCGATAATTTTAATACCTCGTAAATGAGTTTGTCTTCGATGGACCAGCTTGTGGTGATGAAGAGACTTTAGGAGAAACCATTGGAGAAATGCTAGCCATGAAGATGGTTTGTGCAATGGGTTCTTCATCAACATCGAGTCGCACGCATCACAATCGCCTACTTGAAATGCATTCGATGATTATTGCCTATCTCCGAATTGGTTGCTCATCCACATCCGCATCATATGTCTTAGCATTTCCCTCACCAAGAACAACAACTCCTCTTCATCCAAAGTTGCACCATTATCCCGAGCTTGCACAAGCAACATCATATCCTCAAGTACTCGGATTCGAGGCGTTTGGCGATGTGCAATTCCTTGCAATGTGTCCTCACCTCCACAATTGTAACATTTGATTGGCTTTGCTTGACCTCGATTACCATTCCTTCCCTATTCGATTTAAAGATAACCTCTACCAGCTCCACCTCTGCTTGTTCGATCGTCGTTCTTGAACTCGTTGCACCATAACCTTCCCATCTCGACGGTGGCTTGATTATGTGGATTGGAAGCGTTCGAGATTGTTGTTGGTGTGGAAGAGAGTTCATGTTTTGACTAATCGTGAGAGCTAGTTTATTAATGAAGTTTCCACGTGTACATCAAAGATCGACTTGTTTGAACATAGGATCGTGAATGAGTTTGTGATTACCATTACCCATGGGTATGACTTGTGAGGCTTTGGTTGTGATTCCGATGTTTGAGTAGAAGGCGCTTGAATCATTTGATGAGCTTGTCTCTCCTCGGTTGGTTTTGAACCGATTAAGAATCCTTTTTCAAACATAGCATGTCTCTCATTCAAGGAGGAAGGCATAGAGTTGCTCATAGTTTGTATTCTTCAATCCTTTGGTTAGCTTTACGATGTGACAAACTTGTGCCATTCGGGATTCATGTTGTTCACAAACTTTGAGTTCAAATTGAATGTTTGGCATAGTCATTCGATGTTCCTCATATCATTAACAAGCTTGTGGAATCTTACATAGTAGTCATAAACACTCTCATCCGGTTTCATCTTGAAGTGTTCAAATTCATCATAGAGTTGTGATTCTCTGCCTTCCATAGTTAATTCAGATCTTGAGAGAAGCATCTTGACATTATCCCACACCGCCTTGGCTTCGTGTTGTGATTGATCGCCTTGTAGATATCTTTGGAAGACCTTGAAGTACGATGTTAGAAGCCCCGATATCGCATCAAATCTCTTTTCTCCTTATCATCGAGCTCATCATATGTCTTTGGTCCGTCAATTCCATAGATCATTGTTCCATCTTCACCGTATCAATTAAGCCTCTAGTAATCTCAACCCGATATGGTCCTTCATCAATGGATTTGAGTATGTTGACCCCATTTTCCTTTCCAAGACAATACACCGATTCGTTGAGCCCAAGAGTCGTAGTCGCTTATGTCAAGCATGGGTGGACTAGTATCCGAACCATTGCTTGAACATCCTCAGAACAATGTGGAGATGATTGTAGGTACGGTGGTAGACATGTTTAAGAATTACACAACATTTTATAACTCTATGATTAAACCGGAAATAGATTCTTTCACGGATTTTACTAAATCAAGAGAAAACCGATTCAAAGGATATCACCCAAGTCGCTAGGAAACCTTGAACCAAGTCGCTATGCCAAGTCGCTATAGTCCCAAGTCGCTATATAACAACTCGCTACAATCCAAGTCGTTAGCAAAATTTTGACAAGAAGTCGCTAGCACCAAGTCGCTAATTTTTCAAGTTGCTAAATAGCAACTCGCTAGGTACCAACTCGCTAACACCAAGTCGCTAACAATATAAAGTACAAGTCACTAACTTACACCAAGTCGCCACCAGAGTGGAGAATCCACTAAGTGTACTTTTGTCGGCTTGTCTCAATAGACAAGTCGCTAGGACTAAATCGCTACCCAATAACACTCCAACTCGCTAACTTTTTATGAAGCAAGTCGCTATGATGAATATCACACCGAGAACCAAGTCGCTAGCAAGAAAAATCACATAAACACCACTTTTCAATCCAAAAACAACTTAACCACGATGATTCAAGCCTTCAAAGTCAAAACCTAAACACTTGTGATGATTCTAAACACAAAAGTACTATCAAAATCCAAACTTTAACACTAGAAATTAACCAAATGATGCAAAAACCACTAAACTTTTTCAAACTCAAAAACCACCTAAAAACCATTAGAAATCCAAAGATATGTAAGAGATGATCTAACCATGGCTCTTGATACCAATTGTAAGATATTGATTTCACATACACATCAAACCATAACACAAAGTAGGCGTACAAGAGGTTTTAGAGAGAAAGTTAGAGGTTTGGGAACTTTAGTGAGAGAAAGAAAAATCTTATTATGAGCTCCAACTCTACCTTGGAAGGTAGAGAGTATTTATAGTCTTACAATAAAATGCCACACAACGGGTCGTGGATCGTGCATACAAAGGTAAAGATCCGTCTGTCCTCCACGGTGTTACTTAACTAAATACTACTTAGCTTAAAAGAACTACGACTACGAGCTTTAACGATTACATATACTGAGGTGACCGACTTTTTAATACCGAATTTCTAATTCCTAACAGTGGGATTATATACTAGGAGCTAGGGACTTGAAAATAATTATTTAGGAGGGGGGGGGGCCTGCAAGCAAAAAGAGGAGGGTCGGAGTTGTTATTTTTTGTAACTATCCCGTTTACCCATTCCCGAGCTCATAAATTGTCCCCCGAGTGTCCCACGATATTTATTTAACTTTCCTACATCGTTACTTACGTTTTTCCACGAGTTTTGACTATTTATTTGTCAATTTTCGAGTTACGGTCTAAAAGTTACAATAACTCTTGTTTTAGGCTTTTCTAGTGCCGAATCGAATAGGCTTACCAAATAGAGTTAAACGCATATGATAACTCATTTAATAATGAAATAAACCGTAAAACCAATCGATTTATATAAAATCAACTCACGCTTATAAAATAGTGATAAAGGCAAATCTCGCTTTAATTTAACGTAATGCGGTTACCTAAAATAGACTCCTAAATTGCCGGTTGTCACATGCCTTCACCAAGATTGGTCTCTTGATTCTCTCTTCAACTTTCGTGAGAAAAATAGTCCATATTGTTCACACATACCTTCCTCGGAGGATTTAAATCGCATAATTTGGAAACCTTGACCATATTACTCCTATCCAAACATTATTTTTACATGGGACATCCGAGAAGAGTACAAGCCCCTTGCACTCATCCTACGTGAAAATGTTTGCAGCCTAGGGAAATCGAGAAATCCTTCCCGCTTGTTGTGCTCACATAATGTATTGTTTGCTAACATAACAACCATACAATCTCGCCTACTTCTTCGCAAGGCGAATTGTAAATCTTCAAGGCTCCAAGAATAAACTCATCCCTTATGGAATGTTCTTGACGCGCCTTTATCATAACGTCATGCATTTTCATCCTCAATTTCAAAGTCCGTTGTACGCATTTTGTGAACAAGATGATGGAACCGCTTAAACACATCTCTCATGAAGACTTTCTTCATTCTTGATTCCACCAACACTCATCAACCATTTGATGATCCTTCTAGCGAAAACTCTCAAGGAACTTAGTAGTCTTTCAAATAGGATCAATCATTTTGTACTCATGCTCTATCAATGTAATCCAATTTCCTTCATGAAATAAAACATCTTACATTTGATATCTTAGTGTTAGAACCTCTTAAACTAACCTTGGAATATAATTCATTATCAAGCTCATTGCATACCTTTAGTGAAGGTTCTGCTTAGCAGATGGACGGATCCCAAAGTTTGTGCTAGACGGATCCCTACTCTTAGGGAACTGTGGGATCCGGCAAACAGAAAATGCAATTGCAAACATTGTATTTCAAACATGTCCTTAGAACACCTCACACTAAGCTAGACATAGTGTCTTGAGGCAAATTAAGTCCTTATCAAGTTAAGTAGATCTTTCCTACTCACACATAAATCATCTAGATCACACTCAAAACGCTTGTAGATCTATCGCTTCACTTAAACCCATTACTCTTCCGCCTCTAGATCACTCATCATTTCTCACATGATCCCTCACATCTAGCCTTAGAAATCTTTCGGTTATAACAAAATTGATCATAATCATTCTTACCTCAAAATTGGTCGAAATTGATCAAATTCTAGTTTTCCCATCTTAAAGCCTTTAGGATATTCTCCAAAACATTATTCTAAGTCACTATCTGATCTCTAGGATCATTTAGCTTCACTTGAAACCCTAAAAAATCTTTAGTGTCATCTTTGTTCATTCATTGGTACTCATGAAAGTTCCAATTTCTTCCATAAAAGGCAATCATTAGCTACATCACTCATTACCCTCAAGTACTTAAGCACCCCTTCATTTAAGACATTTAGGAGGACTGAAACACTCAAGATGATATAGGTCTTAGACCTTAGAAACATCATTTTTATCCGCTCATATCTCACGAGAGCCGGATCCCTAGGATTAGCCTAGACGGATCCTTCGTTGGAGGAACCGGGATCCGGGTGATGATTATGTCAACTCTAGCTAAAACAATCATTTCAAGCTCATCCTTCTAACTTAAACACTCCATCTCATATTAAATGAGTTCCTAGATCAAGACAAACTCAAGTTGACTATTGTGCATGTTAATCATCACATTCCTATGAATTTTAGTGGCTTAAGTCTTGAAAGCACTTGCCAAATCTCTTGCTTTATAAACCACATTGTTAGGACTTCTAAAATCATCATCTTCATCCTCATTTTCAGCACTTGAGAAACCTTTACAAACCTCTTGAAATCATCTCATCATGAGGAAAACTCCAAGTAGTAACTTATCCACCAAAGAACCACCCAAGAAAATTGCTCGTGTTATACACGAAATCTCTTCAACCGAATCATCTCCGGTCAAACCAACAAATGCAAGGATTTCTTCTCAACCAATCAAACCAATTTCTAAAAGGATAGTGCCCACAAAACTACCTATGCCAAACACCACCATACCTCCTAGGCCAAACAATACCATCTCCACTAAACCATCACCATTGGTTCCTAGAGCTATCTCGTTTACAACTCCACTATCATCACCACACCTCTACAATTTAGAGGATTTTCCTCCTAGGCCGTCTCATCCTCCTCCGTCGGCAACATTCTCCTCATTAGGAGGAATAATGGTACATAATCAAGGTGTTGAGTCAACATTAACTCCGGCCTCCTTTTCGCCGTCACCATCATATAATCCCATTTGGATTATGAGAAATCATCAAAGTCAACCACCCGACCATATGGAAGTTGACACTTCTACCACCACCATCATTCTTGGTCGAGCCATCTTCAAATGCGCCTCCACCAATCCCTCCATCGCTTGAGGCTCCCAAGCCGCTTCACTTGATCCTTCGCATCAAGCTATTTCATTTCTTCCACCACCACTACCTAGCCATGACAAAGATTGTTATCATTGTCAACATGTTGAAAGTTTGATACATGAAGTACGAGAAGACCAACGTTTCATGTTCTATCATCTCCTCGAACGTTTCGACGAGATTAAACCTAAACACACTTGAGCTAGAGGATTTTAGTGGTGTCCTAGTTTCAAGCGTTACTTAGATAAGTCTAGTAATTCCAAGTCATGTATCGATCATTTTATTAGTTTTTAGAGTCATGTATATCATATCTCTAGTTTTATTAAATTAAATTACATGCTACTTGCTACATTTCTGAGTATATGATTATATTGTATAATATATATCTCACTTTGATATTAACATAATGTGTTATATCACCATTGTCGAAATTGATCATCACCAGACGGATCCCTTTATATTTGCCTCAGACGGATCCCTACAAGGAGGGAACTGGGATCCGTGATACGTAAAACTATTTTTCTACTAACTTGGATCATATTTACGTGAAATTATGCATTATACTTGTTTTCTAACCTTTGTTTTGTAGTTATTCAATTTACACATGAAGAGTTTGACACCCTAAAGCTAGGGGGAGCTTTGTGTCAAAGCAATATATTGCAAAATTACATGCAATATTAGGATTACATTTCATGACATCCCTTTGCAAAATTGCAATCATAAAGTGGGGAGCACATTCGTCACATAGACGAAATATTTTGCAAATTTAGTTGCAAATGAACTAGCTTAGTATTATTTTCTTGACGCCTCACATAGGGATGGACTCGTCAGTGGGGAGTAAAGACGAGATCCTTTCCGTTACTTGCTCTCTATTTTTTCTTTCTTTCACATGTTTTCCTAAAACAATGTGTTAGTTTCCTTCAAGATCTTTTGTTTCGACAAAAGGGGAGAAGAAAGTAAAACTACAAATTCAAACTTTTATTAATTTTAGCTTTTCCTTAAAATAATATTATGTTTTGTCATCAACAAAAGGGGAGATTGTTAATACAAATAAGTCAGAAACGTTTATTTATATTTTACGATCTTCTAATGTTTTATGGATAACAAACGAAAATCATTTTAACGAAACAAACAAAATACGTAATTAGTTTGAACTAATAGTTTCTAACACACTTACGCTTTCACATAAAACACTAAAACAAGTATAAATGATTTTATGATTTAGTATTACATATGACAACAACTAATGTTTACATATTTGGGTAAAATATACACATAACTAGTATGTAGTATATTGGGTAATATAAATGGGTAGAAACTTAAGTATCACAACCCATTGACCAATTACATTGAATATAGTTGGGTACAACCCAAAGTCCATGACCCATGGAGCTTGACCCATAACCCATTGCATGACATCATGCTTATATCATATATGGATAATATCCATAACCCATGGTATTGACCCATACCCATGTGACTAGGTGCATTGCACTAAAAGATACATTGTATCTAGTAAAGACCCATGGATCAACCCATGACCCATGACCCATAACCAAAATACCCATGGGTAAAGAGGGCGTCCCACGGATCCCTAGCTTTACGCTAGACGGATCCTTGTGGGAGGGATCCGTGGGATCCGGGGAACGAGACATTTTCCTCTATAAATAGTGAGCCATTTCTTCATTGTTTCTCACCCTTTCTCACATACTTTCTCCTTGAGTTTAAAACTCTCTAACCCCAGATCCAAGTGATCTATGTTTGTAGTTTTGTTTTTGTGTGATTCTCTATGTTCCTCTTAAAGGTGAGATCATCACCTTTGAAGTCAAGCAAGCTCAATTCCATGAGTTGCCATGCTTCCTGATCATCAAGACTACTAAAGTCCTCTTGTTGATGATTCTTTTCTTTCTTCTAAGAAGTGTAGTGTTGGAGACATTAGTGAAAGATGTCTCAAGTGTCAAGACGAAGACATTAGTGAAAGGTGTCGATCGTCCGTATTATAGGCATTAGTGAAGGGTGCCTAGAAGTCAAGTCACAAGACATTAATGAAGGGTGTCTTGCGGATCTAGCTAAAGGCAATAGTGAAAGGTGCCTTAGATGTACATTCGATATGGTGTGTTTCGATGTACAAGATATATTAAGATTAGATCCAAGGATATTAATATCCTTGATGATGTTGTAATAAGGAGTTGGTCTCCTTTGGGATTAGTCGTTGGTGTAGTAGTTCCTCCATTGTAATGGAACTCGGTATCTAGCCTAGTACCGGATAAAGGGTAGACGACGTTGTGTTAGGTGTGGTTCACCTTGGAGTGAAAGAACCCGGTGGTTAGCCTAGTACCGAAAAAAAGTAGGCAACGTTGTGAAGGTTTCTCCACCATAAGGAGTTGGTGTCGTGTAGTGATTACGAACTCTCGAGTAGGTGACTCGGGGAGTGGAGTAGGACAAGGAAGGTGTCCTTGTAGCGAACCACTATAAATACTCGCGTTGTGGTTTTTGCTTTTACTCTTATCTTTTCATTACATACTTCTATATGTTTGTTTATCAACATCCAACACACATCCAAATAGATTGACATAAGTCGATCTAAATAGTTTAAAAGTAAGTTTTAATTGGCAAAACTATTCAACCCCTACTAGTTTCCACAAAATCAACACAAATCCTCATTATAAACAACAACACCGTATCCATTAACCTCCCATCAATTCCAGTAGAAACCCTCGGACTCAGAGACAAATGTAAAGTTGTAAACAGAGGAAAATATATAAATTTCAATCACCAACTAATGAATTTATTCATCTTATTCGAACCACAAGCACAAATAAGTAACATATATTATCATCAAGCTTACTTTTTAGGAGGTTGGTCAACATCTTCAACCAAGAGGTCTCTTATCTTCTCATTGTAAACCTCCAACATGCTTACAAACAATTGATATCTCATTATATCACTCCTTTCTTCGTGATACCTTAAACAACTCCTCCAAGGTACGGTAGTTAATTCCCTGCTTTCAGTTCCTTCCATTGTAAATGTCTTACAGTCCCAGATGCCTGCACGCAAAGATACATACATTGAATCCATCAAGCACCGCACCACTAGAGTTGAAGTTTCTTGAAAAATAGCCTCTGCATACATAGTGAAAAACAAGTATTATAACAACAAAACAAAATAATAAAGATAAACAAGGTAAACAAAACGATCATAATCACCGCAATTACCTTGGTTGTCCTCGTGTTTGAAAATATGATCAAACTTGAACTCGCTTCTTTGATTTGAATCGCCCAATTATTTTCACTCATTCTCAAGAGATGAATCAAAATCAACAACAAATTGCCGACCCCTTAGCAATCTCGTCATGGTTCAACGGCCTACATCGATGTAACACCCTTATGTTCCCTTTAAGTTCAATCACTTCATTGTAAAGACGTCATCTCTCGAGCACTCTAAATGACATCTCTTCTTCAACATTTCACATTATGAGTGATACTTTTTCTTTAGAGTCTCATGTTCCTCCCCTTAAATCCACAACACAAGTATTACAAAAATCAAACACTTAAGACTAAAAACAATTATCAAAATGAAACGTAACTAAGAAACCCTCACCGAGAGTCCGAAGGCGATAAACCTCGGATCCGTGAAACGAATCAACAATCATACTTTTCACCGTTGGAAAGTGCTATCTGCTTTTCTCAAGTTCGAAAAAAAACAACTAATTTCATTAAGTACAAATTCATTCTATTAATAGAATTTGACATGAATTGCATAATTAAGAAAGGTTTCTAATTTATACCGTAACTTTGTTGCTTAATTCTTCAAACTTTTCAAATATAGGAAGTGTTAATGCTCTTGCTCAATTACTCTCATCACCATTACATTCAACACCCTTGACTTGCATTTTATTAAGCCAAGTGACGATTTTGGGAAAATGATTGGGGAAACTGTTTTATGAAAAGGGTTAATATTTAGAATGATTTGGGAGTCATGATCATGTCCGAACTAAAACAACAATGATATTTTGGGACCTGGATTTTGCAACACTAATTAAAAGAAGAAAATTAAAAAGAATGTATCAGATTGGAAAGGGAATAATATGGAAGGCGAATTGATTTTATTATCATATTATCAAAACACGATCGTTTAATGGGTTTTATACCCGACCTTGCATACACAATGACCACACACTCCACTTTTGAGAATTAATTGAAGAAATAAAGATGTAATTGTACCTTAATGCAATGATATGTGTGTGTTTTGTGGAGGTAACCGAGGAGAGGAAGAAAAGAAGAAGATGATTTAATAATCCAAATATATGAAATGTCTTTTATGCCCTTAGCTAAAACAAAAAGCAAAGCAAATAATGAGGTTGACTAACGGAAAACGGGTCAAGAGGCCAAAAGGGACCATTTTAGACTATAAAACTTGAAATAGGACCCCAACGATGAAATGGACCAGTTTGTCCCAACGCGAAGAGTTTTGCCAAGTTTAGGGACCAACCATGTATTTTAGTCTAAATAAAATTAAATCGAAACAAAATGCAAAAATGCAAAGAAGTTTGGGGCTCACCTCAATTGCCTTGTGTAAGGAGGTCACGTGAGGAGATGCAAAAGTAATGGTGTTAGTAGTGAGAAATGATGTGAGGGTGATGAGGTCACACCCATTACCTTTAGCCTTAGTTTAGTTGATTTTTGTTCCCGAATCATGTTTTCTTATTAGAGTGCAAGGTGTGATAATGTCGGGGTTGACGTTATCGACGGCGTGGTGCGTTACCACACCGGGAAGGACCAAACCAACGTTGTTCAATGGTGTTGGTCTATCGATGCGCATTGGTTTAGTTATTTTATAATTTTTTTGAAAACCCTAGTCGTTGGCTAGTCCAACGATTATATTTTCTTTCTTTTAATCCCACCTTATTTATATCATATACCCGCTTAACTATTTTTCACACAAAATTTTTCTTCTCTATACCAAAAACACATTCTTGTAAACTATGGATCCGAATAATAATGTTGATTACGACTCGAGGAATATGACATTTTATTTTTGACTAAGCGTAATAAGATCACCGATCGATGCAACACCAATAAGTCGAAAGTTCTCATACGGGTAGTCCGGTATACCATGAATGTGATGTTCTTCAAGAAGATTGTTGGTCGACTATTTTGGTGATAATCCAAAATTTCCGGAGGCATATTTTAGATGTCAATATCGTATGAGCATAAACCTACTTTTAGAAATAGTTAAATGTATTGAAATTTATACTACGATCCTCTTCTCGACTATTTTAAATTATTTGAAACCCGACCGATTATGCGAGGCAACCGAGTTTTAGTGTTATTATGAAATATACTTTGCATACGCCAATTGGCATACGACACTACACCGATGCATTTGATAAATATCAACAAATGGGTGAACATTGTGTACGCTGATTGTCTAGATCATTTTACTAAATGCATTATTGATTTGTAAATGCCTTAGTTTTAAAGAAAATTGACTTTAACGACATTCAAAATTTATATGCAACACATAAGAAGGTTTTATGAGTTTTCGGGTATGCTTGAAAGCATTGATTGTATGCATTGAGAATGGAAAAATTATCCAAAATCATGGCACGAGCAAGCTTATAAAAATACCCAACTATAATGCTTAAATTGTTGTGTCATGACGATTTGTGGATTTGACATGCATTTTTGAGATAGCGAGTGCGAAAAACGATATTAACGTCTTAGGTAATTCTTTGTTGTTCAACGACCTTATTGATGACATCCCCTGGCTTCGATTGAAGTAAATGGAGTTACGATGAAAAAGGGTATTACCTAGCTTACCCACGTTGGACAACTTTTGTCAAATCATTTACGGTGGCATGAGACGAGAAATATTAATTATTTAAAAGGCGACAATAAGGTGCACGAAAGGTTATCGAGCGAACTTTAGTGTCCTTCAAGAACGTTGGGGAATAACACAACAAAACGCGTCAATATCATGTCAACAAGATACGATTTAATCATGTATACTTACATCATATTGCATAACGTGATTTTGAAAGATTAAAAGTTCACGATAAGTGAATTCAACGAATTGTATATTAATATGCAACCAAATATACAACGTACTTGGAAGAGATCAAGTAAAACGACGAAAGCCAAAGAATTATGCGATAAAGAAATACACGCATCTTTAACGTAATATTATGGAGCATAGTTGGCAACGACATCAATAACAAAATTAGTTTGTTGATAAGTTGATGTATTTTATCTTCTCGTATTTTAAAAAAAATGTCCTTTTTTTTCCTTTTTCGTATTTTTGTTTAATAAATGAAGAATTAGTTTGTATGAAAAAATGAAAAATAAAATAAAATAGTGGGTTCTAAAAAGGTTTTAAAACATGTTACTAGTGAGGCGTCGGGTATCATGGCGTGCCAAAACAACTTTTAGTGTCACCAAGATCCCATTTGAAAACTCACACATCAAAATACTGGTCATTCATAACACCTCTTTCACATATCATTTGGGCCCACTCACACACCTCACTCATAAGGCATAAGACCCTTAATGTCATGTGTACAACCATTGACATGTAATTATGAAGAATGTAATTAGGTTTGCTTGTATGGAAGAACAAATACAAGAAAGTTATTCATTTTATAAGATCGTGATAGTTCTCTAGGGGAGCTTGATTTCAGTCAAACACAATGAGCTCTCATTGATTTGATTCGATGCATATAAAACATGTCTTAGATATTTTTGTGGGCTGCTTTACATGTCCTAACATAACTCATTTAACTCCATTTTATACTGATCCAAATTATATATACGATACATATATATATTATTCAACAGTCTCAGTATTATTGTGTGTGACCCTATGATCTCGTAAACTATCACCAACATAAGTATATGTTATACTATACACACATAAACCAACAATTTAGTCAACTTTTCTTCCATATTTCTCGAATGCATCCATAGAATCTAAAACAACAAATATAATCTACTGGTACCAAAGTTCATAACAACCAATAAGTAAGCTAAAAATGATGATAACGCGTGTAAATATATGAAATGCACATTTCTTACATATATGTATAGGCATTGTCGTCACTTTCATGCTTATTTATTGGCTGTTCATATGAACTTTGGTATTGATAGATTATATTTGCAATTTGAGGTTCTATATATGCATTCGAGGAAATTATGGACGAAAAGTTTGAGGAAATGATGGGGAACGAAGTAAAAGATATCAAATGAATATCAAGGCGAAATGAATTGAGGAAATCAAGTCCATTGTTGGTTTTAGATGAAAAAATATTTATGAAATGGTGAATTAAGAGTTATGAGTTGATAAATGTGAGTCGTGAAAGAATCAAACGATAAATGGAAGCACGAATGGATAATTCATGATAATGTGACGTTTGATAAAGTTGTTGTGGCATTTGGCTGTAACTTCTTGATAAGATCTTTTTTTATGGATGATAAAAGGCCACTTAACAAGAAAAACGTTATCTATAACTTTAATGTTTTGAGTTAAGCGTGAAAAAAAAAAGAAAAAAGAAAAAAGAAAAGAATTGATAAATACAACATTTTCCAAAAATCCGCAAAGTTTAACGCTGCTAATCAATCTTGTGATTTTTAAAAAAGTAGCAAAGTTTCAGCTTGCTAGTCAAATCTAAAAGTTAAATATTTTGGTGGAGAATGTTTATAAAATTAATTATTTTCTTTACTTTGCTTTTGTTAAAAGTAGTGTAGAATGTGAATAATGAAAAGTAGCCACCGCTCATCGTTTACTCTGCTACACGCTTTTTAAAAAACATTATAAAATTAGCTTTTTTAAAATTAAATTAAAACTCACACTCTCTTTACCAAACGATTATTAAAATTCAAAACGCTTATTATTCACCGCCACCGCTCAAAAAGTTTCACACGCTCCCGTAATAAAAAATACCCGTATCTAATCTTTAACCAAACGTTTACTTAATAAAGTTGAGAGTTTAACCGAATGTCAAAAACTCAAAACAATGGTAACACAGTTAAAGTAGTTCACTTCAAAACGTTTGCCAAAAACTTGAAAGGTCAACATCTTTGTTCCCCAATCTAACAAACAACTCAGTTTTCTAAACTAATCATCACACTCCGATAACCTTTTATAACCTCACCGGAACCCTATTTATAAAACCCATCTCACTGTGTGTTTTTTTTAACATAGACATGACTGTTCCTGTGGTGAAATTCCCACTATTTTCATGTATACGGATATTAGGAATACTTGTCGCTGCTTTGGTTCTTATATGGAATATTCGCTACAGAGGTGGATTGGCTTTGATCTCAGAGGATAAAAATCTCATCTTTAATGTAAATGCTCTGTAAATTTATATGATTTCAGTCTTTGTGTTTTCATATTGCATTTTTCATGGTGGGTTTTTTTTTTACTGCAGGTTCATCCTGTTTTGATGGTAATTGGCCTTGTTTTGCTCAATGGGAAGGTAACTTTATTTGTTTTATCTCGACTTATATCATCGTATTTGAATTGTACATTTTATGCAAATGTTTTAGCTTGATATAATGTAGTCTTTATGATAATCTTGTGGTCGCAAAAGAGTAATCTTACTAGTTGATTCGAGGATCACCATTGCATTTGTATTTAACCGACTTGTAGACTGTATTTCCTTGCAACTTAGGTCTCTGTGCAAACACGGTAGAGTAATGGTGTTCTGTCATAGTTTATTAGGCGTTTTGGGGTTCATAAATGTGTATAGGATGAAGGTTTTGGTGTTTCTAGTTTTATTTGGAACTGGCATACTTACATGACCATGCCGTAGTTTTAAGTAATACCGAAAACAGTATAGTCAAAGGCCTTCTCTGGGTCGGCTAGGCCCTAACAGCCATCCCGTCTTATTGACAAGACCCTCGCCTTTATTAGGCGTAACGCTCCGGTTATGAGGCGTGATGTGGTCTGATGTGATCCGTCAAACTTTAGTTTTATCTTGAAACACAAAACGCTCCTCATGTCAGATAGTTATTTGATGTAATAGTGGGTTTTGAGTCCACTCTGAATATAGAATATAGAAGCCATTCATGTCTGCTATATGAAGCCGTATCAGCGCCTTTACATTATTTTTGAATACTCTTTACTGCCACAAGAGAACTTTCAGAATTTGTTTTAACTTCTTTTATTGTATATTTAGCTACTTAGCTATAAAAATTCAAGATTTAAGATATGCTTGTTTATTATTTATTAAATATTAAACTTTTTAATCATTGTTTGTATTCAAAATAATTACTCTGCCTCGCCTTTTGTTGCATCTCGTTATAGTCCGTAGGCAAGGAGCGTCTTCTTTAGGTCGTTTATGCAAACCGTATTCCGTAAGAAAATTTTACCTGTGCCCTCGCCTTTTGTACATTTTATGCAAACCGTAATCCGTCAAAAAGGGGTAATTAGGATCATCATTGGATTTATATTTAATTGTCTTCAAGAAAAGTTACGATTGTATTTGTTTGAGCATTAGGTGTCTGTGCTAACACTGTAGATTAATGGTGTTGTGTATTAGTGTATCAGGCGGTTTGGGGGTTCGTAGATGCACATAGAATGTAGTTTCGGTGTTTCTAGGTTTATTTGGAACCGGGCATACTTACATGATGGTGCCATAGTTTTAAGTAATACGAGGATGGCTAAAAGTGTAGGCAGCTTACTGTTACAGCGTCAGCACAATCTTCGTTGGTTGTTTACTTGTTACCTACTTTCTTTAATCGAACTTAATGTCTTAATCCCTTGATATTTGCTATTAAGCCCGTGTTTTGACTTAGATATTATGGCAATATTAGCAAGTGAAGTGTGCCATTAATATATAATGGGTAGATGCATACATAAACACTAATATAACAACTTCAAACATTGTTGCGTATTAGGAGGTCAATCAGATGTCATGAGGCAAGATTTAAACAAGATCCCTCCTCCCTAATTCTCTTCATTTAGTGGCAGGGTTATCATGATTAGGACATAAATTAAGGGATTTATGGATCAGTGGTCCAATGTTGTGTCGAGAGATTTATAATTTTCGCTTTTGCAAGTTGAATAACACATCATTAAACTGTATTGTTCACTGGATTTATGTGTATATGCACGCCACCTAGAGTTTAACAGGAGAGAAAATCGAAAGAAATTCTTAGAGTGTGGTCCTACTGTCCTGCAACTAATATCAACAACTTCTGCTGTCACATTTATCAGATCCTGTTGTTATCTACTCCCATATATGTAGGGTATAACATACTACACTCACTATACAAGAAGGTATATAATTCTTAATTCTTGGTGGATGCAGCCATGCTGGCATACAAGACAGTATCAGGAACAAAGAGTTACAAAAAGCTCGTCCATCTTTCCCTTCAGTTCCTTGCATTTTTATTTGGAATAATTGGTCTATGGGCTGCTTGGAAATTTCACAATGACAAAGGCATCGACAACTTTTATAGCTTACACTCATGGTTGGGCTTAGCTTGCCTATTCTTATTTACTGTTCAGGTTATCTTTTATCCCTATTTCTATTACTACATGTTTTGGTATGAAAAAGTCAACTATTGAACCTCATATCTTTGACTGTTTAGTGGGGAGCTGGATTCGCTACATTCTGGTACCCAGGTGGTTCAAGAAACAGCAGGGCTTCTCTGATGCCTTGGCATGTGTTTTTTGGAGTCTACATTTATGCGCTTGCCGTTGCTGCTTGTGCTACCGGCCTTTTGGAAAAAGCTACGTTTCTTCAGACCAACAACATAATTTCACGCTATTCTGCAGAAGCAATATTAGTGAATATTTTAGGTGTTTTGATTGTGTTCTTGGGCGGTTTTGTTATACTTGGCATCATTTCACCACCAAATGGCAAAGGCGACGTTCTTAGAGGATCGGTAGAGTAAACAGGAGTTGTATTTGATCTGGATTTTAAAGGTGTGACTGAGAGGCTATAGTTACTGATGTAATAGTAATGATCAAATTCTTAGACAATCATTACATGTTATTATACAAATTTGTTGAGGTATATTCTTGCATTTTCGGTATGTGCTGTTATTTTAATAAATTATTCACGAATGGTTGTCTGCAATCAAGGGTCTCGAGCTCCCTGTTGGCAGGTTATTCTGATTGTGGAGCCTTCAAGTGGAAGATGGGTCCAGCTTGAATCGACACTGCTGTAGTTGCAACTTGCAAGTGCACATTTTGAATAGCCTTAAACATGTTTTAGCGAATCTGGTAATTTAGTTGTATGTTGTCGCATATCCATTGGATTCGATTCAAAGAGTAATTTAGATGGTTGTCTAATATACTGAGACCCTCTTTTTGGCGAAAGGCTGAATCCCAAAGATTACTTATATATTTATGTGTAAATATCACTAACATGTTCTTTCTCGCTATTTTGGATCAGATAAACTTGTTTCAAGTCGAATTTAGCTTGAATTATGCGAAGAATGGCATACATCTGGTTACAATAGTCGGACACTCGCTATCATATTATTACACGGGTTTGCTAATAATAAGTTTATGTATATGCTAAGGCACACTTAAAATCGTGTACAGAATCATAACTATTCCTAAAAGAGGTTTAAATCGGCGGAGAAACCGTGACCTTGTGCACCCGTTTTGGTTGCCGACTGACCCTTCCCCAAAGACCTAGCTTAGTCAATGAGCACCTGTTTAGTGACCTTTAGCATTAGTAAAGATTGAACCTACGATCAACTCCTTAAAAACTTCCTTAACTGTAGATATTTGTGATTGATGAGTGATACAACTAAAACAATACTCCAATAATACAAAATCATCTCTACTTTTTTTGATACAAATCATCTCTAATGATGAACACCTCAAAGTGGTTAAAGTACATGATATGATTTTAGTCTTTTAGACACAAGTGTTATGAAATGTTAAACTTACCTCTAGAAGCTATGTATGTTAGTAACAAATACTTGACTACTTGGTTAAAATTGATTTATTCGAATAGAAATAAGAGGAGTTACAACAATAACACCATAACACCAATAACATCGTCCACGTCAGCGCCACATCAGCTTTAACATTTAACATTAACATCCCCAAAAAACACCTACAACAATAACATCCCAATAACATCAATAAGATTCCCAACAATTTACAAAACAACCTCATTTAGGCGTAAATGAAAAAAGAAAAAAAAAAAAAAACCCCCAAATAACGCCTGTTGGGCATCAACGCTGACCAAATAACACCACTTTAACAATCAAGTTCCAATGGTAATAATCGAATAACGCCAGTTAACGCGGTTTTAACGGGTTCCGCGTTATCATTGTAAGTGCTCTAAGTATCAAATAATTAATACATTATTAAAAAAAGATTAGGCTATAAAATAACAACGGATTTGTATTTATGTTCTACTATAACAGGCGTACTTGTTTTCGTTCAGCTATATGTTTCGATATCATACTTGTTAGTGACCTGCAGAGGCGGAGACAGGAGGGGGCATGTTAACACATGCCCTCTAGCGAAAAAAATATAATGTAAATTTTTTAAAATATATGGCTATTTTTGTAATTCGCCCATCTTAACGAACCATTTTGTAATATAGTTTTTAAAACTATCAAAGTTTGCCACTCGACTATAACTTTGAGGCTTCGCCTCTGATGACGTGTGAAAGACATTTTGGTAATTTCAAAAATGTAGCAAATAAAAATAACATGAGAACATAATGTGAAAGAGGCTGTTATTACGTAGCTTTAAAAAAAAAAAAAAAAAAAAAAAGATTTTTTATGACCCAATTTCATTTTGCCCCAAAATGAAACAATGTTTAAAGTTTTGCTTAAAATTTTTTTGACTTTCATAGTTCCTCCATCTAAAATTATATGACTTGTGCGGAGCAAATATAAAAGTCACTTTTTAGCATACCTATTTTTGGTTCAAAAATAGAATTAGCTCCCTATAGCATTTTTATTATTATTATTATTTGTTTTTAAATAAAAATTAAAAAATAGAAAATATTTACAAGCCACCCTAGGAAAACCCTTTTGTCTCAAAGAACACATTCTCGGTTGTTCCTCCTCCTCCTCCCTGTCGCCGCCCTTCCCCATCGCATCTCCACCGCTCCTCCCTCTTCTTCCGCGGTTAGTAACACATTAAACTTTAATTACACTTGTTCCTAGCCTACGTATTTCTTTGTTGTTTTTGTATTCATTTACATCTTCATATTATTATTAAAGTTTGTGTGACTTAGCTAAAACAAACTCTATACCTCATTCTATAAGTTTACCTTTTTTCCTCTTTGTTTCTTAGCCACTTGAAGCTTGTTGTTTTACAGTAATTAATTTTTCATATGAGACCATCATAGGTCACTAGGTATGGTGCATATATGTTCATGGTATTTTGATTGGAATTGAGTTTGAATTTGGAGCTGTGCAATGTTTGAAACCAGCTCTTTTTGATCTCGATTAAGCTGAAAAGTTAATGTCTTTTGGATTTTGGATTAGGCCCCATAGACTTTCAGTCTTCATACTTGGCATTGTCATTATCTTCTAAACGGATACAATTGTGTGTTTTTGAGTGGTAATGTTCTTGTTTAGTGTCGAGATACTGAAGGGGAAAAAAAAACGTATCTTTTTGTCAAGAAAACAACTTTTAACTTTTTATTTCGGAGGGCCATGAAAATAAAAATAAATTCCAATTAGCAAATACATTAAAAAAATTATAACTTTAATGGAGAAAATAAAGACTGCCATAGATATACCAGCAAATACCACCTTTCAGTGTTCATCATAGTATCATATGGCTGATTTGGCCATATGCGTAAATGAAGATGTTATTAGAAACTCAGGATTGTTTCGTTCCATGAGCTTCTAACAGTGGTTTACACTTGGATTACAAGTAAGTGCACGGAAGTTAGTTTGATATGGTTAGACTAGATTGTGGACCTTCGTAAAGCATGTACTAGTATCGGATAGGTTTTATTCACCTCATAGGTAAACATTCTAGCTCATCGCTAGCTTTTGTGTATATGTATATATGTCCGTCCATTTTTTTAGTAGTGGTCATGCTTGGCATTTTGTTTGTGTAACAAAGGTCTAAAACCTTGGATTTCTATTCCCGCTCGAGTGTTAACATGACATCATGATAGCACCCTTGTAAAAATTTTCACCTTCTTAATAAACCATGTATGAATTATAGAGTAAACATCGGCGTCCTTTGTCTTACAGATGAAACTGAAAAAGCAGAAGCGTCATCGCAGAAGTGTTGCATTCTTTACAACGTGCTATAATTTCAGAGCACCCTTCAAGATCTTGTGTGACGGGACGTTTATACACCATCTTCTTCTTAATCGCATTACTCCAGCTGATACTGCTATTTCTAATATCTTGGGTGCTCCAGTCAAACTGTTCACTACCAGGTTGGATGCATTTATATTTATAATGCTTTTACAACTTCTAACACATTTTGCTAACTTTAAGACTTTTATGCTCCTTAATATTATCCATTAGATGTGTTCTTGCGGAGTTGAAAAGTCTTGGTGCAGCCTGCATTGATTCTCTTAATGTGGCTCGTGATCTTGCACCTGCAAGGTGAGTATCGTCTTTTCAACGGGTAGTTATGATTATATTTTCCACCACTAAAACTAAGATTTTTGTCATATGCAGGTGTGATCACGAGAAGAGGAAAAGTGCTGTGGATTGTCTAACAGACGTTATTGGTGAAAAAAATTCGGAGCATTTCTTTGTTGCTAGTCAAGATGCTGATTTGCGCAAGCAGCTTCAAGAGGTTTATACTTAATTTTATATGTTCCGTTTATATAAATGGTTTAAATTATATTTGCGATTCTTTTTATGATAATATTTTATATGTTATATGATTACAGGTACCAGCTGTGCCTTTAATATATGCTCTTCGAAATGCTTTATTTCTCGAGACTCCATCTCCTTCTCAACAACAATTTGCTAAATCTGCTGAAGAAGAACGCTCACACGTGAGTGAGTTGGAGCTTAAATGCTTCTTAATATGACAAAAAAGTAATATGACAAAAGAAGTTCAACAGAAGATGAGGCGGGGATCCGCTCAAGCAGATGATGTTTCACATATAATATCATTAAAGATTTGAAGAAAGATGCTGCTAGAAGGAAAACGGATGTGAAGGACAAAGTACAATTCAAGAGAAAAGAGCTAAGGTATTGGTCTTTATGTACTAATATTCATCAGTTAAATTTACTACTTTTATACTTCATTGTTTCTTTTGAATTTCTCTTTGATTCATGATTGTCGAGTTTTGCTATTAAAGTATCAATAATTTGTGGACCTTTTACAGGGTCCAAATCCTCTCTCTTGTAAGAAGAAGAAAAAGGAGAATCAAAAACCTGTTACCAAACAAGTAAGTAATTACTAATTTATCTTTTACCGCTTTTGAGAACCAACTGTTTTTTGTTGCTTAATGTGTTTCTTATTGTATACCGGCAGGAAAATAATGAGAGTGCTGAATCAACACGGAGCAGGAGCAAGAAAAGGAAGCGGTCTCGTAAGCAAAAAATTCCTACTAGTGCAACCGACTAAACAATATGTGATAGGTAAATAAGTACTTACTTCAACAACCAGCTTATAACAATTTAAAGTTTTAAACATCAAGACTTGTTGATTGCTGTTTTATTTCCATTGCCATTTCATCTTCCATACCCTGTTTCATATAGGTAAATTAGAATTTTAAACACGCTAATACACTTGATGCTTGTCTCTATTTACAGGTCTAGATGTTATGACATGCAAACCGAGGATCTTGTCATATTGGAGTCTTGAAGATTAGTTGAAACCTTCTCAAATGATGAGTTTTTCTCTGTTTTAACATGGATAGGATATAGTTGGCGAGAACTGCATATGAACAGGTGTCCATAAAGCTTAGGCTCATTTTTGTGGTATGATACATCGTGCAGTTTCTTTAAACACGAGTTGTGTCTCACTGGCTCTCTTGTTATCTAAGTTTCTTCAGGAACCATTAATCACATTTCACTTCTTGTTTTGTCGGGTCTTGTTGCCATTTATATATTTGTTACATAAATGACAAATTATGTTTATAATCAAACTTGCAATAGTTTTCTATCATAGATTCATAGAACACAAAACATGTTTTTTGTTCCAGAATCACACCGAGTACAATGTTGATAGCTTTGATCGAACGATGTAATCAACTTGGTCATGGAGGTTTCTTTGTGACATTTTCAAGAATATTTTGGTATAACCAAACTAATGACAAAATAGATGTTAGGTCACCCTCAATAAACATGATTAACATTGCTTAAATTTGGGTATAACTATACCACAACTTATTCTGCATCAAGTTTTATGCATTAAAATTTATCATTACTGGGTAGAACTAACCAGCACTAATAAGCTTATTTTGCATCGAGTTGTATACACAAAATAGTTTCATGATCCAACCGAATGGGCAGGCTAGTTTCATGACTTTACTTGATAATAAAGAGTCATGCAAACAATCATAAAGAATGGCAATACTAAGATTATTGAATAAAAAAATTTCAAATAAAAATCCGACATACGAAACATTGTAGCAAAACGACATACAACAAACCTTGAACATTTAAAGATTATAAAGAACTTTGTAAACCACGTGGGTAATGCCTTTTTTTTAGCTTCCATCTTTGTCACAAAATATTAACCTTCGATCCTTTCTTGCAATTCACTCTTGAAAGGCCGTGTATAATTGTGAAATAGCACAATTTTATAAATAAACAGAAAGATTATAAATTAAGGATGCAAAACATACAATCATGTAACACACTAAATTAAAATTTGTAAATCAGTGGTCCCTATTTGGAAAAGAATCAACGCAATTCACTAAAAACACCAACGTGTGAATATTCAAAGCAATAAGAAACGTGATGCTCAACAAAAGAATCAAATTCATACATCCATACCTATGCAACACTTCCTTCTTGTATACAACGTTATTACTTGTCGTTAAATTTGTCGTTCCCACCTGTGTTTTGTTGGATTCCCACATGTGTCCTCTTTGTAATGCTGCTATGGAGGATGTTCAGCATGTTTTATTTCGATGTGACGTGGCTCGGGATGTTTTTCGTAAAATTTGTCGTTGATGGGATTTGGATTGGCAGGAGATTTGCTCTTTCTCGGATTGGGATGCTTGGTTCTTATCCTTTCGGCTTTCTTCCCGTCTCAAGTCTATTTTAAAAGGTGTTTTTTATGTTGCTTGGTGGCGGATTTGGAGGTTTCAAATCGTTGGTTTTTGACGCTCGCTTCCTAATCGTTCGACGATTTTTGATGACATTGTTTCTTGGTCCTTTTATGGTGTTCTAAAGAGATGTAATAGAACTTTTTTGGGAGTATTGGTTAAAAACCCTTATCTTATTTCCTCAGAATGCCTTTCTAGCCTTAGCTAGTTTTTTAATACTGATTGCCGCTCAAAAAAAATACAACGTTATTACTTGTGCAATTTATATAATTACCGCCTTTATCGCAACATAGCATTCTTAATCCTTTCTTGCTCTTAACGCTTGAAACCGTCACATACAATTGTCCGCGCAGAGAAACGAGCACTGTAAAAATGTTAAATCTTTTTAGCTACAAATATTGTATTGGATTAAGTGATTAATAATCATAAGAAGGTAACAAAATTAAACCATAATTAATAAAGTCTAAGTATCTTAATGACTATCAAGAGGTCAAGAGTTCAAACATCGCTAAGCGTGTACAAGGAAGGGTTGAAAACGGTCATGAGATAGTGTATTTTTTGTCGCTTGACGATTTACCTAGTTGAATCGACAAACAACCAACATTTTTGTCGCGATGGTGTATTTTTTTTTTGTTTGGCAATTTACCGTTTGCGAAAAGTTTTATTTTTCAGAAAAAATGTGAAGAACGTGTTTTTTTGTTTTGATAAAACATAAATGACTAATCATTTGATTTTTAAAGAATTTATGATTTATATTGATCTCATCTTATTGAGAATGTTGTTTTAATTCTCTTGTGAATTTTACGGTGTAAAATCTAAAGTTTTTGTTATTTCTTCGCGAGCCAATTTTAAACTGTTATGTAAATTTCAAAAAAAATGTTAAAAATTTCGTCGCGATTGTGTATCTTTTGTCACTTGACAATTTACCGTTTGCGAAATATTTAAAGCAAGTTTTCTATTGTTTTGTTTTGATAAAAATAAATGGCTAAGATGTTTTTATTTTCTATTTTAAAGAATTTTTTATTTATATGATCTCATTTCATTGAGAATGTCACTTTAATTCTATTGTAAATTTTACTGGTGTTAAATCTAAAGCTTTTGGTTTTTCTTCATGGTCAATTATAAGCTATTGTGAATTATATTATTGTTTTATTATTCATTTAACTTTTATTATTTATGGAATTTAAATTATCTCATTTTCTCGATGCTTACAAATGATTTATGACTCAATTAATTTCTATTACTAATTTGGTTGAATTTTCTAATGATTGTGATAATTCATATACATTACGGAAAATGATTTAGGCTGGATGCACTCGTTCAAATAACATCGGTCGGTCAAGCAAATATTCACTCGACGACCGATTTCTAAATCGGTCGACACGAGTGTGAGTCTCGGTCATCATATCGGTCGTCAGATAAAAAATGTGGGTATCGGTTGAAAATCCAACCGATTTTCAAAACTTTACATACACACTTATTTTTTTTTACTTGGTCATTGACTGTGGTAACTTGGTTGTGTCTGGTCGCCGGAGAAAGAAAGCTGATGTGGCACGTGGTGACCTGGGTCACGAGTGTGCCCAGCCTTAGGGACTTAATTGGTATGCCTAAAAAGAAGTCTAACAAGAGGATGAAGACAAGTGAAAAAATGGAGGGTGAAGATGAGGAAAGATAAAATTTAAAGAAGTGGGTTCCCCTGATGTCACCAATCAGAGACTGACACCTTGGTTTAAGCATGTTTTTAAGTCCATGAATTAGGCACCCCAATCATCACTCATACATTATCTCATCTTTTCTAATATTTACATAAAAACCCTTATGTAATTAAAAACCTTTTCTAAGATGAAAAGGTTTGCAGCGATACTATGAATATTGTTTATCCGAAGTTCTTCAAAAAGTATGAGACACTACAAGCTTGGTGAACCTTTGTAACTTATACATATTTTGTTTTGATCATTCATAAAATGTTTTTTGTATTAGTTACATGAGTATTTTTTTTTTCTTTCCTAACAATCCCATTTTTTTAATTGCCACCCGCGAAACCCACGGCTCTATAGTCTAGTAAGTCTAATAAACCAAAAGATTTCTCAACTAAACGTAAGAAAATTAAAACAAAACAAAAAGTCTTTAGAACTATTAGAAGTATGAATATTCCATCTTCAACCATTCAAATCTAGTTTAGTTTAAAATATAAATTAGGATTTTAAGATTGTTAGTTAGAATGACCGAGATAGAAACTATATAAAGATAATTTAAATTTTAGTTTTTTTTATGTAGATATAGATTTTTGGGTTTTTCAGTTCGGTTTGGTTAAATTTTTATGAAACCCTAACCAAACTAAAGACTGATTACATACTTCGATTCGGTTTTATCCCAAACCATACACCAATTAAAGATTTCGATTCGATTTTATTCAGTTTCGGTATAGTTTATTTTTTGGTTTATTCATTGTCAAACCAAACATTGAACACCCATATGTCCAACTCTTTTCAAGAGAAGAAAAACCATTCCGATTTCAAAGAATCTAAAGAAAAAAAAAAAAAAAAAAAAATCTACAATCAAACGCTATCTCAATGTTTTTGTGAAATAATCTTGACCATTGCTCAAGATTGGTTTTGTTCATTTAGTTCAAAGAAAGAGTGGTATAAATATGAGAGCCTCATGCCACAACACATACATCAAAATTTTACTTACAATATATTATTTATTTTTCACATTTTTTCCCCCTTCATGTGCTGCCATTTATTAATTAAATCATTGTAATTTGTAATGATCCCAATTTTATGACTTAGAGCATCACTAATCAAAGACTAGAATGGTTAAAAAATCAAATGCATTAGATACATAGGTTGAAAATCTCACTTTTGAATGTTTTCTTTTGATAAAGCACTCGATACTGGTGTCTTACAAGATTTTTTGGTTTTTTTGTTTTTTTAGTTCTGCGCCATTGCGCCCTTACCTGTACCCTAATGGAGTTATTCGAAACAAAAACCATGTGGTGGTGCTATAACATGTAATAGTACCACGCTGCACTTTTTCTTTTTCCTATTTTTAACTTTTGTTATGTTTTTTTATTTTATTTTTATATTACCTATTTTAGATTCGAGATAATATTGTGATTTAAAATTTAATGTAGTATGTTTTGTTTGTTGTTATCTATCTATTTTTAAAATTTAAGTTTTGAGATCTAAACTTAGATCTCGAAACCTCTGAACTTATAATTTTCAAATCTAAATTTTAATATGTTGTTAGCTTTTGCTAATGTTTTAAAACCTAAATTTTATTGATTTTTAAGAAGTTTTATAATTTGTGATCCCATAGATTCATCATTATATAATTTTTTTCTAGTTTTATAAATGTGTTTGATAAGTGTGGTTTTTGCCTCATAAATATCTAGAATTACAACTTACTAGTATGTGTCTCTTCTTTTTAAATTAGTATTTTGTAAAAAAAGTTAGAAGGTTTTATTATATATAAATGTAACTTCTATTTTGAAGATATTATCTACTTTTCTACACTCCATATATCATATTAGGTGTATTTTTTTAATCTTTAAATCAAATTTATATTACTTTCAGATTGATATTTTGTGTTGATCTAAAAGCTTTATTTAAACCAAAACTACATTCTTTTTTTTTTAAATATTTTTCCTCATACGCATCCACTCCTAAACTAAACATCCTCTGTAGGTATTTTGTGTAAGAGGCCGCCATGGTGGTGGCAGGGTCGGTTGATTCTGTGAGTGCCTACAAATGACAGTGTTCAGTGGTGGCAGGGGGCGTGACAATCACGTCGGTTGATTCTGTGAGTGTCTATAAATGATAGTGTTCAGGTTTGTGTAAAACAAGTGGTTCTAGCTTTATGTTTTTCTTTTCATAAAGAGTATAGAAGATAAGACTTGTCATTTGCCAAATAAGGTGTGTTGCCATTTACTTCAAGATATGGCTCCTGAATTCTGATATGTACTGATTAGCATGGTTTGCAATATTATAGAATAGTGCTACTTACTGATTAGCATGGTTTAGTTCTTGTGTTATGAGGATCGGTAAAAATTACTTTGGACTGAATAGTAGTAATCTTTTATCTTTGGATTCATAAAGTGCATTCAAATCAAAGTTCTTTCTGGTTCTTACTTTACACTAACTTCACTCTAAATGGTTGATAGTCAAGTTTTTAGTGTTGCTCTGATTTGATGAGAAAATTGTATTACAATAATGGCCTTCAAGAGTAAAATACCAAAACGAACCAAGCATGCTAGCCACGTGCGGCAACTCATGCGTGACCTTTTGACGATTTGCATGATGACACTTGTCTCCTGGCGTGCTTCATTTCACATGCTCTGGCCATGTATCCTGACCATGCGTGCCGACCTTTCATATGGTAAGTATTTGTGTGTATGACTTTAGTATGTTTTGGTAGATTTTGAATGTGAATGGAATATGGAAGAACACGTCATGCCCGTTGTATGCTTGTATTAATGGTTTCTTCGGATGGCATGCGGGTGCATTTTCATTTATTTATTTTACCAAGACAAGTGGTTGTTGGACCATATTATAGTAACGCAACGCATGACATAAAAAAATGCGACGGGGTCTGTTTCGTAAATCCAAATTTTTACTGTTGGGTTGTATTAATAATTTGTTTTAGTTTTTTTGCCATAATATTTTACTGTAAATCGTGGCTATGCTTGGTCGGGGCAAAGAAGAAGCATATATTGTTACTTAAAGGAGAGAAAGTGTGTGTTGCTATAAAGTGCCTTGGAAAGTTTATGACAATGTCGACATAATAGTTTCATAATCAAGTTTCTTTACAATTTCTGACAATGTTACCATAATAGTTTAAGAATTTCCCATCATAGATCTTCAGATGTTCCAAGGGAAGCGTGGCCAACCGTCTTTGTTTTAGCATCAATTAATTTCATGGCCTATAAATAATTCCAAAATCGGTATTGGTATATTATAGGCTGTACTTTCCTGGATTATTACAAGTTTGTTTGGCCAAAACTTATCTTTTTAGAGCAAGGAATTTATTGCGTTAGTCCTTATGGCTATGCATGTTTTAAAAACAGCCTTAAAGGCCATCTTCATCAAATTTATTGAATCCGTCAACCTCAATTACAAGTTCTTCAAAACCATCATAAACTATGTATTTGGTCCTGGAGCTGATAGATACCCGTCAGAGAATAAAGCTATAAGTCACTAAATAGAGTTAGAAATCAAGTTAGGTAACAAGAAGAGAAGTGAACATAAGCAAAATGTAAGATTAAAGTTAAAAATAAAATAAAAAAATGTTGTGTAAATATTCTAGAAAAGAATTAGGGTGAAAGTTTAAAGAATATGAACATAATTTTTCAAAACAGAACGATGACGAATGAAGTTTGAAAATTATTATTGTATGAAATACTTTCAAATTTGGAACGATGTACGTAATATATTAACCAAGAGGTTACTGCGTTACAAAGTTTGAAAATGGCGAGAAAAGGTCCCCGTGGCTTGAGTTGACTTTCATCGGTCACCCCTTAACTTTTTTTTCAAGAAAAAGTTATGTGAATGGTCCTTATGGTTATTGACTTTCGATTAGTCCGTTTATACTTTTTCACCCGTTCTTCACGCTTTATCGGTTTTTATCTGCTTTTTCTTACGTTTTGTCGCTTTTCTTACGCTTTTATCGGTTTTCAACCGTTTTGTCTGCTTTTCTTACCCTTTTTTAGATTTTGTCCGTTTCTCTAAAGTTTTGTCTGCTTTTTATTTGTTTTGCCCGTTTTGTCCATTTTTTCTGCTTTTCTTACATTTTGTCTCTTTTTCACGTTTCGTATTATTTCAACATATTGAATGTTTTTTACTAAAAGAAACAAAATTTAAAAAATTGAAAAACAAATTCAAACAAAATGGATTTTTTTCAAATTTAAAAAAATCCAAAAAGTTTTGAAAAAAATTTGAAAAATAGGTATTCGACATATAGAAAAATTTGAAAAAAAATTTCAAATTTTTTTGAATATTTAATTTTTTAAAATTGAAAAATTTGAATAAAAATTTCATAGAAAAATATCTTTCAAAATTTGTTTTATAAAAAATTTGAATTTTTTTCCAAATTTTTCAATATGTCGAAATACTTTTTTGTTTCAAATTTGTTTTTTCACTATGTCCAAATTTCTAAAAAATTATTTTTGTAAAAGAATTTCGAAAAACAATTTAGAAAAAAAGTATTTACGAAAGGAAAAAATTTGAAATTTTTCAAAATTTTTTATTTTAAATTTTTTCAATATGTTGAAATAGTATAAAACAAACAAAACCGTAAGAAAAAGCAGACAAAATGTAAAAATTGATGAAACGGGCAAAAACGAATAAAATAAGACAAAAAGTAAAAAAGCGGATAAAACGGACAAAACTAGGGTGAAAGCTAAAGATACGCAACATAATTTTTCGAATGCAGACGATGTACGCAATGAACTTTGAAAATTATTATTGTACGCAAAATACTTTCAAATTTGGAACGATGTACGTAATACGACCGGAACTAGTGTAACAACCGCATTTTCGGGTCACTATTCACTTTTACTATTCACTTTTCACTATTCATCCCGTAAAATTTTATTTCACATTCTCGTAGGATAAATTATTTTAGTAATGACCGAGAGTTCGACAATCGTTAGATCATTTTCGCAATAGTTATTAAGAAAATATCGCCTTAAAGTTTCATTTTGGTGAACACCATTTCAACGTCCCCGCATAACGAAAACCGTGATCGACAATTTTCCCGCATTAGATTAATTTTGGATCACTCATGATGAATTTGAGAATTTTAAGATTTATTTTTATGTTACCAAATAAGCCCAACGCAAGACGAAACTA
Organism: Chrysanthemum lavandulifolium; assembly: GCA_022545495.1. Taxonomy (NCBI): domain Eukaryota; kingdom Viridiplantae; phylum Streptophyta; class Magnoliopsida; order Asterales; family Asteraceae; genus Chrysanthemum; species Chrysanthemum lavandulifolium. The sequence continues at coordinate 71,869,005 of CM040245.1, read as the reverse complement.
AACTTACGTTTTAAACAATTCTACTTACATCCGGACTTAACGATTCTCGCTTTGTATTTCCTAAGATTTTATAAACTTTTACATTTTTGAAAAGTCAAACATATTTCCTCCTCCTTTGACCATAAAGAAATTAACCTTGTATGCGTTCTACCTTTTTCTTAAATCGCGTAACTTTTAAACTTCGCAAATAACATTAAGTTATCCCGCGTATGATTGAAAACCACATTTTACATCTCATATCACTTTTAGACTAATTTAGTCTACTCTAAATAAATTCACGGTCGTTTCACGAATTTAGTTCTTTTCGATAAACTACAATTACGCGCGTTTTGAGTCAGATTTTCGATTTTAAGCAGCGTTTTGCACCCAATAAGACTTATCACCCATTTTATATTTTAGATGGAGTATAATGATGAGTTTCATCATTCCTGCAAGTTTCATATTTTACGATACCCGGTTTTACCTTTTATGGCTTCGGTTAGCATTTAGCGGAACCAAACTCACTCCGTAACCAAGATAATACCAAAACTATCCACCAAAGTCATCCTATCTTATCATGAACGAAATTAGGGAGGAGTCATCATGTTGGTGTCAAAATCCTAAGCATACTTTCTTTAGATCATTACATGTGTAAACTTAACCATGGTTAGTTTTAACCCAATATATAGTTAACCATAATCTCTAGCCTATAAATACCAAGCTAAATCACTTCATTTTTCTTGCACCACCCTTCTTATCATCTAAAGTCCTAAACCCTAAGGCATTTCTTATAGATCTTGTAAGAACATTCATGTGTTCTTGAAGAAAACTAGCGTTTGATCTTCGTTCTTGGAAGTTTTCAAGAAAAAGTCGTTATAATCTTCAAATATCTTTAAGTCTCCAAAAGACGACGTTATAATCTTCTTTTCTTCTTGGGTTCTCAAGAAGGCGTTGTTATAATCTTCTAATAGCCGTGGTTTTCGAAGATTGCAAATTCTCGTCGAGCTCCGCTAATATTTTATTTTTCATAATACTCAAGCATTCTATTTTAAGGTAAGTATATATAAAACTCAAACTTATTTAAATACTTATAAACTTTGTTAGTTTATTTATCGATTTATAAACTCTTAATTTATCATATAATCAAATAATTAAAATACATGTTTCACGTATTGAGCACTACAACACTAGGGAACTTCATGTGAGGGTTCATTTGGGTAAACGGATCGACGAGTTCTTTGGATTTACGATTTAAAGTGTCCTAGCTCCTTGAGCGTTCTTGCATGACCTCTCGAATTATGATGGCGACGGTAGTCTGAGATATACAAACTAAAACCATTTCTATAAACAAACATACAAATACTACGTCATGATCAATATAATGGCATATATAGGCTCGCTCATGTTTTCTTAGGCATTATTCCGAACCTAATAGTTGACATCATATTCTAGGTTATCGTAGAGACTTCGTGCTTATCCATCGATCCTGTTATCGTTGTGATATCATTTTTAAGGTGAGTTTCATAGCCCCTACTTTTATCGTTTTGAATTACTTTTGGGAGATACATGCTCAAATATTTTCATTTACTTTCACAAGTACTCTAAACTTTTAAGGATTTCCAGTGAGTCATAGCCCCTATTCTTTTAATACTTGTTTTACAAACTCTTTGGGAGATACATGCTCAACTATTTCTTTTACTTTTACAAATACTCAAAACATTATACTTGATTGCATTATACTTGATCGCATTATACTTGGTTGCATTATACTTGATTACGTTATACTTGATTTCGTTTACATGCTTGAAAATACTTAACTCGCTTAAATACATGAATTGTATTTACAAACGTGACGCAATACTCTATCTTTGTCGGAGAGATATTGATAGTACTATAAGTCGGGTATATGCCCAGCCATGGTACCCGATTCATGACCATGGGATTAATATAGTACTATTTGGGAAGATGCCCCGCCCATGGTACCCGATTCATGACCTTGGGTGAATATAATCCGTGTATTGTGCAAACTATATTTTGGCAATGGGTTGTGAACACGCAGGTTGCAAGTTTTGTATGGGCGGAACTTGGGCGAGTGGATTTACAATGCCTTTCTTTGAAAACATTCTTTCAAGGCTTTACACGTTAAACAAACTCTATGAATTCACCAACCATTGTGTTGACACTTTTAGCATGTTTATCTCGGTCTTAAGGCGATAGCTAGAGTTTGAAGCATAGAGTCGCGACATATTTTGAAGACTTACGCTATATCATTTACCATTCCAAACATTTTGTAAACATTTATATATTATACTTTGGGACCTCATTGTTTGTAACTCGATTTCATTAATCGAATGGTAACTTTTCAAAACGCCTCATTTAGAGGTCGCTATAACTTGTACTTTGTATTATGAAGTAGCCCCAACGACACAATCTTCCGTGCAGGTATTTGGGGGTGTTACAACTAGTAGGTTACTGTGTCTCAAAATTTGAAAATTGGCGAAATGGTCCGTGTGGCTTATGTTGACTTTCACTTAGGTCATCCCTTAACTTTTTTCGTTAAAAAGTTCTGAATGGTCCTTATGGTTATCGACTTTCAGATTTAGTCCGCTTTTATACTTTTCACCGCTCTCTTACGCTTTTATCCATTTTTGTTACGTTTTGTCCGTTTTCTTATGTTTTATCGGTTTTCATCCGCTTTTCTTACCATTTTTTAGATTTTGTCCGTTTTCTTAAGTTTTGTCTATTTTTATTTGTTTTGCCTGCTTTCATTTGTTTTTACATTTTGTCTGCTTTCTTACATTTTGTCTCTGCTTTTTCTTACGTTTTTGTTCGCTTTTGTATTATTTCAACATATTGAAATTTTTTACAAAAAGAAACAAAATTTTAAAAATTTGAAAAAAATTCCAAACAAAAGCGGATTTTTTCCAAATTTGAAAAAATTCCAAAAAATTTTGAAAAAAATTTGAAAAAAGGTAATTCAACATATAGAAAAATTTGAAAAAAAATTTCAAATTTTATTGGAATATTTAATTTTTTTAAATTGAAAAATTTGAATAAAAATTTCGGAGAAAAATATTTTTCAAAATTTTTTTATAAAAAATTTTGAATTTTATTTTCCAAATTTTTCAATATGTCGAAATACTTTTTTGTTTCAAATTTGTTTTTAAGTATGTCCAAATTTCAAAAATTATTTTGTAAAAAGAATTTGAAAAAACAATTTAGAAAAAAAAATTCCAATTCTTTTTTTTTTGAAAAAAGTATTCTACGAAGAAAAAAATTGAAATTTTTCAAAATTTTTATTAAAATTTTTTTTCAATATGTTGAACTAGTACGAAAACAAACAAAACGTAAGAAAAATGACAAAATGTAAGAAAACGGACAAAATGTAAAAAGCGGATGAAAAGCAAAAACGAATAAAAATAGACAACGATGAAAAGCGGGGTGAAAATTAAAGATATCGCAACATAATTTTTTAAAAGCAGACGATGTCTGCGAATGAACTTTGAAAATTATTATTGACGCAAATACTTTCAAATTTGGAACGATGTCGAATATTAAAGGAACTAGTAGGTTACTGTGTCTCAAAGTTTGAAAATTGGCGAAATGGTCCACTGTGGTTTATGCGTTGACTTTCACCGGTCATCCCTTAACTTTTTTCGCTTAAAAGTTACTGTAATAGTCCTTATGGTTATTGACTTTCATTTAATCCGCTTTTATACTTTTTTCACCCGTTCTCTTACTTATATCCGTTTTGTCCGCTTTTCTTACGTTTATCGGTTTTCATTCGTTTTGTCCATTTTTCTTACATTTTTTTTTAGATTTTGTCCGTTTTCTTATGTTTTGTCTATTTTTATTTGTTTTGCCCGTTTTCATCCGCTTTTGTCCATTTTTATATTTTTGTCTCATTTCCTTACATTTTGTCGTTTTTCTTACGTGTTTGTTTTTTTGTATTATTTCAACATATTGAATTTTTTACAAAAGAAACAAAATTTAAAAAAATTCCAAACAAAACTGGATTTTTTCTAAATTTGAAAAAAATTCCAAAAAATTTTGAAAAAAATTGAAAAAGGTATTCGACATATAGAAAATTTGAAAAAAATTTCAAATTTTTTTGAATATTTATTTTTTTATTAATTGAAAAATTTGAATAAAAATTTCATAGAAAAATATTTTTTCAAAATTTGTTTTATAAAAATTTTGAAATTTTTTTCAAATTTTTCAATATGTCGAAATACTTTTTTGTTTCAAATTTGTTTTTCAATATGTCCAAATTCGAAAAATTATTTTTGTAAAAGAATTTCAAAGAAACAATTTAGAAAAAAATTCCAATTTCTTTTTTTGAAAAAAAAGTATTCTGAAAAAAAATGAAATTTTTTCAAATTTTTTCTTTTAATTTGTTTTTTCAATATGTTAAAATAGTACGAAAACCAACAAAACGTAAGAAAAGCAGACAAAATGTAAGAAAACGGACAAAATGTATAAAACGGATGAAAACGGGAAAAAGCGAATAAAATAGACAAAACGTAAGAAAAAGCGGATAAAAAGCTGGGTGAAAGCAGGATACATGATATAATTTTTCAAAAGCAGACGATGTACGAATGAACTTTGAAAATTGTTATTATACATAAAATACTTTCAAATTTGGATCGATGTACGTAATATGGACCGAACTAGTAGGTTACTGGGTGACAAAGTTTGAAAATTGGCGAAATGGTCCTGTGGTTTGCGTTGACTTTCACCGGTCATCCCTTAACTTTTTCAGTTAAAAAGTTCTGATAATGGTCCTTATGGTTATTGACTTTCGATTTAGTCCGTTTTATACTTTTCACCCGTTCTTTTACGCTTTATCCGTTTTGTTTGTTTTCTTACGTCTTTATCGGTTTCATCCGTTTTGTCTGCTTTTCTTACCTTTTTTAGATTTTGTCCGTTTTTCTTATGTTTTGTCTATTTTTATTTGTTTTTGCCCGTTTTCATCCGTTTTGTCCGTTTTTACATTTTTGTTCTGCTTTCCTTACATTTTATCTGCTTTTCTTACGCTTTTGTATTAATTCAACATATTGAAATTTTTACAAAAAGAAACAAAATATTTAAAACTTTGAAAAAAAATTCCAAACAAAGTGGATTTTTTTCCAAATTTGAAAAAATTCCAAAAAAATTTTGAAAAAAAAAATTGAAAAAGGTATTTCGACTTATAGAAAAACTTGAAAAAAATTTCAATTTTTTTTTTGAATATTTAATTTTTTAAATTGAAAAATTTGAATAAAAATTTCATAGAAAAAATATTTTTCAAAAATTTGTTTTCTTAAAAAATTTGATTTTTTCCCAAATTTTCAATATGTTCGAAATACTTTTTTGTTTCAATTTTGTTTTTCAATATGTCCGATTCGAAAAATTATTTTGTACAAAGAATTTCGAAAAAACAATTTAGCAAAAAAAAAAAAAATCAATTTCTTTTTGAAAAAAAGTATTCTGAAAAAAATTGAAATTTTTCAAAATTTTTCTTTAAAAAAATGTTCAATTTGTTGAAATAGTAAGAAAACAAACAAAACGTAAGAAAAAGCAGACAAAATGTAAGAAAACGGACAATAATGTAAAAAAAAGGCGAAACGGGCAAAACGAATAAAAATAGACAAAACGAAGAAAAACGGATAAAAACGGACAAAAACTAAAAAAGGGTAAGAAAACGGACAAAACAGATGAAACCGATAAAAGCGTAAGAAAATGGACAAAACGTAAGAAACACGGATAAAAATGTAAGAGAACGGGTGAAAAGTATAAAACGGACTAAATATGAAAGTCAATAACCATATGGGACTATTATCAGAACTTTTTAAGTGAAAAAAGTTGAGGATGACCGTGAAAACGCATAAAGTGGGACCGTTCGCTAATTTTCAAACTTTGTGACCCAGTAACCACTAGTTTCGGTCATATTACGATATCGTTCCAAATTGAAAGAATTTTGCGTCTGATGGTAATTTTCAAAGTTCATTACATACATCGTATATTTTGAAAAATATGTTACGTATCTTTAAACTTCACCGAAGAATTATATAGCAAATTATTACACGAACTAGAAAACTTTCAATCATAAATGAAACTTAACCAGATGTTATTATCACAAAAGCTTCAAATATCAAGCACTTATTAAAATACATGTGTTAACCTCTAAATTTACAAAGATTGAAACTTAGATGCTACTACGCAGTCGTGGATCTAGAACTTAAAAATAAGGTATGCACTACAATTTTTTTTCATTCGGGTTTTTAGTTCGGTTTTCAGTTCAAATTTTCTATTTAAAGTTTTAATGCACGTACGATAACAAAGCAAAGTAAATTAACTAATGAGTAAAGCTCAAAAATCATCCCGGTGGTTTGTGTATTTGCAAGAATCATCACTATCTCAAACCTTAAGATTAAACATCCCCAAGTCCACAAACCCTTGGCATTAATCATCCCCGAGCACTAACGTCGTTAGTTTTACCGTTAAGTGTTAAATAATATTTGCCCGTTAGTCCTCCGTTAATATTTTTGCACCATTAGTCCTCATTTATGTTTCTTTCGTTTTACGTTGTCGTCCGGTTTTGCGTTTTCGTCCGTTTATATACGTTTTGTCCCTTTTTACGTTTTTGTCCATTTTTACGTTCTCGTCCGCTTTTTTCGTTTTGTCCGTTTTATCTCATTTTTCGTTCTCGTCCGTTTTACGTTTTAAATACTTTTTTTACGTTTTACCCATTTCGTCCGTTTTGTATGTTTCGTCCACTTTTTATCTGTTTTCGTCCATTTTTATATGTATTCGTTTGTTTTTACGTTTTTACGCTCGTCCAATTTTTTAACGTTTTCGTTCGTTTTTTATGTTTTCGTCCGTTTTTACGTTTTGTCCTTTTATTACGTTTTGTCCGTTTTCTCATTTAGTCCGTTTTATATGTTTCGTCCGCTTTTATCCGTTTTTATATGTATTCGTCCGTTAAAGCGGACGAAACGAAAAAATGGACCAAACGTAAAAAGACGGCTGATAAAAAGCGGACGAAACATACAAAACGGTGAAAGCAGTAAAACGTAAAAATGAGTAACGTAAAAATGGACGAAACATAAAGAACGGATAAGCGGACGAAACATATAAAATGAAAGAAAATGAGTAAAACGGACATAAACATAAAATACGAAGAAAGCGTAAAAAATGGAGAATGTAAAAGCGGACAAAACGTAAAATAACAGATAAACGTAACAAAAATGGACGGCAGTAAAACGGACAAAACGCAAAACAAGATAAAAGCGTAAAAAGCGACGAAAACTTAAAAAGGACGAGCGAAAAGCGGACAAAACATAAAAGAAAAAAGGGACAAAATCGTATAAAGCGGACAAAACGCAAAAAAGCGGACGAAAGCGTTAAAGCGGACAAAATCCGGACGAAACATATAAAACGGATAAAAGCGTAAAAATACGGCGGCGAAACGTAAAAAGCGGACGGCGTAAAAGCGGATAAAACGGTAAAAGCGGACAAAAAGCGTAACGACGGTGCAAAATTATTAACGGAGGGACTAACGAGCAAATTTTATTCAATACTTAGCTGGTAAAAATAGCGGCGTTAGTGCTCGGGGATGATTAATGCCAAAGGTTTGTGGACTTGGGGATGTTTAATGCTAAAGGTTTGAGATAGGGATGATTTTTGCAAAAATACACAAACCACAGGGATGATTTTTGCAGTTTACTCTTAACTAATAATCAAAATATTATATTTCCATAATAGAACCTTACACATCCTCCTTACGAGAACTCATATATTGAAAGTGGTATACAATGTCATCACCGCTAACCGTTGAGAATATTTCCTTCTCAATGAAAGTTACAAAGCTATCATTCAACATTTGATTACCTATACTATTTCGTAACTTGTTTTTCACAAAAGTCATGCCCGATAATATTTTACGATAATATTTTATATGTTATATGATTACAAGTACCAGCTGTGCCTTTAATATATGCTCTTCGAAATGCTTTATTTCTTGAGACTCCATCTCCTTCACAACAACAATTTGCTAAATCTGCTGAAGAAGAACGCTCACACGTGAGTGAGTTGGAGCTTAAAATGCTTCTTAATATGACAAAAAGAAGTTCAATAGAAGATGAGGCGGGGGATCCGGCTCAAGCAGATGATGTTTCGACATATAATATCATAAAAGGTTTGAAGAAAGATGCTATTAGAAGGAAAACGGATGTGAAGGACAAAGTACAATTCAAGAGAAAAAAAAGCTAAGGTATTGGTCTTTTATGTAATATTTATCGACTAGATTTACTACTTTACTTCATTGTTTCTTTTGAATTTGTCTTTGATTCATGATTGTTGAGTTTTGCTATCAAAGTATCAATCATTTGTGGAACTTTACAGGTCCAAATCCGCTTATTGAAGATATAAACTAAATATAGTATATTAGATAGTTTAAGGATGTTTATGTAATAAAAAAGCGGGAGGGCTAAACATGTGTATTAGTTACTTAATAACCGAATGGCGGTTCTGAGAAGTTAGAGTCGGTTATGGTTGAACCATTGTGATGGTTCATGAATCGACATAGTACCCTTTCATGTAGTATAAGTAGGACATATCTGGAAGCAAAGTTGTATTTCATATTAGCAATTTCATAATAAAGTTTATAGTTTATCGTTATAAGAAGTGTTATTGTTCGTGAATTACCAATGATGGTATCAGGCGTGTGTTCGATTCGGGGAGAAAAAGAAATCGATCGAGAGGGCGTTTTTTATTCATATCTGAAACTTGATGGTAGAAGCGGGTGGTTTAAGATCAATAGCGGATTAGCGGGATTGGTAAACAACGTGAGAATAGCGGGATTGATCAAGATCAACAAATGAGAAGCGGGTTTGATTGCAAGGCGGGTTTGATCACACACGTAATTCAAAGAAAACCGAGGCTTGTTTTTAAGAATCTTTTATAAATATAATCGGTTCTGTTACTCTTATTATTGGGTTTGGAGGCATAAATAAAAGAAACCAGATTAGTATTTGTGAAAGAAGGAAACTCAATCAAGATTGGAAAAGGTAGGAAGAAAAAGAAAATGGCGGCGATAAGAATGAACCAACGAAGGATAGTGGAACATCAATGACGTTCAATACAGGTTCTCAATTCAACGAATTATACGATTTAGGCGATAAAGATTAAAGCATTATTTAATGTCCATAAAATATGGGAAGCGATTGAACCAACAACGGGACGAAGTTGATAAAAAGAAAAACAACATGGCAATTGCCATGTTATACCAAGCAATTCCAGAAAATATGGTTTTGCAAATTGCAAACCTTACTTCGGCAAAAGAAATTTGGGAAGCATTAAAGGTTCGACACGTGGGAGTTGAAAGGGTTAAGGAAGCACGCGTTCAGACACTCGAGTCAGAGTTTGAATCGTTAAAAATGGGTGCAAATGAAGCACTAGATGTCTATGCCGGAAAGATTAGTGAGATTGTTTCACAAGCAAGCAATCTTGGACATACTTTGGATGAAAAAAGACAGGTTCGAAAACTTCTAGGATCGGTGCCAGAAAAGTTTATTCAAATAGTAGCGGCGATTGAGCAATTTATGGATTTGAATAAAATGTCATTTCAAGCGTGGGAGATTAAAAGCTTTCAAGAACGGACGAAAAAGGCGATCAAGGAAGAAGACGGGTCCAACGGCCTATTCTTGACAAAGTAGATGAAAAGGAGAAGACCAAGGAACACAAGTGTGAATATTGCGGTTGTGATGCAAGACAGAAAGACTTTGGACGTGGCCAGGGCGAGGTCGGGGTCCGGGAGAAGTCAAGGAGATGGTCGAGCACAACGGGACAAGAGCAACGTGAAGTGTTTCAAATGCAATGAACTTGGGCATTTTAGCAATGAATGTCCAAAGTGGGAAAATAAAAGATGAGGCAAATCTGGTTCGGTCACGAGGATGACGAGCCAACGTTATTATACACCGGATGCAAAGATGAAGACGAAGACCTCATTTAAACTATATTTAGTTTAAGGGAAGTATTGAAGATATAAACTAAATATAGTATATTAGATAGTTTAAGGATGTTTATGTAATAAAAAAGTCGGAGGGCTAAACATGTGTATTAGTTACTTAATAACCGAATGGCGGTTCTGAGGAAGTTAGAGTCGGTTATGGTTGAACCATTGTGATGGTTCATGAATCGACATAGTACCCTTTCATGTAGTATAAGTAGGACATATACTAGAAACAGAAAGTTGTATTTCATATTAGCAATTTCATAATAAAGTTTATAGTTTATACGTTATAAAGAAGTGTTATTGTTCGTGAATTACCAACACCGCTCTCTTGTAAGAAGAAGAAAATGGAGAATCAAAAACCTGTTACCAAACAAGTAAGTAATTACTATTTTATCTTTTACCGCTTTTGAGAGCCTATTGTTTTATTTTTTATTTCTTAATGTGTTCCTTATTGTATACCGGCAGGAAAGTAATGAGAGTGCTGAATCAATACGGAGCAGGAGCAAGAAAAGGAAGCGGTCTCGTAAGCAAAAAATTCCTACTAGTGCAACGGACTAAACAATTTGTGATAGGTAAATAAGTATTTACTTTAACTACCAGCTTATAACAATTTAAAGTTTTGAACATCAAGATTTGTTGAATGCTGTTTTCTTTCCATTGCCATTTTATCTTCCATAACCTGTTTCATATAGGTAAAGTAGAATTTTTAAACAAGCCAATACACTTAATGCTTGTCTCTATTTACAGGCCTAGATGTTATGACATGCAAACCGAGGATCTTGTCATATTGGAGCCTTGAAGATTAGTTGAAACCTTCTCAAATGATGAGTTTTCTCTGTTTTATCATGGATAGGATATAGTTGGCGAGAACTGCATATGAACAGGCGTCCATAAAGCTTAGGCTCATTTTTGTGGTATGATATAGCGTGCAGTTTCTTTAGACATGAGGTTGTGTCTCACTGGCTCTTTTGTTATCGAAGTTTCTTCAGGAACCATTAATCACATTCACTTCTTGTTTTGTCTCGTCTTGTTGCCATTTATATATTTGTTACATAAATGACAAATTATGTTTATAATCAGACTTGCTATAGTTTTCTATCATAGAAAGCAAGACTTGTTTCATGTTTCATAATCACACTACGAGTACAATGTTGCTAAGTTTGATCGAACGATCTGACCTACTTGGTCATGAAGATTTCTTTGTGACATTTACAAGAATATTTTGGTATAACCAAACTAATGACAAAATTGATGTTAGGTCACCCTCAATAAGCATGATTAACATTGTTTAAATATGGGTAAACTATACCACTAAGTTTTTCTGCATCAACCAACACTAATAAGCTTATTTTTGCATCGAGTTCTATACATAAACTAGCTAATGGACAAGCTAGTTTTATAACTTTACTTGATAATAAAGAATCATCTAATTAACAATCATAACGAATGCCAATATATGATTACTGAATTAAAAAACTTAAAATAAAAATCCGACATGTGACACATTGTAGAAAAAACAAAATACAACAAACCTCGTACATTTAAAGATTATAAAGAACTTCTTTATAAACCATGCTTATGCATTTTGTGTAGCTTCCATCCTTGTCCTAACATATAACCTTCAATCCTTTCTTGCACTTCACTCTTGAAATGCCGTGTATAATTGTGATATAGCACAATTTTATAAATAAACAAAAAATATAAAGGTAAGGAAGCAGCGTACAAGCATGTAACACACTAAATTTTGTGGTTAATAAATTAAAATTTGTAAATCGGTGGTTCTATTTGGAAAAGAATCAACACAATTAACCAAAAACACCGTGTGAATGTTCAAAGCAATAAGCAACGTGATGCTCAACAAAAGAATCAAATTCATACGTTCATACCTATGCAACATTTCCTTGTATACAACGTTACTGATGCAATTTGTGTAATTACCGTCTATATCACAACATAGGATTTTTGATACTTTCTTGCTCTTGACGCTTGAAATCGCCACATACGTCCGCGCGAGGAAACAAGCGCTGTGAAAATGTTAAATTTTTTTAACTACAAATATTGTATTGGATTAAGTGATTAATAATCATAAGAAGGTAACAAACTTAAACCATAATTAATACAGTAAAACCTCTATAAATTAATACTCGATAAATTAATAACCTCGATAAAATTAATAATTTGTCCGGTCCCAACTTGGGACCAGTACAAATTTAGACCTCAATCGATAAAATAATAAGATAATAATGTTTTTGAAACCCCAGTGTATATATATATTAGTCCCAACATAACTATAAATTAATAATTACTAAAAATTATATATGTATGTATATATGTGTGTGTGTGAGAGATACACATCAAAATCGTAAGATTGTTTAGTAAAAAATAAATCTATAATCATTTTTTTTAGTTGAACTTCAAATTTATATTGACTTTATTTTAAAATCTCCTTATCTAAAGAGTAGGTGCGTTGTCTTTTCGTATTGCAACAAAAAGTGTTAATATCATTTTCATAAAGTGTGAATGTGAATTCATAAAATGTTAATTGGAATTTGTTTTTCAAATTTATTTTCCGTCTCTAATGAGTATACATTGTAATTAGCTAGTATATTAGACTTGAAAATTTAATGACCATACGTAAAACCTCTTTAAATTAATAAATTATTAATTTATCGATATAATAATATCTCGCTAAATTAATAAAATATCTCGGTTCCAACACTATTAATTTATATAGGTTTTACTGTATAGTCAAAGTATCTTAATGACTATCAAGAGGTTAAGAGTTCAAACATCAAGGGTTTGAAACGGTCTCGGGAAGGTGTATTTTTTGTAGTTTGACGATTTACCTAGTTTAATCGACAAATAACCAATCTTTTTTTTTCGCGTTGGTGTATTTTTTTTGCCGCTTGGCGATTTACCGTTTGCGAGAAGTTTTATTTTTCAGAAAAAATGTGAAGACCGGCTTTTTTTGTTTTGATAAAAAATAAATGACTAAGATTTGTTCATTTGATTTTTAAAGAATTTATGATTTATATTGATCTTATCTCATTGAGAATGTTGTTTTAATTCTCTTGTGAATTTTACTGGTGTAAAATCTAAAGTTTTGTTTTTCTTCATGAGCCAATTATAAGCTATTGTGAAAATTTCGAAAAAATGTTAACTTTTTGTCGCGATGGTGTATCTTCGTCGCTGACGATACCGTCATGAGATATTTTGTTTTTAAGAAAAATGTGAAAGCGGGTTTTCTTTGTTTTGATAAAAATAAATGACTAAGATGTTTTTATTTTCTATTTTAAAGAATTTTTGATTTATATGATCTCATCTCACTTAGAATGTTGTTTTAATTCTATTGTAAATTTTACGGGTGTAAAATCTAAATCTTTTGGTTTTTCTTCGCGGGTCAATTATAAGCTATTGTGAATTAACATTATTGTTTTAATATTCATTTAACTTTATTATTTATGGAATTTCAATTATCTCATTTTCTCGATGCTTACAAATGATTTATGGCTCAATTAATTTCTCTATTACTAATTTGGTTGAATTTTCTAATAATTGTGATAATTTCATATAAATTATCTCAAGATGAAAAGATTTGCAGCGGATACTATGAATGTTGTTTATCTCGAAATTCTTCAAAAAGCATGAGACACTACAAAGCTTGGTGAGCCTTTGTAACTTATACATATTTTGTTTGGATTATTCATAAAATGTTTTTGTATTAGTTACATGAGTATGATATTATAACTGAGTTTTTTTTTTTTTTTTTTTTTTTTTTTTTTTTTTTTGTCTCTACTAAGTCTAATAAACCAAAAGATTTCTCAACTGAACGTAAGTAAATTAAAACAAAACAAAATAAAAGATTCTTCGACAAAAAGTCTTTAGAACTATTAGAAGTCTATACGAAGTTTAAATACTCCATCTATATAGAGATTTTAAATTTTGTTTTTTTTATGTAGATATAGATGTTTGGGCTTTTCAGTTAGGTTTGGTTAAATTTTTGTGAAACCCAAACCAAACAAAACACTGATTACATACTACGATTCAGTTTTAACCCAAACCATATACCAATTAAAGATTTCGGTTCGATTTTATTCGGTTTCGCTATAGTTTATTTTTTGGTTTATTGGGTGTCAAACCAAACACTAAACACACATATTTCCAACTCTTCTCAAGAGAAGAAAAACCATTCCCTTTTCAAAGAATCTAGAAACGAAAAAACAAAAAGAAATTTCTACAATTAAGCGCTACCTCAATGTTTTCGTGAAATAATCTTGACCATTGATCAAGATTGGTTTTGTTCATTTAGTTCAAAGAAAGAGTGGTATATATATATGAGAGCCTCATGCCATAACACACACATCAAAATTTTACTTACAATATATTATTTATTTTTCACATTAATTTCCCTTCATGTGCTGCCATTTGTTAATTAAATCATTGTAATTTGTAAAGATCCCAATTTTATGACTAAGAGCATCTCCAATCAAAGACTAGAATGGTTAAAAAAAATCAAATGCATTAGATACATAGGTTGAAAATCTCATTTTTGAATGTTTCCTTTTGGTAAAGCACCCGATATGGGTGTCTCATAGGTTTTTTACTCTACAGTTTTGAGCCATTGCACCTTTACCTTTACCCAACGGAGTTATACGAAACAAAAGCCATGTGGTGGTGCTATAACATGTAATAGTACCACACTGCACTTTTTCTTTTTCCTATTTTTAACTTTTGTTATGTTTTCTTTGATGTTACCTATTTTAGGATTGGAGATAATATTGTGTTTTAAAATTTAATGTAGTATGTTTTGTTTGTTTCTATCTATCTATTTTTGTAAACTTAAGTTTTTGAGATCTAAACTTAGATCTCGAAACGTTATGAACTTATATTTTTCAAATCTAAATTTCTCTAATATGTTGTTAGTTTTTGCTAATGTTTTAAAACCTTGATTTTATTGATATTTTAAGAAGTTTTATAATTTGTGATCAATAGATTCATCATTATATAATTTTTTATCCAGTTTTAAAAATGTGTCTGATAAGTGTGGTTTTTGGCTCATAAATTTCTAGAATTACAACTTACTAGTATGTGTTTCTTCTTTTTAAATTAGTATTTAGTAAAAAAAAAAATAAAAAATAATTAGAGGTTTTTAATTTATAATTGTAAGTGTTTTCTCTAGTTGCCTATTTATTTCTTTCACACAGTAAAAACACCAACATATTATTGCAGCTTGGATCTGGTCGAAAAAATGGTTTTTGCAGATGGTTTTTCTTTTTATTACTTATCATTTTTTTGTTCAGTACATTTGATTTACTCAGTTTTATTTTTTTACTTATCATTTTTTGTTGTTGGGTACATCTGATTTATTCAGTTTAACTTTTATTTCATACTTAAGGTATGAGATATTTCTTCTGCTTTATAAATATGTGATTTCAAAATTAAAAGTATACCTATTTCCGATTATTAACATTTCCTACATCTCAAACAAGATATACATATTTTCTTTTTGACGAATATAATTTTTTTTTGGTATATTATTTTATATATATGCTTGAAAAATGATGATAAGTTACTGGTATATTTTACTACTAGTAGTTAATCTTAGACCGCCAGATGGGTTCTTGTCGCATCATTGGGCTTGTAAATTTACCCGGCCCATTGGTCTTGTAAACTCACCCGACCCGTACCACAATCAAACTCAACGGGATATAAATTATTCCCGCCTAATTCATCCTCATTACAATCACTCTCTCACAAAATCACTCCTCACACACACTCAATTCACACACACTAATGGATCCACTCGCTAATCAGGTATAATTTACTACTCTTTATCGTTTATTAAGCTTATGAATATGATTATCAGGTAATTTTAGTTATAATTATGATATTATAATTTTATAATTCTATGATTATGACGTAATTTTAGTTATAATTATGACCTAATTTTATGATATTATAATTTTAGTTATAATTATGACCTAATTTTATAATTTAAGTTATAATTATCATATTATATTGTTATAGCTTCAATGTTCACAACGAAAATGATGACGTCACTCTAGTGTTTTTTTTATATAATGATACTCATGATAATATACAGATTAATGAAGTCATTTAAGGTTTTTTGCTATTACTGTTTTTGAATTTTAAAATAATATTCCTGTTTTGATGACGTCATTTTAGGTATTTTTTAATAAAATAAATAAATATTCACTTTGATATCAAAGTTGATGACGTCATCTTAGGCTTTAAGTGAGTTTAACTGATGTTAATCCATTTTTTAATGAATAACCTGCGTCTTATTCTTTCAGTTTTTGTTAAATACGCTACTGCTGAGCTAAGTTTTAATTTATGGTTATTTGTTTAGTTTTATGTTTATTTTGCTTAAAAATGCTCTCAGTGATCTGTCGTGGCCTTTCGTAAATAAAATAGAATGATCAAATGTGTGTTTATAGGTTAGACTTTTTGTTAATCGTTGTGATTAGAGTCTGATGTGTACATTTTGTTGTACATTGGCTGTATACTTCATGAAATTCCTGCTATTAAGCAGTATTTGACTCTAATTCTGAATGTGAAGCTGACTTTAGTGAATATTTGATGTTTTATACGTTATGCTGTTTAAGCTGTGGTTATAGGTGAAAATCTCTATCACGTTTGTATGCTTATGAGTGAAAATATGTATATGATGTAATCAACGCTGTTTTTGTGAGCACGTTATGTGTATGACTGCTGATCGACGCGAAATACTTGTTTTATATGTGGGTTTATAGGTGAAAATATGTTTTTGCTTGTTATCGACGTTGTTTCCGAAACGTTTTTTGTGGTATTAGACTCTGACCTGGAACGTAGGTCTGATCCTTGGCAAAATATCTGATGTTTAAGCTTTGTTGATAGGTGAGACTTTGTGTTTATCGCTGTGATTAGACTCTGATGTGTACATTTTCTTGTTTCACCTATGTTTATAGGTGAAAATGTATCAACATTGTTCTAACTGCATTGGCTCTATATTTCATGAAATGCGTGCTATTAAGCAATATCTGCTGTTGTTTGTTGTAAATGTGATTTGACTCTAATTTTGAAATATTTGATGTCTTATACATCATGCTGTTTAAGCTGTGGTTATAGGTGAAAATGTGTATCACTTTAACTTGTATCAATAACGTCAATTGTTGTTTAATACTATTTTTTAGTTGCTTAGTTAGTTAAACAACCATAAATCTGATATGTAAGACTCTGATATGTAAGTTTTGTTATTTAAGCTGTGTTTATAGGTGAAAGGTCGTATCGACACTGCTTGTTTAATTACGTCTATTGTTGTATAATTCACGAAATGTGTGTTATTTTGAGGTTTTTGTTGTTGTTTGTTAGTTTGTTTGCTGATCGTATTACGTCTATTGTTGTATGATTCAAAGCAACAATCGTATCTAGCGGCGGTAAATAACTTTAGAATGAAGTCACTATCTTGAAGTTCAGTTTTGTGTAAATCTTTTATGTATGAATTTTTTGAATCGACATATATGTAATCAAAACTTTAGCGTGCTATAATGGTTGATATGATATTGTAGGTTTAGACAAGTTATTGTTATTTAGTTGATGGTAAATTGACTATATGATGAGTATATTTTTTGGTTTTACAATGAATTTTATTTGATACTTTGTTATTACAGAAACTGCGTTATTTGATTAGCAATTCTAACAATTATGAGTAACTGATATAGATTTAGGTTGAATATGTAGCTGTTGTTACTCAAACTGTAAATGACTATGCTGTTTTACTTTGCTATACTGAGATAAATGTTATGTTATATGTTTAAAGGAACAAAAACAGGAAGAAGACCGGAGAGATAGAGAAAAGTATGAGCACAAACCAACTTGTGAGTGTATCTTTTATTTAGGTGTCTTTTAATCAGTATGAACTTTTGTAATATATTGAATGATTTGCTAGCTTTTAAGTTTGATTTTAATGTGTTGAAAATAATATTTTGTTAACCTAACTTGTTGGATTGCTTTGCTTGTAACTTGTATAGGTCTTAAGTAATGAATGCTGTTTTGGTGAGCGCGTTATGTGTACGACTCAGATTTGGAACCTAAAGCTGATCGATGTGAAATACTTGGTTATATACATGTTTTTTTTTGTTGAAGCTGTGTTCATGATGAGAACGTTTATAGGCCTTATTTCAATAAGATTGATTGCTGTTGACTTCATGTCTTCATGAAATGTCATAATGAACTGTGGCCTTTTGTAAATAAAATAGAATGATCAAATGGGTGTTTATAGGTGAAAATATGTTCTGCTTGTTATCGACGTTGTTTCCGAAACGTGTTTTGTGGTATTAGACTCTGACCTGGAACGTAGGTCTATCCTTGGCAAAATATATGATGTTTAAGCTTTGTTGATTGGTGAGACTTTGTGTTTATCGCTGTGATTAGACTCTGATGTGTACATTTTCTTGTTTCACCTATGTTTATAGGTGTAAATGTATCTGCATTGTTCTAACTGCATTGGCTGTATATTTCATGAAATGCGTGCTATTAAGCAGTATCTGCTGTTGTTTGTTGTAAATGTGATTTGACTCTAATTTTGAATGCGTAGCTGACTTTAGTGAAATATTTGATTTTTATACATCATGCTGTTTAAGCTGTGGTTTTACATCATGCCTATTAAACAGAGGTTTGTGAGTTGCATTATATTTTCTGATTTGTAATTTTTTGTCAGTATAATTTGCCCCTTTACGCATAGTTTTGAATACTTTCTTAATTTTGTAAGGTAATCAGTATTTTGAGTATGTATCGTTTCTTTTATCATAACGATACTGAAGATCTTATTTTCCCATGTATCGTTTCTTTTATCATAATGTCTTTCTAATTATCTAAATGATAAAAACATCTTTCTAAAAAGTTAACCCACCTATTTTACTCAATTAATAATGACCCATTTTTGCCCAGTAAGTGTAATATCCATATTTTGGCCCGTTTTGGTGCACCAACTTTTCTAAGATTTCACTTTCAAGAAAATATGGAGTAATAAATTTCTTTTTTGGGAGCTCAAGAGAGCTTCTCCTTACTGCTAAAGGATCCCAAAATAGCTCTAACTGTCGTATATTTGTGGTTCTCTATTAGGATATGATACATCTTCAAAAGTAAGACTAGAAGTAGCTTTAGTCATTTTCTTATGTTAGTTACGCTCACTTAAGTTGCAAGTAATGTCCAAAGTATCTGTTGTTCATATATAAGAAATGCGCACCTTACCCTTAGGGTGCTTATCGGTTCGGTTTTCGGGTTTACTGGTTTATTCGGTTCGATTTGTTTGGTTAATTTTTTTGGGCCATAATCAAAAACCGAACCGAAAACCGATTTTATATATCTATTTAAATTTAATTAAATAGATTTTTGGGAAAAAAATATTTTAAACATAAAAGTGTTTTTATATTAGGATAAAAGTTTAATGGTATTTTAAATATAAATATATAAAAATATATATATAAATATATAAAGTGTTTTATATATATAAACACACACACACACACACACACACACACATATATATATATATATATATATAATTATATATATTATATGTATATATATAAATTCGGTTTTCGGTTCGGATAGCTGGGCGGTCCCGAGATTTCGGATGCGCTGGCGAACCGAGTGAATATGCCCTTGTAAACAAACAACATATTTTTTAAGGGTTTGGAACCTAGTCAAGCCAGGCGGCTCATCCCCACGCCGATTTTTTTATTCATTAAATAAAGCGATACAATATGAGGAGATAAACTCCGAATACAAGTTCGAAAAAATTGATCACCTAAATCTCATTAGTTTCTAGATTTTCGTGATTTTCATTATTAGGATTTTCATCATCGTCGCTAACATTAACCTCATTAGTTTCTAGATTTTCATTATTTTTAGGATTTTCATTATCATCATTAACGTTAACCTTATCATTTTCTAGGTTTTCATTATTTATAGGATTTTCATTATCTATATTAACGTTAACCTCGTCATTATTTTCTTCAACATTATTATTATTTTTTTTTGTTCTAACAACATACCCATCCATAGAACCGTGTTGAGGTCGCTCTAATTCTTGTTAAGTTTTTTTTCGTTTCCTATTTTGGGCACCCGACGGTTGTGAACGACGCAACATGACAAAATAATGTGTAAATTATATATTATTCTACAAAAGCAAAAATAATAAGTATGAAACAATATCACCTGATCAAATTTATGAAGAGAAAAAAAGATGATCTGTTGTTCGTTAAACGTCTTTTCAATTCGAAACTAATTTCCCGTGATCATAAATTCACAGACTTAAGCCTTAAGCCTTGCGCACTTGCCTGTTTTCCTTTCTTCGTGAATATGTGTATAATGATATTTGGTATATAGGTTTTAATTGTGCTTTGTAAACCTGCCGTTGCAATATCTAATTTTATTTAATGATTTAGTCAAAATTTCAATTGTCAAATAATAATTGAGTAAATCACGTGGATTGTAACTTCCGTTTCCAAAATATGAGGCAGTTAGCACTTAGCAGGCCTTATTTTTTTTACATGGGCCCTGTTTTAACATAGTATACATGCACATGGACCTCTAGCTTTGCCCCCCTTCCTCGGGCTGCCTGGCCGTCGCCCTTATGGCCCATAGCCAAATCCGGGCATCTGAGATAGCCAAAATCATATCCAAACCGAAAACTGAATTTTTAGTTCGGTTCGGTTCGGTTTTGAAAAATTCGGTTCGATTATAAGTTCGGTTTGATTTTTTTTGGTTTGGCTCGGGTTCGGGTTTTGATTTATTCGGTTATTACCCGACTCATGAACACCCCTACCTTACCCTAAAATTTGGTCTGCTTTCAAGTTTTTTTCATGTTAGACAACTCTTATTCCAATGCAATCTTCATTTGCTTGGGTTGAAAACATAAAAATTAAAATTCATTGATATGAAAAATAACATGAAATAAGAAATATTTTTCCAGGATTATGACTCCATATATTTGGTCTGTATACTTTTCTTCACTATAGGATTGGATGAATAAATCTACTCTTGAACTAACATTAGTCTAAGTTCAAAAAAAAAACTAACATTAGTCATGTGTTGTCACGTGCATATAAATCACGTCTAAAAGGAGATACGAAAACGTCACTCGTAATTGATGCAAAATAGTCTATTGTTATAGAATGGTACCGAGTTCACCTAGATTATCTTTTACGATATTAACAAACATGTATTAACACCAAATGATTTAATCACGTCTAAATGATCACTTTCTTATATATAACATAATATAATCGACACTTTCAACTTCACGATTTTTGTTTCAAAGCATGATTTAGATGAGTTTAAACAAAAGAACTATACATTTTAGAAAAACCTCACTCTGCAACTTTTAAATCCACCAACAGGACCCCTTTATCTTTGGATTTTCTTTATGGAATTGTCTAACGAGTGTCATGTTAAACCACGTTTAAACTCGAACTAACTTTTTATATTACAAATTATATTTAATAAACATTAATTGCACATAAAAACTACCATAAATAAATGTGACTCAATTAAATATGCTCAAACTTTCTTTTTATAATTACGTTGAACTTTGTTCATAAGGCCAATCTCAATGTCCAAATCCAAAGAGGTGCCAACTTGTCATCCCAATTACAAGTTTTAACATTACTGAATTGCTACATACCTGGAGCTTCCCATATTAGTAGTTTTAACTAGAGGTGGCACAAAATAAAAAAGTTGGGTTAATTTGAGCTAATTTGGGTACATTTAGTCGCTTCTTTTTTCTTTTTTTGAAATGGCACGTATTGCTCATTTAAAAGTTAAATGGGCATTAACGGGAGCATATGTTTTCACAAATGGTATGTACATTTAGCGATTTTTTTTTTTTTTTTTTTTTTGAAATGGTGTGTATTGTTCATTTAAAAGTTAAATAGGCATTAATGGACGATATTTTTTCATAACTGGAGAACATTATAATTTTTGTAAAAGAAAAACTTATAAATATAATATATTTAATTTTTAAATATAATGGAGTGTTATCTTTGAAGATTTTTTTTTTTTTTTTTTTTTAATATAATGGAGTGTTATCTTTGAAGATTAGTTGAAACCTTCTCAAATGATGAGTTTTCTCTGTTTTAACATGGATACAGTGACGGAACCAGGGGGTGTCCCGGGACACCCATGGATTTTTGTTGCGTAGTGTTAATTTTGTTAAAAAACCTTGATTTTTCTTAAATGCACCCGGTCCCTAAAACTTGTGTTTGTAGTATTGTTTAATTTATTATAAGTGCACCTGATCGTTTTATGTCCTGGTTCCGTCCCTGCATGGATAGGATATAGTTGGCGAGAACTGCATATGAACAGGTGTCCATAAAGCTTAGGCTCATTTTTGTGGTATGATACAGCGTGCAGTTTCTTTAAACACGAGTTGTGTCTGACTGGCTCTTTTGTTATCGAAGTTTCTTCAGGAACCATGAATCACATTCACTTCTTGTTTTGTCTTGTCTTGTTGCCATTTATATATTTGTTACATAAATGACAAATTATGTTTATAATCAAACTTGCAATAGTTTTCTATCATAGATTCATAGAACATAGAAGATGTTTTTTGTTCCAGAATCACGTACACTGTGAGTACAATGTTGATAGTTTGATCGAACGATCTAATCAACTTAGTCATGGAGGTTTCTTTGTGACATTTTCAAGAATATTTTGATATAACCAAACTAATGACAAAATAGATGTTAGGTCACCCTCAATAAACATGATTAACATTGCTTAAATTTGGGTATAACTATACCACAAGTTATTCTGCATCAAGCTTTATGCATTAAAATTTATCATTACTGGGTAGAACTAACCAGCACTAATAAGCTTATTTTGCATTGAGTTGTATGCACAAAATAGCTTCATGATCCGCCCAAATGGACAAGCTAGTTTCATGACTTTACTTGATAGTAACAAAGAATCATGTAAACAATCATAAAGAATGACAATATATGATTACTGAATTAAAAAACTTAAAATAAAAATCTAACATGTGAAACATTGTAGAAAAAACAAAATACAACAAACCACGTACATTTAAACCACGTTGGTTATACATTTTGTGTAGCTTCCATCTTTGTCCTAACATATAACGTTCAATCATTTCTTGCACTTCACTCTTGAAACGCCGTGTATAATTGTGATATAGCACAATTTATAAATAAACAAAAAGATATAAAGGTAATGAAGCAACGTACAAGCATGTAACACACTAAATTCTGTGATCAATAAATTAAAATTTATAAATCGGTAGTTCCTGTTTGGAAAAGAATCAACACAATTCACCAAAAACACCGTGTGAATGCTCAAAGCAATAAGAAACATGATGCTCAACAAAAGAATCAAATTCATACATTCATACCTATGCAACATTTCCTTGTATACAACGTTACTGATGCAATTTGTGTAATTACCGTCTTTATCACAACATAGGATTTTTTATACTTTCTTGCCCTTGACGCTTGAAATCGCCACATACAATTGTCCGCGCGAGGAAACAAGCGCTGTGAAAATGTTAAATTTTTTTAACTACAAATATTGTGTTTGATTAAGTGATTAATAATCATAAGAAGGTAACAAAATTAAACCATAATTAATATAGTCAAAGTATCTTAATGACCATCAAGAGGTTAAGAGTTCAAACATCAAGGGTTTGAAACGGTCTAGGGATGGTGTATTTTTTGTCGCTTGACGATTTACCTAGTTTAATCGACAAATAACCAACCTTTTTTTCGCGCTAGTGTATTTTTTGCCGCTTGGCGATTTACCGTTTGCGAGAAGTTTTATTTTTCAAAAAAAAGTGAAGAGCGGGTTTTTTTGTTTTGATAAAAAATAAATGACTAAGATTTGTTCATTTGATTTTTAAAGAATTTATGATTTATATTGATCTTATCTCATTGAGAATGTTGTTTTAATTCTCTTGTGAATTTTACGGGTGTACAATCTAAAGTTTTGTTTTTTCTTTGAGCCAATTATAAGCTATTGTGAAAATTTCGAAAAAATGTTAAATTTTTGTCGCGATGGTGTATCTTTCGTCGACGACGATTTACCGTTCTGAGATATTTTGTTTTAAGAAAAAATGTGAAAGCGGGGTTTCTTTTGTTTTGATAAAATAAATGACTAAGATGTTTTATTTTCTATTTTAAATAATTTTTATTTATATGATATCATCTCACTTAGAATGTTGTTATAATTCTATTGTAAATTTCTGGTGTAAACTCTAAAGCTTTTGGTTTTCTTCGCAGGTCAATTATAAGCTATTGTGAATTAACATTATTGTTTTATTATTCATTTAACTTTATTATTTATGGAATTTCAATTATCTCATTTTCTCGATGCTTACAAATGATTTATGGCTCAATTAATTTCTCTATTACTAATTTGGTTGAATTTTTAATAATTGTGATAATTTCATATAAATTATCTCAAGATGAAAAGGTTTGACGATATTATGAATGTTGTTTATCTCAAAATTCTTCAAAAGCATGAGACACTACAAGCTTGGTGAACCTTTGTAACTTATACATATTTGTTTGGATCATTCATAAAATGTTTTTGTATTAATTACATGAGTACGATTTTAAACCGAGTTTTTTTTTTTACACGATACAAATTTTTATTGTTACCCGCGAAACCCACGGGTCCATAGTCTAGAAGTCTAATAAACCAAAAGATTTCTCAACTGAACGTAAGTAAATTAAAACAAAACAAAATAAAAGATTCTTCGACAAAAAGTCTTTAGAACTATTAGAAGTCTATACGAAGTTTAGATATTCCATCTTCAAGCATTCAAATCTAGTTTAGTTTAAAATATAGATTAGGATTTTAAGATTGTTAGTTAGAATAACCGAGATTGAAACTATATAGAGATTTTAAATTTTGTTTTTTTTAGGTAGATATAGATGTTCGGGCTTTTCAGTTAGGTTTGGTTAAATTTTTGTGAAACCCTAACCAAACCAAACACTAATCACATACTACGATTCAGTTTTAACCCAAACCATACACCAATTAAAGATTTCAACTCGATTTTATTCGGTTTTGCTATAGTTTATTTTTTGGTTTATTGGGTGTCAAACCAAACACTAAACACACATATTTTCAACTCTTCTCAAGAGACGAAAAACTATTCCCTTTTCAAAAAATCTAGAAACGAAAAAATAAAAAGAAATTTCTACAATTAAGCGCTACCTCAATGTTTTCGTGAAATAATCTTGACCATTGATCAAGATTGGTATTGTTCATTTAGTTCAAAGAAAGAGTGGCATATATATGAGAGCCTCATGCCATAACACACACATCAAAATTTTACTTACAATATATTATTTATTTTTCACATTAATTTCCCTTCATGTGCTGCCATTTGTTAATTAAATCATTGTAATTTGTAAAGATCCCAATTTTATGACTAAGAGAATCTCCAATCAAAGACCAGAATGGTTAAAAAAAAATCAAATGCATTAGATACATAGGTTGAAAATCTCACTTTTGAATGTTTCCTTTTGGTAAAGCACCCGATATGGGTGTCTCATAGGTTTTTTTCTTTTTCTTTATAGTTCTGCGCCATTGCACCCTTACCTTTACCCAACGGAGTTATACGAAAGAAAAGCCATGTGGTGGTGCTATAACATGTAATAGTACCAAACTGCACTTTTTCTTTTTCTTATTTTTAACTTTTGTTATGTTTTCTTTGATGTTACCTATTTTAGGATTGGAGATAATATTGTGTTTTAAAATTTAATGTAGTATGTTTTGTTTGTTGTTATCTATCTATTTTTTTTAAACTTAAGTTTTGGTGATCTAAACTTAGATCTCGAAACGTTATGAACTTATATTTTTCAAATCTAAATTTCTCTAATATGTTGTTAGCTTTTGCTAATGTTTTAAAACCTCGATTTTATTGATTTTTTTAAGAAGTTTTATAATTTGTGATCAATAGATTCATCATTATATAATTTTTTATCCGGTTTATAAATGTGTTTGATAAGTGTGGTTTTGGTGATAAATTTCTAGAATTACAAATTACTAGTATGTGTTTCTTTTTTTAAATTAGTATTTTGTAAAAAAAAAAAAAAAAAAAAAAAAAAAAAAAAGAGGTTTTCAATTTATAATTGTAAATTCTATTTTGGAGATATTATCTATTTTCTACACTCCATATATCATTTTTTTTAATCTTTAAATCAAATTTATATTACTTTTAAATTGGTATTTTGTGCTGATCTAAAAACTTTATTTAAACCAAAAGTACACATATTCTTTTTTTAATATACGCATCCACTCTTAAACTAAACATCCCTTGTAGGGCTCACATCTTTTTAGGCAGGTTGAAGTCTCACGTCTCACCTCACGATCGGTTGGCTTATCCCAACCTTGGTTAGTAGTCAGCCCAATTTTATAAAATCATACGTACGTCAAAAGCATATCAATATTGGGCTTGTTTTGTTCGTAATTCAAAGCTCTTCGTAACGATATTTTTTTCATTAACAAAATTTCTAGATATTTGCTAAATATTTGACAAATAAAGTTTGTTAAAAGTTGTAATTATTAAAAATTTGAAGGGTGTTTTTTTGTAAGTTTTTAAATTTTGAACATGGAAGAAAGTCTAAGAAAAGGTAATGTCGTGTACAAAGATAATGTCGTGTAAAATGGTACTTGAGATAGGCTAGTTTTTTTTTTTTTTTTTATTAAAGCTTATGTCGCGTACATAGGGTAAATATTTACCCGACATGATCTAGGATTTGTTTTTGATTTGATGATTTTGAATCACAACCGTCCACGTTTATGTCAAGTATCTCGGGTATATTGATACGCGACATCAATGGGTAGAATTGAAAAGGTATAAAAAGTAGGGGCATGTGCAGACACACCCCTTCAAAAAAAGGTAGTACAATAATTTTCGCTCTTTTTTTTCCCTTGACATTTTATATTGTTTTATTTAAATGTAAGTTGGTTTACAAAATCATAATGGGCCAATATGGGCTACCAACACCCGACTACTCATTTTCGGGTTTTCACCCAACTTACACCTGGCTTCAACCCGATAATCAAATATTTTTTCCCTCCACATAAAACCTCTAACAAACTCTCATTTCATAACAAACTCAAAAAAAAAAAAAAAAAAAAAAATCCTCTCACACTCCCAAATCATCTCCAAGCCCTAATTCACTAATCACTACAACAATTTTCACATTTCGATCGGGTTGAAAATTTTACTTAACATTCAATTTATACATTTTGAATACCATCGTTAATGTAGTGAAATTGTGCTAATTTTGATTGATTTTTTTGATTAAAATTCATTGATTATTGATATATTGATGAAGATATGGTAATTTTGATCAAGTTTTTTTGATTAGGTTGATATTTGTTCTTGATTATGATATAGTTTTTAGCTGTATAATTAGATATTGATGACTGTTGAGCGTAGTGATATATTGCTGATTTATGATGATAAAGATGATGATGTTAAATTTTATAATAATTTGTTGATTCAGTTATACAGAGTTTATACTCCTGTTATCTGTGTCTCGACATGTGCGATCTGTTTAAAAATCACACTCTGTGTCTTGAAATGCGTGATTATATGTTCTTCCATAAGAGTTTTGTTGTTAATGACATTTTATTTGACGAGAGGTTCAACTAATTTATAGTTTACAACATTATTATAAGCTTAATATGTGTTTTCAGTTCATTTTCTTCACAATATCGGCTTATGATTATAAACTCGCTTTATTTGTTTCAAATTTGTTTATGAATATGTAAATGAAAGCATCTTAATGTTGCTCGTTTTAATATGTGTTTTTCAGTTCATTTTCTTCACTCGGCTGATAATGTTGATGTTACTTTTTATAACAAATTTGTTGATTCATTTATATAGCCTGTTTAAAAATCATGCTCTCCGTGTCTCGAAATGCATGAACTGTTTAAAAATCACGCTCTCCGCGTCTTGAAATACATGATCAGATGTTAATCATTTGTTATTCTATCAGCGTTTTGTTGTTGATGAGAGTTTCAACAAATTGATGGTTCACAGCATTATTATAAGCTTAATATGTGTTTTCAGTTCATTTTCTTCACAATAGCGGCTTATATGATTATAAATGTAAATTATGAACAAGTGCATTGCGTGACCTATTTATTGTTTATGCAAGTGTTAGTGTGTCTAATATTTATGTTAATGTGAGATTTCTATTCATAAAATCACTTTTTTGTAAAGCATAAATAATCTGACATGTTCATCAGGAATTATGGTTATATATTCATTACTGACATGTATTATTATGTAAACAAACTGTAGGGAAACGATTACACTTTTATTAATAAAATCTAAATTACAATAAATAAATTTAACAGTAAATAAATAACAAAAATTAAATACAAAGCAGAATGTCGAGATAAGCGATAATTAAATAAAATAATAAAATAGTTAAAGACTTACTTGATCACCAAATAGAGATCAACAAAGAAGCACTAAAAGCGAGGCACGTGTTTGACACGCTTCTCTTAAAACATATTCGCCAACTGCATTTCCCTGTGGTACAATGACCAAGACAATAAGTTGTCTTGTCGAACTTAACTAAAGCGCGAGAATTTCATCTTAAGAGATCGTATTCCTTACGTTGGAAAGCAATAATACTTATTGATTTAATGTGTGGAAAACTTGTGGAATTAGAGCCTCTTTTTATATACAATAGAATCCCTCTAAGTTTACCCATCCCACCCATGTGGGATTAAAAATAAACTACTTTTCCTCTTTAGGCATGGTACCAAATGCCTAACTTTGAGACCCGATATCTCATTCACATCAACTCTATTTTGGACATATAAAGGCTTATTGCGGAAGCTCTCTTCGAGAGAACGTGAACCTACAAACTATTACTCATATATGTGACACATACATATAGATAAATGTGTCCAAAGTTGGTCAAAAGTCACTTTTGCCGACCAATTTTCCAACAATCCCCCACATGAATGGAGATCGTTCGTAGTACACAAAAATTACGATGAAATTCCAATAGTTGAATCTTGCAAAGGATAGGTAGGTGTGACCCTTTAAACTTTCCTTGTGAAATGCACTTAGCCTCCTGCCGTCGATGACGCGATGTCTTTGAACCGAGTTCTTTGTTTATGTAGACGACAATACATTTCACACAGACTCTCCCCAACATTGTTAAGCCTTCATAGTCATGTTCGTTATGGTCGAACATTAGCACAGTTCTGCAAGAGCTCTTAGGATTTTCGCCCCCCCACAATTCCCTTCAAAGCGACCCCACTTTTCTCTCACGTAGGCGATTTCATCTTGAATCATTAAAGTCATATGCTTGCGTTTTCATCTTGAATCATTATGCTTTATGATTTCATCTTGAATCATAAAAGCTATATGTTTAACCTCTCAACAAGTCACATTTATTATAGGAATGGACTAGGAAGTTACAATGTTAAGTAACTCTCCCACATTGATATGACTTCCCCTACATTTATATGATTAGGTTGTTCTATTGAACCCAGATCTTGGGATCTCCAGTCAACTGGGTTAGATTTTCCTTCAAATAAACTCATTCCTTTAAAGGCTTTAGTCCCATTCCTTTAGGCGACTTAGTAACTAACTCTGCTTAAGCCTTTCGTAGCGGATCCGCGATGTTATCCATTGACTTTCGTAGTCAATCGTGATAACTCTAGTTGAGAGTAGTTGTCGCACCAATCAGCGTCTATGATGGATATGTCTCGACTTACCATTTTACATTGTGATATGAGCTCATCAATTTCCAATTAACCATCACACTTTATAAAGATGGTGCGTTACGGTTCGCCATCTTGGTATGTACTCTACAATTAACGTAGATATCCGCATATTCTATAAATTTATCTCAAATGATAAATTCAAATTCCATCATAGATTTAGCTATAAAAGTCATTTGAAATACTTTTAAGATTTCCAAGACATAGCTTCCACATAGACTCAATACATCGATCTAGTGGATCTAGATTCTTTTATGTAAGAATCCATATTGCATTACTCTATCATTAGATAGCAGTTGGATATCTTCAAAATGAAATATCATAAGTATCATTGTACTCGTATAATTCTATTCAAATGGTCATCACTTGAATTATTGGTATATTCACGTAACTCGATTATAACTTCATCGGGTCTCACATACGATCATTAGACACATAAGATGCCCAATATTCTTTGAGTATTCAAAATGGGCAACACCTCTACCTCTATTTTAAATAGATTTAAAAGATGTCGTTGGAGTTCTAGCTAGGCGGAATCCCCCATTGAACCTCTCAAGAATATTGTACTTATAGTGTTTTGACTTCAAAACAAATCCATCACGGTTTCATATGATCTTAGTTCCAAAACCATATCGAACAACTAATGTAGTTCATGTCAAATATTGACTCCAACATTTCATTAGTGGATTTGTTTACCTTGTTATCACTTCCGGTGATAAGTATACCATCCATGTATAAACAAACGATTACATATATACAAGTGATTTGTTTTTCTTTCTTTCTTTTCACATACATCCATTAATTTCGAATCCACGTTCTGACATAACGTGGTAAAAAATTTAGATGTCATTGTTTGGGAGTTTTTTTTCTAAGCCATATAATGACTTTACAAGCCTACAAACTTTGCTCTCTTGTCTAGGAGCCATGAAACCCTCAGGTTGGTTCATGTAGATTTCTTCTTCTAAATCCCTGTATAGTAATGCCATTCTCATATACATTTTTGGTAAACTTCAAAATTTCTTAAAGTCAATAGCAAGTACCATCCTAATAGAGGTTGTTAATACAAATAAATCGTAAAAACGTTTATTCATATTTAGCGATCTCTTTGTATTTTGTTGATAACAAATATAAAGTTAGCATAAGTAAAATTATAAGGATACATGTTATGTTTATAAATCATTTACATATATAATCATTTAACATTAATTGTTGTAATAATTCATTTATTGTAATAGTTTATTAGGATGGGTAAAATCAATAACCCATGACCTATACCCATGGAGCTAACCCATGACCCATTGACTAGATGCATTGCATCTTCTAGATACATTGCATCTTCTAGATACATTGTATCTATTTGGATACCCATGGTCCAAAGTCTATGACCCATGACCCATAACCCATTTAGGGGGAGCGTCCTACGGATCCTCCATTTACTTTGACGGATCCTCATGTAAGGGATTCGTGGGATCAAGACAATGATAATGATTTTTGCCTTTAAATAGTGAGCCATTTCTTCATTGTAACTCACCCCTCTTCTTACAAACTCTCTCATATATTCTTTCATTCTTCTAATCTCAGATCTCTTGATCTATATAGTAGTTCTTCTTTCTTTTGTTGTGATTCTTATATAGGTCCTTCTCTAAGGCGAGATCACGAGATACTACAAGTCATCCAAGTAAGGAGTCCTTGATTGATTTGTTCCTCCAGAAGATTTCTGTAGCAAAGATCTTGTATTTCATATTTCACATAGTTGTTGTGTTATAGTTGTGTTGGTTTGGTCCTCCGTGTTAAGGACTCGGTATTTTGCTTTGTATCGGAAAAAGTGTAAGCAACGTTGTGAAGGATTCTCCGCCAAGTTGAAGGAGTTTGTTGACATAGTCCTTGAACTCTCGAGTAGGTGACTCGTGGAGTGGAGTAGGACAAGGAAGGTGTCCTTGTAGCCGAACCACTATAAATCGGTTGTGTCATTTCTATCCTTTACTTTACTTGCTTTCGTTACTTACATTACATATAGATCTATACTTTCTATCCATCCATACGGATTCACATAACATCGAATCTAAAGTTTTTGAAACTAAATTAAAATCGACAAAACTATTCAACCCCCCTTCTAGTTTTCCACAAAGGTTATTCGCGTAACTGACGAATATGTATCAAAGTAAGCTAGACCTTCTCGTTTTCTAAACCCTTTAATTACCAATCTTGATTTTTTACTTATCAATGGTTCCATCGACAACCTTTGTGGTTGTTAGGTATAAACCATTTGTAGCCTAGTAGTTTACCGCCAGGAGGTAAAACCACGAGCTATAATGTATCCTTTTTGTAAAATAGAATCTATTTCACATTTCATGGCTTCTTTCCATTGAGGCCATCCTGAGGAAGTTACCATTTCTTTGCAAGAAGTAGGTTCATTTTCAACCATAAAATAAACAAAACTAGGTCCAAAAAATTTCCCGTTTCTTGCATGTTTGGTTCTTTTTAGTTCAACTTGTTTTTCCAGGTTGATCTTGCCTCACATCATGGAGATCATAATCAATCTCTTGTTGTCTCTTATCAGAACAACATTATCATCTTGATGTCTCTCATCATGAAGGACATCATCATTTAATTGCCTCTCATCATGGACAACTATATCATCTAGTCTAGATGAACTTCCATTTTCCTCGGATAAATAAGGAAATACAGTTTAAAACAATGAAAGTTTTTTTTGATTCCATTATCGTATCTTTGTATATATTCAGATTTTCTGAATCATATCCAAATAAATGATAAGCACTACTCTAATGAGCATATCACAAAAATATGCAATCCACAGTTTTAGATCCAATATATTGATCCTTGGGTGCCGGGACATATAGACACCCCCACATTCGTAAGTACTTATAGGATGGTTTTCTTCCCGTCCATAGTTCATAGAATTATCTTCTTTTCCTTACAAGGGATCTTATCTAAAAGATAAGTAGCCAATAAAATCGCTTTCCCCCACATGCCATGGCTTAAAACATGACTTTAACAACATGACATAACCATATCTTTAAGACAAAGTTCTTTCCTATCAACAATTATGTTGTGGCATATAAGGAGCAATAAATTTATGTCTTATTCCATGTTTAGAACATACATGAAATGGAGACACAAATTCACCTCCAATATCACTTCGAACCTCCTTGTTTTCGATAATAAGTTGATTCTTAACTTATTTGTATAGATCAATCTTGTCTATATCATTACTCTCAAGTAAGTAAAAGTCGCAATATTTTGTACTACCATCAACAATTACGATGAAGTACCTAATTTCTACCTTAGTAGGTATCGATTCCAAATCACATGAAACTATGTGAATCAAGGGTTCGGTTAATTTTCGGTCAACTGAGTGAAAAGACAATCTTGTCAATTTGGCTTACATAAGTTTTACTTTTGTAATCCGTGTTCGTTTATTTAATTAAATAACGTATTGAGTTAAAATTAACATGTCCGTGTTGGCCATGCTATACATTAAAAGGATCAAATAAGCAGAATTCATACTCATTTTTATTAAAAAAATATATATATATCAGCTTAAACATTTAATGAAGGGCTTAACCCCGTACCGACCAAAATTTTGTTCAATGTTAACTCAATTTTATTTGATTAAAAGAAAAATAAAGCCAAATTTATTAAGCAACCATCCAGACACAAGATTCCTACGAATCTCTGGCACATACAACGTGTTGGTTCAATGTCAACATCACATTTCTTTCTCCCTTGCTATTAGCAGTTGTAGAGTTGCCCATAAATTGCATCTCTCCATTTTCTGCTACTTTGAAAGAGTTAACCAAACTCTTATCATCATACTCATGACATGATACCCAAGTGTTAATCCACCATTATCTAATGTCGGATCTCGCCTTGGCAACAATTTTATTTCATTACGCCATTTAGCCCTTGGTTATGGCACATAAAATCGAATGCTTTAAAGCATCTACCGTACACATAACTTTCAGTATCGGTCGTCCTTTCATCAAGTTCGGGAGTAGATCCTTGATGTCACTCATGACATTCGAACGATACGTTATCTGATTCCATTATTAGTCTTAAACTAAATTTGGAATAATTAACAACTTGATATATCACAAAGTGTTTCTTAACAAACACGATAACATCGAATTTTGTTTAAAACACTACTGTTTTGTAAGATCCATTATACAAAACCGCTTTTAAACAAGTCTTTTGATTAAACAATTAAACAATATTGCATATTATATAATGTTTTTAAATAAAAACAAATTTGTAATATGATTTTCTCAATCATCTTTAAGAATATCTTAATAGATCTGCATCACATGGTCTAATTCCACAATTTAACTCGACAAGGTTTCAAAATAGATTTACTCTTTCAAAGAAACTCAACAAGGTTTTTATAGATCTACTTCCAAATGCATAAAGTTTCAAGAACTATATTTAATTTATAATTAAACTCAACCTGGTTTAAATAAGCTAAACAAGTCAAAGAAACTTTTCCACCAAATATGAGAACAGCTTGTATATCATCTTGGTTTCAATAAACACGTTCTAGTAATCTAATAAAATAACAACTTGTATTTTTTGAGATTTGTTTCAAAGAAACTCCACTTGGTTTCAATGAATCTGATTTCATCATGATTTTTAACCATGTTAGTAACTGGCGCACCAATTACATTCGCAAGATTCGCAAATTATGTCTTCATGAAATGTCATAATGAACTGTGGCCTTTTGTAAATAAAATAGAATGATCAAATGTGTGTTTATAGGTGAAAATATGTTACGCTTGTTATCGACGTTGTTTCAAAGCGTGTTTTGTGGTATTAGACTCTTACACCGGAGCGTAAGGTCGATCCTTGGCAAAATATCGATGTTTAAGCTCATTGATTGGTGAGACTTTGTGTTTATCAGCGTGATTAGACTCGATGTGTACATTTTCTTGTTTCACCTATGTTTATAGGTGAAAATGTATCTCGATTAATTTGTATATTTCATGAAATGCGTGCTATTAAGCGATTATATCTTGTTGTTTGTAGTAAATGTGATTTGACTCTAATTTTGAATGTGTGGTGACTTTAGTGAAATATTTGATTTTTATACATTAGGCTAGTGCCCGTTTAGCCCGTTTCCCGTGCCTTCGTTTCGCCACTTCTAGGGATGATCCATGTAATTCACTCTAGTAAAATCACATGACAATGCATTCTCACACATTATGATCCGTATGATTTAAAATTTAATCACACGATATATTCAATCATATCACGGATGATATACATTTTGTGTTTCTTTTGTTTGGCCTTCAAGTAGCTTTGTGAAGGATGTGAATGTGGGAAATGGGACAAGGTTGGAATTTGGATGATGAAAATATGAAGAAGCTTGTGAGCGACTCAAAGTGTTTTAGGTTTGGGTGTGTTTGTTAAAAGTAGCGATTGATGGTCATTTCTGGCGATGAGTCGAGCTCACCGCTTTTAAATAAGCATCGTAAAATTAGTTTTCTAAAATTAGCAAAGCTCACCGTTATTGTGCCAAACGACCAACAAAATTCAAAATGCTCATTGCTCATCGCTCCAAAATTCTCCACGCGCTCCGTGCAAACATACCCCTTGTTAAAGAGGGCATTGCCCATTTCAATTACAAGTATTGGTATTTCACTTTCACCTTGGGGATCCCAACTTATACTACACCTCTCAAGTCATTTCACAAATTCTCCCAGCTCGTTCCTTGGTTGTGGTGTTGTTGGATAGTGGGAAGTTTGTAAATCCATTCATGCGGTTCACTAATTAGACGATGAGGCATTTGGCTACTTTAAGAGAGTCATAGTTACTCCTGCCATTAGCATCCGCATGGACCATCACAATGTATTGTTTCAGTTAAACACATGGATTCCATTTGTCCGTACAAGTTCTGGAGGTTCAACACCCGAGGGGGAGGGGGGAGGCCTAAACTTATATAAAAAGGTATATAAAACCATATAACAGAGTACCCGCGCATTGCGGCGGCGGGTACTCAGACTTGAAAATTTCGGTGAACTATGATTTTTAATTTTAATATGTTTTTTTGACAGTAAGTTTACGGATTGAAAGAATTTCATGTAACATATTTCAACTCTTAGCTAATTACAATGTTTTTTATTATACAATTGTGATAATAAATATTTTAGCGAGCAATATTTTTTTTCTTGTTCAAAGGACTATTTGATCTATATAAAGTTAAGGTTGATGGATAGGGCTGTTCAAAAAGTATTTGAAAACCGACAAAATAAGTCAACCCAATCTGAAAGCGTAAAAGACGATACCCAAGAAACTGAAACTGAAAAAACCCGAAAGCGGAAAACCCACTTATCACGGTTTTTTCGATTTTTATTTTCAAATAGCGGTGATTACCCGTACCAAACCGTGTTTAATACACATGTAGTTTTTAACAAAATAAGTATTTATAAAGTGTATAAGCATTGGATAATTATTTTTTTTGGCATCATTCATGGTCGCGCGACTACCGTACATTGGTCTTATGCAATGGAGGCAATACCTTTTGTATTCTAGGAAATCATGAAGGTGACATTTGAGAAGGTTTTAGTGAATTTTCTAAGCACTTTAAAGCTCAATGCAAAGTCATTTACGAACCATCTACAAATTTAAGTCACTTAATTCTTTAGATGTAACTTCATTTTACAAATTTAAGACACATAATTCTTCATATATAACTTCATTTTTCAAATTTATGACACTTAATTCTTTGTATGTAACTTTATTTTACAAATTTAAGACACTTAATTCTTCATATGTAACTTCATTTTCTACTATTAGCAAGTGTGTTGTGTTAAACATTTTAAAACTTTCTTTTATAGGAAGTCCTAAATACATTATAAAGTAGTATAGATATAAAAATGTATATATTTTTATAAAAATGTATATAAAATCATTTATAAAAATGCATATGTTTTTATAAAAACGTATATGAAAAAGTACATAATGTAATTTATTGTTTTGGCAATTTATTCCAAAAGTAATTTAAATAAAAACTAAAAGGGAAGAAAGGTAAAGGGTATTTTTGTCATTTAACTTTGAGGCAGGGACGAAATATGCCCCAAAGGTTTCCTACATGGACGGTATCTGCAGTTTCGAAATGATTGAGACGAAACATGCGATTTCGTCATGGTTCAAGGACGATTTATGCAATTAACTCTTTCGAATGTACATATATGGGAAAAGAAAAATAAAAGAAGGGTGTAAACACAAAAATATGAAAATATATCGTAGCTGGTGAAGCCAAGTTTTTTAATTTAACCCACTTGTGCAAAGCAAATAAAAATGAACCCATATTTACGAGGCAATTTCAAAAGAACCCCATATTTACAAAAAAAAAACTCGAAATAGTAGTGATGTTGGAAAAAAGCATTATATTGAATTTGATTCTGACCCTTTAAACAACAATGAGGAAGAGAATTGTAACAATACTCGTGATCTAGACGATTGTTTTTGTAAGATGTGTGACAATTTAATGGAAAAAAAGAGCGAAAGCGAAAGTTCAAGCATCAAAATTCATTGAAATAAATAGAAAGATCATTGTTGCTCTACAAAAGAGTAAAAGATAGGTCAACCGAGATCGATTGTCAATGTTCTTCACAAAAGCCCTCAACGAAGCCCAATTGATTCGGAAAAGTGTTGTTTATCTCTGGTGAGTAGGAAAAATATATTTTTTTCTCCGACTTAGGAATTTATGAAGAATCTGAATCGGAAACAGAAATCAGCAGACATCCACGTTTGAAGCATTAAATCTCTTCAATACAAGGTAGTATAAGTATAAGGATACATATTTTTTCTTGATCACGATGGAGTTTTTTGTTTTGTTTTCAGTTTGGGGTTTAGATTTTGGATCTCTTTGATGATTTTATTCTTATGTTGTCTTTCTAAGTTTGTATCGTTAGATTTTGGTATGTTAGTTTTTTAGAAGTTATTGTTTAGTTGTTAGTTGGTTGGTGGGTGTTCCTCTAGCTTTGCTCGAGGTTTTTCGTTCTGAAGTCATAGTTTGAAATAGGTAGATGCTGGATCTCGGGTTTTTTCAAGAACTTCTTGAGGATTGATCGAAAGTTTTCATGATTGAGCTCTTTGGTAGCCTTTAGTTTGTTTGTATTCTTATATTTATGTTCGCCGATCTAGTTTTCTTTTTTTGTTAGGATAGGTGTTTATCTCATGTATTGTTTAATAGTGAGTTTTTATCATTCCGTTTAATTAGCTTTTTTTGCTGCCAATGGCTTTCTTGTATTTCAAAGATGTTTTAATATAATTTTTCGCCATTCAAAAACAATAAAAATAATAAATAAGTGCTCCAAGTGCCGTAGCTGAGCTAACGAAGACCCTGTGCAGACGTTTATGTGATAACTAAACATGACAATCAAAGTTATATTATAACATCTAGCTTCGAATTTGTATGAGCTCATCGTCACTCTCAAGTAAGTTTAACAGATATTTAGAACATAAATTCATATGTCGTTAACATTTTTATGTTGTAAGTGAATTTTTAGGCCCTTGAAACTTTTAGGCCTTGTGCGGTTTCACACGTCGTACACTTTTATGAATAGCTCATTTATCCATATACAAATTTACTAAAATATCCAACAGTCACGATTTAACTCTTCTGTTAATGCCAGCTCAACTTAAAAAGCACCGAGTATTCTTTAGCAGACCATATTATAGCCAAAGAACTTTTTTAGCAGAGTGGCATCGGACTAATTATAAGAATTGAATAACGTAAGGGGATATGATGTGTGATGTGCAGAGTGACTGATAAAAAAAAATATACATAATCTTAGACTTAGAAAAAATAATAAAGTCTTCATCATACATTTAGAATTGAACTACTTTTGTAAATCATCCTAGTCTTGGAAAAAACTGACTTAGATATAGACACACACTTATTTGTTGTTTCTACTATATACAACAACGATACCCAATCCCGCTAGAGGCAGAGAATGGGGGTTGTCTGTACTATGTGTTAACCACAATGTTTGTCTGCACACCCAAATTTAAATGCCTACTTAGACATATCTACACGATACAGGTTCACAAAACAAAATTATAACCTTTGTACTTTTCTTGGCGATCGTGACTAATTCGGCTGTTTTAATCATAATCTCACTTGTTAGTTGGGATTAGTAACATACATATATCCATTATCCATAGTTTTAAAATTATCATCGAGAACAATGGTAAAAGCTCTTTAATAGTATTTCTTAAGCCTGTACCATATTTTTATTGAACAAAAATAAGAATTTGTTGAAGCTGCTTTCCTACATATAATTAACAGTGGATATACCATTTGATTAATTAACATTACTAGGGTGTTCTTTCAATCCGATTCGAGAATGTTACCTTGATCACCAATACTGAATGTACTCAAAACCAACAATATAATAGGCAATAAAAAACATATAATGTTGCTTGCAAACATATTACTGTTTTTACATCTTAAACTGTTAGAAAATAACAAAAAGAACCGCAATATAATGAACTTAGGCCTTTGTACCATCAGTTTTTTGGACTAGATAACGATAAGCACCAACCTTCTTTTTCCGTGAAGCCGTGTTATTGATCGTCAAAACTAATTTACCAGCTTCTTTTGCAACATAAGAGTTACTTATGAGCTCAGGCATGGCTAGCATTTTCCTTTTCTCCACGACGTGGTCATAGCTTTTGGAAGCAGCATCAGGGACTAAAAGGGCACGATACTTCAAATCCCATCCTCCAACCACCACGTCCCAAGTTATTTTTTCACCCGCCTTTAACAATTGCATAAAGTGTATCAAGATGTGGAGAAATATCAATACAAGTAATGGCTTATATAGATACATACCTTAACACCCTCAATTGGAATGATGGATTTTTCTTCACCTTGGACAATGAACTCAGTAGCGGCTTTCACTGGATAAGGTGTGTTGCCAATTGACTTCAAGATATGGCTTATGAATTCTGATATGTACTGATTAGCATGGTTTGCAATATTATAGAATAGTGCTACTTAGTGATTAGCATGGTTTAGTTCTTGTGTTCTGATCGAGGATTGGTTAGGTTTGTGTAAAACAAGTGGTTCTAGCTTTATGTTTTTCTTTTCATAATGAGTATAGAAGATAAGACTTGTCATTTGCCGCATAAGGTGTGTTGCCAATTGACTTCAAGATATGGCTTCTGAATTCTGATATGTACTGATTAGCATGGTTTGCAATATTATAGAATAGTGCTACTTACTGATTAGCATGGTTTAGTTCTT
>CM040245.1:71773400-71828871 GCA_022545495.1 Chrysanthemum lavandulifolium | reverse complement strand
AAGAGTAAACTGCAAAAATCATCCCTGTGGTTTGTGTATTTTTGCAAAAATCATCCCTATCTCAAACCTTTAGCATTAAACATCCCCAAGTCCACAAACCTTTGGCATTAATCATCCCTGAGCACTAACGTCGTTACTTTTACCCGTTAAGTATTGAATAAAATTTGCTCGTTAGTCCCTCCGTTAATAATTTTTGCACCGTCGTTACGTTTTTGTCCGTTTTTACTCGTTTTCGTCCGTTTTTTACGTTTTCGTCCGTTTTTTTACGTTTTCGCCCGTATTTTTTACGTTTTTATCCGTTTTTATATGTTTCGTCCGGATTTTGTCCGTTTTTAACGCTTTCGTCCGTTTTTTTGCGTTTTTGTCCGTTTTATACGATTTTGTCCCTTTTTTTTTCTTTATGTTTTTGTCCGTTTTTTACGTTCTCGTCCTTTTTTTTAAGTTTTCGTCTGTTTTTTACGTTTTTATCTGTTTTTTGCGTTTTTGTCCGTTTTTACCTGTTTTCGTCCATTTTTTGTTACGTTTTCGTCCGTTATTTTACGTTTTTGTCCGTTTTTTACATTCTCCTCCATTTTTTTACGTTTTCTTCTGTATTTTTATGTTTATGTCCGTTTTTACTCATTTTCTTTCATTTTTATATGTTTCGTCCGCTTTCTATCCGTTCTTTATGTTTTCGTCCATTTTTTTACGTTACTCATTTTTTACGTTTTTACTCGTTTTCTACCGTTTTTGTATGTTTCGTCCGCTTTTTATCTGTTTTCGTCCGTTTTTTACGTTTTCGTCCATTTTTTTACGTTTTCGTCCGTTTAAACGGACGAATACATATAAAAACGGATAAAAAGCGGACGAAACATATAAAAACGGACTAAAATGAGAAAACGGACAAAAACGTAATAAAAGGACAAAAACGTAAAAAAACGGACGAAAACATAAAAAAAACGAACGAAAACGTTAAAAAAATTGGACGAGAACGTAAAAAACGTAAAAAAAACAAACGAATACATATAAAAAATGGACGAAAACAGATAAAAAGTGGACGAAACATACAAAAACGGACGAAAATGGGTAAAAACGTAAAAAAAACAGACGAAAACGTAAAAAAACGGACGAGAACGTAAAAAACAGACAAAAACGGGACGAAAACGAAAAAAAACGGACGAGAACGTAAAAAATGGACAAAAACGTAAAAAAAGGGACAAAAACGTATATAAACGGACGAAAACGCAAAAACGGACGACAACGTAAAAAAACGAAAGAAAACATAAAATGAGGACTAATGGTGCAAAAAATATTAACGGAGGGACTAACGGGCAAATATTATTTAACACTTAACGGGTAAAACTAACGACGTTAGTGCTCAGGGATGATTAATGCCAAGGGTTTGTGGACTTGGGGATGTTTAATGCTAAAGGTTTGAGATAGGGATGATTCTTGCGAAAATACACAAACCACCAGGATGATTTTTGCAGTTTACTCATTAGTTAATTTACTTTGCTTTGTTACTGTGTACGTGCATTAAAACTTTAAATAGAAAATTTGAACTGAAAACCCGAACTAAAAACCCGAATGAAAAAAAAAATTGTAGTGCATACCTTATTTTTAAGTTCTAGATCCACGACTGCGAGTAGCATCTAAGTTTCAATCTTTGTAAATTTAGAGGTT
Source organism: Chrysanthemum lavandulifolium (assembly GCA_022545495.1). Taxonomy (NCBI): domain Eukaryota; kingdom Viridiplantae; phylum Streptophyta; class Magnoliopsida; order Asterales; family Asteraceae; genus Chrysanthemum; species Chrysanthemum lavandulifolium. Next base: position 71,827,209 of record CM040245.1, on the reverse strand, counting down.
AACACATGTATTTTAATAAGTGCTTGATATTTGAAGCTTTTGTGATAATAACATCTGGTTAAGTTTCATTTATGATTGAAAGTTTTCTAGTTCGTGTAATAATTTGCTATATAATTCTTTGGGTGAAAGCTAAAGATACGCAACATAGTTTTTCAAAATATACGATGTATGTAATGAACTTTGAAAATGACCATTGTACGCAAAATACTTTCAAATTTGGAACGATATACGTAATATGACCGGGAACTAGTAGGTTACCAGGTCACAAAGTTTGAAAATTGGCAGAAACGGTCCTGTGGCTTGCGTTTTTCACCGGTCATCCCTCAACTTTTTTTTCACTTAAAAAAGTTACAGTAATGGTCCTTATGGTTATTGACTTTCATATTTAGTCCGTTTTTATACTTTTTCACCCGTTCTCTTACGTTTTTATACGTTTTTGTCCGTTTTTCTTACATTTTTATCGATTTTCATCTGTTTTTATCCGTTTTTCTTGCCATTTTTTTTAAGTTTTTGTCCGTTTTTATCCAGTTCTCTTACGTTTTGTCTATTTTTATTCGTATTTGCCCGTTTTCAATCGTGTTTTTTACATTTTTTTCATTTCTTACATTTTGTCTGTTTTTCTTACGTTTTTGTTTGTTTTCTTACTATTTCAACAAATTGAACATTTTTTTTTTAAAGAAAAAAATTTTGAAAAAATTTCAATTTTTTTTTCGTAAATACTTTTTTTTTTCAAAAAAAGAGAAATTGGATTTTTTTTTTTTTTTTTTTTTTGCTAAATTGTTTTTTTCGAAATTCTTTGTACAAAAATAATTTTTTCGAAATTCGGACATATTGAAAAAACAAAATTGAAACAAAAAAAAGTATTTCGACATATTGAAAAATTTGGGAAAAAAAAATCAAATTTTTTTTAAGAAAACAAATTTTTGAAAAAATATTTTTTCTATGAAATTTTTTATTCAAATTTTTTCAATTTAAAAAAAATTAAATATTCAAAAAAAAAATTGAAATTTTTTTTTCAAGTTTTTCTATAAGTCGAAATACCTTTTTTCAATTTTTTTTTTTCAAAATTTTTTTGGAATTTTTTTTCAAATTTGGAAAAAAAATCCAGCTTTGTTTGGAATTTTTTTTTTCAAAGTTTTAAATATTTTGTTTCTTTTTGTAAAAAAATTTCAATATGTTGAATTAATACAAAAACGTAAGAAAAACAGATAAAATGTAAGGAAAACAGACAAAAATGTAAAAAACGGACAAAAACGGATGAAAACGGGCAAAAACAAATAAAAATAGACAAAACATAAGAAAAACGGACAAAATCTAAAAAAAGGGTAAGAAAAACGGACAAAAACGGATGAAAACCGATAAAGACGTAAGAAAAACGGATAAAACGTAAAAGAACGGGTGAAAAAGTATAAAAACGGACTAAATCTGAAAGTCAATAACCATAAGGACCATTACTGTAACTTTTTTAACTGAAAAAAAAGTTAAGGGATGACCGGTGAAAGTCAACGCAAGCCACAGGGACCATTTCTGCCAATTTTCAAACTTTGTGACCTGGTAACCTACTAGTTCCCGGTCATATTACGTACATCGTTCCAAATTTGAAAGTATTTTGCGTACAATGATAATTTTCAAAGTTCATTGCGTACATCGTCTGTTTTGAAAAATTATATTGCGTATCCTTAGCTTTCACCCTAGTTTTTATCCGTTTTTCTTACGTTTTGTCTATTTTTATTCGTTTTTTCCCGTTTTCATCCGTTTTTATACATTTTTGTCCGTTTTTCTTACATTTTGTCTGTTTTTCTTACGTTTTTGTTGGTTTTCGTACTATTTTAACATATTGAAAAAAACAAATTAAAAAGAAAAAAAATTTGAAAAAATTTCATTTTTTTTTTCGTAAATACTTTTTTTTCAAAAAAAAGAAATTGGAATTTTTTTTTCTAAATTGTTTCTTTTGAAATTCTTTTTACAAAAATAATTTTTTCGAAATTTGGACATATTGAAAAAACAAATTTGAAACAAAAAAAGTATTTCGACATATTGAAAAATTTGGAAAAAAAATTTCAAAATTTTTTTATAAAAACAAATTTTTGAAAAAATATTTTTTCTATGAAATTTTTTATTCAAATTTTTTCAATTAATAAAAAAATAAATATTCAAAAAAAATTTGAAATTTTTTTTTCAAATTTTTCTATATGTCGAAATACCTTTTTTTCAATTTTTTTTTCAAAATTTTTTTGGAATTTTTTTTTTCAAATTTAGAAAAAAATCCAGTTTTTGTTTGGAATTTTTTTTTTTAAATTTTTGTTTCTTTTTGTAAAAAAAATTCAATATGTTGAAATAATACAAAAAAAAACAAACACGTAAGAAAAACAGACAAAATGTAAGGAAAACAGACAAAAATATAAAAAATGGACAAAAACGGATGAAAACGGGCAAAAACAAATAAAAATAGACAAAACATAAGAAAAACGGACAAAATCTAAAAAAAAAATGTAAGAAAAATGGACAAAAACGAATGAAAACCGATAAAACGTAAGAAAAACGGACAAAAACGGATAAAAACGTAAGAGAACGGGTGAAAAAGTATAAAAACGGACTAAATCTGAAAGTCAATAACCATAAGGACTATTACTGTAACTTTTTTAACTGAAAAAAAGTTAAGGGATGACCGGTGAAAGTCAACGCAAGCCACAGGGACCATTTCTGCCAATTTTCAAACTTTGTGACCTGGTAACCTACTAGTTCCCGTCATATTACGTACATCGTTCCAAATTTGAAAGTATTTTGCGTACAATGGTAATTTTCAAAGTTCATTGCGTACATCGTCTGTTTTAAAAAATTATGTTGCGTATCTTTAGCTTTCACCCCCGTTTTTCATACGTTGTCTATTTTTATTCGTTTTTGCCCGTTTTCATCCGTTTTTTTACATTTTTGTCCGTTTTTCTTACATTTTGTCTGTTTTTCTTACGTTTTTGTTTGTTTTCGTACTAGTTCAACATATTGAAAAAAAAAATTTTAATAAAAAAATTTTGAAAAAATTTCAATTTTTTTTTCTTTCGTAAATACTTTTTTTTCAAAAAAAAAAGAAATTGGAATTTTTTTTTTCTAAATTGTTTTTTTCGAAATTCTTTTTACAAAAATAATTTTTTCGAAATTTGGACATACTTAAAAAACAAATTTGAAACAAAAAAAGTATTTCGACATATTGAAAAATTTGGAAAATAAAATTCAAAATTTTTTTATAAAAAAAAATTTTGAAAAAATATTTTTTCTCTGAAATTTTTTATTCAAATTTTTTCAATTTAAAAAAAATTAAATATTCCAATAAAAATTTGAAATTTTTTTTTTCAAATTTTTCTATATGTTGAATTACCTTTTTTTCAAATTTTTTTTTCAAAATTTTTTTGGAATTTTTTTTCAAATTTGGAAAAAAAATCCAGTTTTTGTTTGGAATTTTTTTTTCAAATTTTTTAAAATTTTTGTTTCTTTTTGTAAAAAAATTTCAATATGTTGAAATAATACAAAAACGAACAAAAACGTAAGAAAAACAGACAAAATGTAAGAGAAACAGACAAAAATGTAAAAAACAAATGAAAACGGGCAAAAACAAATAAAAATAGACAAAACTTAAGAAAAACGGACAAAATCTAAAAAAATGGTAAGAAAAACGGATGAAAACCGATAAAAACATAAGAAAAACGGACAAAACGTAACAAAAACAGATAAAACGTAAGAGAACGGGTGAAAAAGTATAAAAACGGACTAAATCTGAAAGTCAATAACCATAAGGACCATTACTGTAACTTTTTTAACTGAAAAAAAAGTTGTAACACCCCCAAAATATCGCGGGAAGATTGTGTCATTGAGGTGCTACTTTATAATACAAAGTACAAGTTATAGAAAGCGACCTCTAAATGAGGCGTTTGAAAAGTTACCATTCGATTAATGAAATCGAGTTCACAAACAATGAGGTCCCAAAGTATAATACATAAGTGTTTACAAAATGGTTCGAATGGTAAATCTGAATACGTAAGTCTTCAAAATATGCCAAGCGACTCTATGCTTCAAACTCTAGCTATCGCCTTATAGACACGAGATAAACATGCTAAAAGTGTGTCAACACAATGGTTGGTGAGTTCATAGGTTTGTTTAAATAAGTTGAAAACCTTGAAAGAATGTTTTTTCAGCCAAAGGCATTGTAAATCCACTCCAGGTTCAAGTTCCGTCCATACAAAACTTACAACTGTGTGTTTCACAACCCGCCAAAATATAGTTTTGCACATTACACGGATTATATTCACCGGGTCATGATACGGGTACCTGAGGGTGGGGCATCTTCCCAAATAGTACTATATTAATCCCATGGTCATGAATCGGGTACACCGTGCTGGGGGTATATACGGGACTTATAGTACTATCAATATCTCTCAGAGCGTGCATAGAGTTATTAAATGACGTTTGTAAATACAATTCATGTATTTAAGCGAGTTAAGTATTTCAAGCATGTAAAGCGAAATCAAGTATAACGTAATCAGTATAATGCAACCAAGTATAATGCGATCAAGTATAATGCAATCACGTATAATGCAATCAAGTATAATGTTTTGAGTATTTGTAAAAGTAAAAGAAATAGTTGAGCATGTATCTCCCAAAGAGTTTGTAAAACAAGTATTAAAAGAGTAGGGGCTATGACTCACGGTAATTCTTAAAGTTTAAAGTACTTATGAAAGTAAATGAAAATAGTTTGAGCATGTATCTCCCAAAAAGTAATTCAAAGCGTATAAAAGTAGGGCTATGAAACTCACCTAAAAAATGATATCTGGCGATATAGGGATCGATGGATAAACACTGGAGTCTCACGTATAACCTAGAATATGATGTCAACTCTTAGGTTGAGATAATGCCTAAGAAAACATGAGAGCCTATATATGCCATTATATTAATCATGAGCGTAGTATTTGTATGTTTGTTTATAGAAATGGTTTTAGTTTGTATATCTCGTACTACCGTTCAGGGCCATATCGTAATTGAGGAGGTCAAGCGATGCAGCGTTCAGGAGCTAGGGCACTTTCAGTGGTCTAACAAGTGGATCAGTTTACTCGAATGATCCCCTCGCATGAGGTTCCCTAGTGTTGTAGTGCTCGGTAAAACATGTATTTTAATTATTTGATTATATGATATATTAAGAGTTTATAAATACAATAAATAAACTAACAAAGGTTTATAAGTTATTTAAATAAGTTTGAGTTTTATAAATACTTACCTTAAAATAGAATGCTGAGTATTATGGAAAAAAATAATATTAGCGGAGCTTCGACATAGAATTTGTAATCTTTGAAAACCCACAGCTATTAGAAGATTATAACAACGCCTTCTTGAGAACCCGAAGAGAAAAGAAGATTATAACGGCGTCTTTTTGGAGACTTGGCGATATTTGAAGATTATAACGACTTTGTCTTGAAAACTTCCAAGACGAAGATCAAGCTAGTGTTCTTTCAGAACACATGAATGTTCTTACAAGATCTATAAGAAATGCCTTTAGGTTTAGGACTTTAGATGTTAAGAAGGGGTGGTGCAAGAAAAATGAAGTGATTTAGCTTGGTATTTATAGGCTAGAGATTATGGTTAACTATATATTGGGTTAAAAACTAACCATGGTTAAGTTTACACATGTAAATGATCTAAAGGAAGCATGCTTAGGATTTTGATACCAACATGATGACTCATCCTTAATTTGGTTCATGATAGAGATAAGATGACTTAGGTGGATAGTTTTGGTATTATCTTGGTTCACGGAGTGAGTTTTGGTTCGGATTAAGTGCTAGCAAAAGCCATAAAGGTAAAGCAGGGTATCGTAAAAATATGAAACTTGCGGGAATGATGGAACTCATCATTATACTCCATATAAAAATATAAAATGGGTGATAAGTCTTATTGGGTGCCATGTTGCTTAAAGCTAAAAATACGGGTCAAAAGCAGCGTAATGCAATAGTTTATCGAGAAAAGAGCGAGATTTCGGAAATGTGAGTGGATTTATTTAGAGTAGACTAAAATTAGTCTAAAAGTGATACGAGATGTAAAATATGGTTTTAAGTAAATGCAGTGGAGGATAACAACAATTATTCGTGAGTTTAAAAATTACGCGATTTAAGAAAAAGGTAGAACGTACAAAGGTTAATTTCTTTATGGTCAAAGGAGGAGGAAATATGTTTGACTTTTCCAAAAATATAAAAGTTTCTAAAAATCTTAGGAAATACGGTCTGAGGAATCGTTAAGTCCGGATGTAAGTAGAATCGTTTAAAGCGTAAGTTTAGTTTTAGTCTTCTGCGTTGGGCTTATTTAGTAACATAAAAATAATAAATCTTAAAATTCTCAAATTCATCATGGTGATCCAAGAATTAATCTAATCGCGGGGAAAATTGTCGAGGCGGTTTTCGATTATCTTGCGGGACGTTGAAATGGTTGTTCCGAGCAAAATGAAACTTTAAGATGATGTTTTCTTAATAACTATTAAGAAAATGATCTAACGATTGTCGAACTCTCGTGTCATTACTAAAATAATTTATCCTACGAGAATAATGAAATAAAAATTTTCTGGGATGAATAGTGAAAAGTGAATAGTAATAGTGAATAGTGACCCGAAAATGCGAATTGTTACACTAGTTCCCGGTCATATTACGTACATCGTTCCAAATTTGAAAGTATTTTGCGTACAATAATAATTTTCAAAGTTCATTGCGTACATCGTCTGTTTCGAAAAATTATGTTGCGTATCTTTAGCTTTCACCCTAGTTTTTGTCCGTTTTTATCCGTTTTTTTTACTTTTTGTCTTATTTTATTCGTTTTTGCCCGTTTTCATCAATTTTTTTACATTTTTGTCTGTTTTTCTTACGGTTTTGTTTGTTTTCGTACTATTTCAACATATTGAAAAAAAATTTAAAAATAAAAAAATTTTGAAAAAATTTCAAATTTTTTTTCCTTTCGTAAATACTTTTTTTTTTCTAAATTGTTTTTTTCGAAATTCTTTTTACAAAAATAATTTTTTCGAAATTTGGACATAGTGAAAAAACAAATTTGAAACAAAAAAAAGTATTTCGACATATTGAAAAATTTGGAAAAAAAAATTCAAATTTTTTTTATAAAAACAAATTTTTGAAAAGATATTTTTTCTATGAAATTTTTTATTCAAATTTTTTCAATTTTAAAAAAAATTAAATATTCAAAAAAAATTTGAAATTTTTTTTTCAAATTTTTCTATATGTCGAAATACCTATTTTTCAAATTTTTTTTTCAAAACTTTTTTGGATTTTTTTTTTAAATTTGAAAAAAAAATCCAGTTTTTGTTTGGAATTTGTTTTTCAATTTTTTTTAAATTTTTGTTTCTTTTAGTAAAAAACATTCAATATGTTGAAATAATACGAAAACGTAAGAAAAACAGACAAAATGTAAGAAAAACAGACAAAAATGGACAAAAACGGGCAAAAACAAATAAAAACAGACAAAACTTTAGAGAAACGGACAAAATCTAAAAAAAGGGTAAGAAAAACGGACAAAAACGGATGAAAACCGATAAAAACGTAAGAAAAACGGACAAAACGTAAGAAAAACGGACAAAAACGGATAAAAACGTAAGAGAACGGGTGAAAAAGTATAAAAACGGACTAAATCTGAAAGTCAATAACCATAAGGACCATTACTGTAACTTTTTTAACTGAAAAAAAAAGTTAAGGGATGACCGGTGAAAGTCAACGCAAGCCACAGGGACCATTTCTGCCAATTTTCAAACTTTGTGACCTGGTAACCTACTAGTTCCCGGTCATATTACGTACATCGTTCCAAATTTGAAAGTATTTTGCGTACAATAATAATTTTCAAACTTCATTGCGTACGTCGTCTGTTTTGAAAAATTATGTTGCGTATCTTTAGCTTTCACCCTAATTCTTTTTCTAGAATATTTACACAACATTTTTTTATTTTATTTTTTAACTTTAATCTTACATTTTGCTTATGTTCACTTCTCTTCTTGTTACCTAACTTGATTTCTAACTCTATTTAGTGACTTATAGCTTTATTCTCTGACGGGTATCTATCAGCTCCAGGACCAAATACATAGTTTATGATGGTTTTGAAGAACTTGTAATTGAGGTTGACGGATTCAATAAATTTGATGAAGATGGCTTTAAGGCTGTTTTTAAAACATGCATAGCCATAAGGACTAACGCAATAAATTCCTTGCTCTAAAAAGATAAGTTTTGGCCAAACAAACTTGTAATAATCCAGGAAAGTACAGCCTATAATATACCAATACCGATTTTGGAATTATTTATAGGCCATGAAATTAATTTGATGCTAAAACAAAGACGGTTGGCCACGCTTCCCTTGGAACATCTGAAGATCTATGATGGGAAATTCTTAAACTATTATGGTAACATTGTCAGAAATTGTAAAGAAACTTGATTATGAAACTATTATGTCGACATTGTCATAAACTTCCAAGGCACTTTATAGCAACACACACTTTCTCTCCTTTAAGTAACAATATATGCTTCTTCTTTGCCCCGACCAAGCATAGCCACGATTTACAGTAAAATATTATGGCAAAAAAACTAAAACAAATTATTAATACAACCCAACAGTAAAAATTTGGATTTACGGAAACAGACCCCGTCGCATTTTTTTTATGTCATGCGTTGCGTTACTATAATATGGTCCAACAACCACTTGTCTTGGTAAAAATAAATAAATGAAAATGCACCCGCATGCCATCCGAAGAAACCATTAATACAAGCATACAACGGGCATGACGTGTTCTTCCATATTCCATTCACATTCAAAATCTACCAAAAACATACTAAAGTCATACACACAAATACTTACCATATGAAAGGTCGGCACGCATGGTCAGGATACATGGCCAGAGCATGTGAAATGAAGCACGCCAGGGAGACAAGTGTCATCATGCAAATCGTCAAAAGGTCACGCATGAGTTGCCGCACGTGGCTAGCATGCTTGGTTCGTTTTGGTATTTTACTCTTGAAGGCCATTATTGTAATACAATTTTCTCATCAAATCAGAGCAACACTAAAAAACTTGACTATCAACCATTTAGAGTGAAGTTAGTGTAAAGTAAGAACCAGAAAGAACTTTGATTTGAATGCACTTTATGAATCCAAAGATAAAAGATTACTACTATTCAGTCCAAAGTAATTTTTACCGATCCTCATAACACAAGAACTAAACCATGCTAATCAGTAAGTACCTACAGGGATGTTTAGTTTAAGAGTGGATGAGATATTAAAAAAGAATATGTGTACTTTTGGTTTAAATAAAGTTTTTAGATCAGCACAAAATACCAATTTAAAAGTAATATAAATTTGATTTAAAGATTAAAAAAATGATATATGGAGTGTAGAAAATAGATAATATCTCCAAAATAGAATTTACAATTATAAATTGAAAACCTTTTTTTCTTTTTTTTTCTTTTTTTTTTTTTTACAAAATACTAATTTAAAAAGAAGAAACACATACTAGTAATTTGTAATTCTAGAAATTTATCACCCAAAACCACACTTATCAAACACATTTATAAAACCGGATAAAAAATTATATAATGATGAATCTATTGATCACAAATTATAAAACTTCTTAAAAAAATCAATAAAATCGAGGTTTTAAAACATTAGCAAAAGCTAACAACATATTAGAGAAATTTAGATTTGAAAATATAAGTTCATAACGTTTCGAGATCTAAGTTTAGATCACCAAAACTTAAGTTTAAAAAATAGATAGATAACAACAAACAAAACATACTACATTAAATTTTAAAACACAATATTATCTCCAATCCTAAAATAGGTAACATCAAAGAAAAACATAACAAAAGTTAAAAATAAGAAAAGAAAAGTGCAGTTTGGTACTATTACATGTTATAGCACCACCACATGGCTTTTCTTTCGTATAACTCAGTGGTAAAGGTAAGGGTGCAATGGCGCATAACTATAAAGAAAAGAAAAAAAAAAAAAACCTATGAGACACCCATATCGGTGCTTTACCAAAAGGAAACATTCAAAAGTGAGATTTTCAACCTATGTATCTAATGCATTTGATTTTTTTTTAACCATTCTGGTCTTTGATTGGAGATTCTCTTAGTCATAAAATTGGGATCTTTACAAATTACAATGATTTAATTAACAAATGGCAAGACATGAAGGAAATTAATGTGAAAATAAATAATATATTGTAAGTAAAATTTTGATGTGTGTGTTATGGCAATGAGGCTCTCATATATGCCACTCTTTCTTTGAACTAAATGAACAATACCAATCTTGATCAATGGTCAAGATTATTTCAATAAAACATTGAGGTAGCGCTTTAATTGTAGAAATTTCTTTATTTTTTCGCTTCTAGATTTTTGAAAAGGGAATAGTTTTTCGCCTCGAGAAGAGTTGAAAATATGCGTGTTTAGTGTTTGGTTCGACACCCAATAAACCAAAAATAAACTATAGCAAACCGAATAAAATCGAACCGAAATCTTTAATTGGTGTATGGTTTGGGTTAAACCGAATCGTAGTATGTGATTAGTGTTTGGTTTGGTTAGGGTTTCACAAAAATTTAACCAAACCTAATCGAAAAGCCCAACATCTATATCTACCTAAAAAACAAAATTTAAAATCTCTATATAGTTTCAATCTCGGTTATTCTAACTAACAATCTTAAAATCCTAATCTATATTTTAAACTAAACTAGATTTGAATGCTTGAAGATGGAATATCTAAACTTCGTATAGACTTCTAATAGTTCTAAAGACTTTTTGTCAAGAATCTTTATTTTGTTTTGTTTTAATTTACTTACGCTCATTGAGAAATCTTTTGGTTTATTAGACTTCTAGACTATGGACCCGTGAGTTTCAAGGGTAACAATAAAAATTTGTATCGTAAAAAAACTCGGTTTAAAATCGTACTCATGTAATTAATACAAAAAACATTTTATGAATGATCCAAACAAATATGTATAAGTTACAAAGGTTCACCAAGCTTGTAGTGTCTCATGCTTTTTGAAGAATTTTGAGATAAACAACATTCATAATATCGCTGCAAACCTTTTCATCTTGAGATAATTTATATGAAATTATCACAATTATTAAAAAATTCAACCAAATTAGTAATAGAGAAATTAATTGAGCCATAAATCATTTGTAAGCATCGAGAAAATGAGATAATTGAAATTCCATAAATAATAAAGTTAAATGAATAATAAAACAATAATGTTAATTCACAATAGCTTATAATTGACCTGCCAAGAAAACCAAAAGCTTTAGAGTTTACACCAGAAAATTTACAATAGAATTATAAACAACATTCTAAGTGAGATGATATCATATAAATAAAAAATTATTTAAAATAGAAAATAAAAACATCTTAGTCATTTATTTTTATCAAAACAAAAGAAACCCCGCTTTCACATTTTTTCTTAAAAACAAAATATCTCGCAAACGGTAAATCGTCAAGCGACGAAAGATACACCATCGCGACAAAAAATTTAACATTTTTTTCGAAATTTTCACAATAGCTTATAATTGGCTCGCGAAGAAAAAACAAAAACTTTAGATTGTACACCCGTAAAATTCACAAGAGAATTAAAACAACATTCTCAATGAGATAAGATCAATATAAATCATAAATTTTTAAAATCAAATGAACAAATCTTAGTCATTTATTTTTATCAAAACAAAAACCCGCTTTCACTTTTTTTGAAAAATAAAACTTCTCGCAAACGTAAATCGCCAAGCGGTAAAAAATACACTAGCGAAAAAAGGTTGGTTATTTGTCGATTAAACTAGGTAAATCGTCAAGCGACAAAAATACACCATCCCTAGACCGCTTCAAACCCTTGATGTTTGAACTCTTAACCTCTTGATGGTCATTAAGATACTTTGACTATATTAATTATGGTTTAATTTTGTTACCTTCTTATGATTATTAATCACTTAATCAAACACAATATTTGTAGAATTTAAGATCATTTGAGGACAAAAGATTATTTATATATCAGGGATCAATCTCCACCATCCATTTTTGTTTGATCTAATGGATGAGATTAATCTTAACAATTTAATTTTTTTTTCAAATATTAATAACTTTCAAACCGTTAATCGTTAGCGAAAAAAAAAATATCATTACGATGTACATTTAATTATTTTTATATAGATACGCACTTTGATATATACTTTCGACAATTTTTTTTCTTCATATTTTTCACCTTTTTTTAAGTTTTTTTGCTTTTAATACGCCATCAAATTTGCATTAAAAAATCATATATGATTAAACACTAATTTGAATATCACATGTGATATTAGTGTAAAATCACACTAGTTATAATACCCTGTATCACGCACAAGGTTTTGACAAAAAAATTATTACAACATGTGTCCGAATATTGTGTCTTTAAAGGTAATTACATATAATATATATAGTTATAAGTTTAGTTGATGCGCCATAAGTTTACATAAATCAAATTTATTTTAACATTTTAGTTCGATATGTATGGCATATAAAAATTTGCCAATGAAAATTGTGATATAAGTACAACTAATACTTATGCATGAGTTTTTAATTATGCATTAATATCCATTACAATTTGATAAAATATTTGTAAAATTTACGTTAGAGTAACTCAATATTTAATTTTATTTAGTCGACAATGATATTGACGTTATTTAAATTTCACTTGATGATATGTTGTACACATGATGCAAGTTTAATAGCACGTAATGAGCTTTGATAAAGTTAAAGTATACTTATTTTATAATAGCGTTGAGATTATGTTGGTGTTTTATAAAAATATTTTTCTAAATAGCCTTATATAAATAAATAAAGAATTATGCTGAATCATTGTTATAAGTATAATCGCGATATATTTATTTTTATATTAAAGTAAACCGTGCTTACATTTGATAGTTATATTGACATTTTGATTAATTTGGCCGTATTTAAAATTTAAACTACGTGTCCACGTGGGTTATTTTAAAAATGAAATAAATGAGTCGCTTATTGAGCGTAAAATTGATACTTATAATCTTATGTAAATTTATATGTTGTTATTTTAAAACAACATATAAATTATTTTTAAGATATAAAGTTTAAAGGTATAAAGTATAAGGGGTATTTGTTTATAATCCAAAGTTATTAAAAAAATATGAATATTTATAATATTACACTTAACTCTATATATATATTTTTAAATCAACCACTAAAGTTTTATTAATTACCTCATCTTATTTTAAGTTTTGTTTTCACAAATTTGACACTTATATTTTTATGTGTTTTTTTTTATCAATGGAATTCTCAGCAAATTTATTAAAGTTTAATTAAAATCAATTTAATTTTGACTTTTATTAACTAATCGCATCACGTGATTTTCACTTCGTGGTGAAATCGAACTCTCCTATTAAACACGATTTTTTCAATGAGAAGGCTTTTAAAAGCAACAGAATGATGCTAATTATTTTATTATATAAAAGATTTGATATACATGTGATATCACATGTTATATCCGTATGATTTAACGTATATAAATGACAATGTGATATTCACATTATATAGTGTTTAACATCATATATCTCATTTTTTTCATGCAAATTTCAATCATGTGATTTCGTAGAAAGACGAAAAATTTAACGTTGTATACAAGAAGGAAGTGTTGCATAGGTATGGATGTATGAATTTGATTCTTTGTTGAGCATCACGTTTCTTATTGCTTTGAATATTCACACGTTGGTGTTTTTAGTGAATTGCGTTGATTCTTTTCAAATAGGGACCACTGATTTACAAATTTTAATTTAGTGTGTTACATGATTGTATGTTTTGCATCCTTAATTTATAATCTTTCTGTTTATTTATAAAATTGTGCTATTTCACAATTATACACGGCCTTTCAAGAGTGAATTGCAAGAAAGGATCGAAGGTTAATATTTTGTGACAAAGATGGAAGCTAAAAAGGCATTACCCGTGGTTTACAAAGTTCTTTATAATCTTTAAATGTTCAAGGTTTGTTGTATGTCGTTTTGCTACAATGTTTCGTATGTCGGATTTTATTTGAAATTTTTTATTCAATAATCTTAGTATTGCCATTCTTTATGATTGTTTGCATGACTCTTTATTATCAAGTAAAGTCATGAAACTAGCCTGCCCATTCGGTTGGATCATGAAACTATTTTGTGTATACAACTCGATGCAAAATAAGCTTATTAGTGCTGGTTAGTTCTGCCCAGTAATGATAAATTTTAATGCATAAAACTTGATGCAGAATAAGTTGTGGTATAGTTATACCCAAATTTAAGCAATGTTAATCATGTTTATTGAGGGTGACCTAACATCTATTTTGTCATTAGTTTGGTTATACCAAAATATTCTTGAAAATGTCACAAAGAAACCTCCATGACCAAGTTGATTACATCGTTCGATCAAAGCTATCAACATTGTACTCGGTGTGATTCTGGAACAAAAACATGTTTTGTGTTCTATGAATCTATGATGAAAACTATTGCAAGTTTGATTATAAACATAATTTGTCATTTATGTAACAAATATATAAATGGCAACAAGACCCGACAAAACAAGAAGTGAAATGTGATTAATGGTTCCTGAAGAAACTTAGATAACAAGAGAGCCAGTGAGACACAACTCGTGTTTAAAGAAACTGCACGATGTATCATACCACAAAAATGAGCCTAAGCTTTATGGACACCTGTTCATATGCAGTTCTCGCCAACTATATCCTATCCATGTTAAAACAGAGAAAAACTCATCATTTGAGAAGGTTTCAACTAATCTTCAAGACTCCAATATGACAAGATCCTCGGTTTGCATGTCATAACATCTAGACCTGTAAATAGAGACAAGCATCAAGTGTATTGGCGTGTTTAAAATTCTAATTTACCTATATGAAACAGGGTATGGAAGATGAAATGGCAATGGAAATAAAACAGCAATCAACAAGTCTTGATGTTTAAAACTTTAAATTGTTATAAGCTGGTTGTTGAAGTAAGTACTTATTTACCTATCACATATTGTTTAGTCGGTTGCACTAGTAGGAATTTTTTGCTTACGAGACCGCTTCCTTTTCTTGCTCCTGCTCCGTGTTGATTCAGCACTCTCATTATTTTCCTGCCGGTATACAATAAGAAACACATTAAGCAACAAAAAACAGTTGGTTCTCAAAAGCGGTAAAAGATAAATTAGTAATTACTTACTTGTTTGGTAACAGGTTTTGATTCTCCTTTTCTTCTTCTTACAAGAGAGGATTTGGACCCTGTAAAGGTCCACAAATTATTGATACTTTAATAGCAAAACTCGACAATCATGAATCAAAGAGAATTCAAAAGAAACAATGAAGTATAAAAGTAGTAAATTTAACTGATGAATATTAGTACATAAAAGACCAATACCTTAGCTCTTTTCTCTTGAATTGTACTTTGTCCTTCACATCCGTTTTCCTTCTAGCAGCATCTTTCTTCAAATCTTTAATGATATTATATGTGAAACATCATCTGCTTGAGCGGATCCCCGCCTCATCTTCTGTTGAACTTCTTTTGTCATATTACTTTTTTGTCATATTAAGAAGCATTTAAGCTCCAACTCACTCACGTGTGGCGTTCTTCTTCAGCAGATTTAGCAAATTGTTGTTGAGAAGGAGATGGAGTCTCGAGAAATAAAGCATTTGAAGAGCATATATTAAAGGCACAGCTGGTACCTGTAATCATATAACATATAAAATATTATCATAAAAAGAATCGCAAATATAATTTAAACCATTTATATAAGCGGAACATATAAAATTAAGTATAAACCTCTTGAAGCTGCTTGCGCAAATCAGCATCTTGACTAGCAACAAAGAAATGCTCCGAATTTTTTCACCAATAACGTCTGTTAGACAATCCACAGCACTTTTCCTCTTCTCGTGATCACACCTGCATATGACAAAAATCTTAGTTTTAGTGGTGGAAAATATAATCATAACTACCCGTTGAAAATGATACTCACCTTGCAGGTGCAAGATCACGAGCCACATTAAGAGAATCAATGCAGGCTGCACCAAGACTTTTCAACTCCGCAAGAACACATCTAATGGATAATATTAAGGAGCATAAAAGTCTTAAAGTTAGCAAAATGTGTTAGAAGTTGTAAAAGCATTATAAATATAAATGCATCCAACCTGGTAGTGAACAGTTTGACTGGAGCACCCAAGATATTAGAAATAGCAGTATCAGCTGGAGTAATGCGATTAAGAAGAAGATGGTGTATAAACGTCCCGTCACACAAGATCTTGAAGGGTGCTCTGAAATTATAGCACGTTGTAAAGAATGCAACACTTCTGCGATGGCGCTTCTGCTTTTTCAGTTTCATCTGTAAGACAAAGGACGCCGATGTTTACTCTATAATTCATACATGGTTTATTAAGAAGGTGAAAATTTTTACAAGGGTGCTATCATGATGTCATGTTAACACTCGGCGGGAATAGAAATCCAAGGTTTTAGACCTTTGTTACACAAACAAAATGCCAAGCATGACCACTACTAAAAAAATGGACGGACATATATACATATACACAAAAGCTAGCGATGAGCTAGAATGTTTACCTATGAGGTGAATAAAACCTATCCGATACTAGTACATGCTTTACGAAGGTCCACAATCTAGTCTAACCATATCAAACTAACTTCCGTGCACTTACTTGTAATCCAAGTGTAAACCACTGTTAGAAGCTCATGGAACGAAACAATCCTGAGTTTCTAATAACATCTTCATTTACGCATATGGCCAAATCAGCCATATGATACTATGATGAACACTGAAAGGTGGTATTTGCTGGTATATCTATGGCAGTCTTTATTTTCTCCATTAAAGTTATAATTTTTTAATGTATTTGCTAATTGGAATTTATTTTTATTTTCATGGCCCTCGAAATAAAAAGTTAAAAGTTGTTTTCTTGACAAAAGATACGTTTTTTTCCCCTTCAGTATCTCGACACTAAACAAGAACATTACCACTCAAAACACACAATTGTATCCGTTTAGAAGATAATGACAATGCCAAGTATGAAGACTGAAAGTCTATGGGGCCTAATCCAAAATCCAAAAGACATTAACTTTTCAGCTTAATCGAGATCAAAAGAGCTGGTTTCAAACATTGCACAGCTCAAATTCAAACTCAATTCAATCAAAATACCATGAACATATATGCACCATACCTAGTGACCTATGATGGTCTCATATGAAAAATTAATTACTGTAAAACAACAAGCTTCAAGTGGCTAAGAAACAAAGAGGAAAAAAGGTAAACTTATAGAATGAGGTATAGAGTTTGTTTTAGCTAAGTCACACAAACTTTAATAATAATATGAAGATGTAAATGAATACAAAAACAACAAAGAAATACGTAGGCTAGGAACAAGTGTAATTAAAGTTTAATGTGTTACTAACCGCGGAAGAAGAGGGAGGAGCGGTGGAGATGCGATGGGGAAGGGCGGCGACAGGGAGGAGGAGGAGGAACAACCGAGAATGTGTTCTTTGAGACAAAAGGGTTTTCCTAGGGTGGCTTGTAAATATTTTCTATTTTTTAATTTTTATTTAAAAACAAATAATAATAATAATAAAAATGCTATAGGGAGCTAATTCTATTTTTGAACCAAAAATAGGTATGCTAAAAAGTGACTTTTATATTTGCTCCGCACAAGTCATATAATTTTAGATGGAGGAACTATGAAAGTCAAAAAAATTTTAAGCAAAACTTTAAACATTGTTTCATTTTGGGGCAAAATGAAATTGGGTCATAAAAAAATTTTTTTTTTTTTTTTTTTTTTTAAAGTACGTAATAACAGCCTCTTTCACATTATGTTCTCATGTTATTTTATTTGCTACATTTTGAAATTACCAAAATGTCTTTCACACGTCATCGAGGCGACGCCGAAAGTTATAGTCAGTGTGACTTTGATAGTTTTAAAACTATATTACAAAATGGTTCGTTAAGATGGGCGATTACAAAAATAGCCATATATTTTAAAAATTTACATTATATTTTTTTTTTAGAGGCGTGTGTTAACGTGCACTCTATCTCCGCCTCTGCGGTCACTAACAAGTATGATATCGAAACATATAGCTGAACGAAAACAAGTACGCCTGTTATAGTAGAACATAAATACAAATCCGTTGTTATTTTATAGCCTAATCTTTTTTAATAATGTATTAATTATTTGATACTTAGAGCACTTACAACAATAACGCGGAACGGCGTTAAAACCGCGTTAACCGGCGTTATTCGATTATTCCATTGGAGCTTGATTGTTAAAGTGGTGTTATTTGGTCAGCGTTGATGCCCAGCAGGCGTTATTTGGGGGTTTTTTTTTTTTTTTCTTTTTTCATTTATCGCCTAAATGAGGGTTGTTTTGTAAATTGTTGGGAATCTTATTGATGTTATTGGGATGTTATTGTTGTAGGTGTTTTTGGGGATGTTAATGTTAAATGTTAAAGGCGATGTGGCGACGGCGTGGGCGATGTTATTGGTGTTATGGTGTTATTGTTGTAACTCCTCTTATTTCTATTCGAATAAATCAATAACATAATTAATTACAGATTACAATTTTAACTTTAATTATATATGATTTAAACTCATCTTTTTATATAATAAAGGAATTACATCGTTCGGAGTGATTTTGTCGATTCGTTCTTATTGAAAAAACAATTGGGCCAATAGGAGCTCGATTTATGCGTATGCAAATCGTGTGATGTGATTGGTTAATAAAGTCAAAATTAAATTGATTTTTATAAACTTTAATGAATTTGGTGGATAATTTGATTGATAAAAAACAAATAAAATATAGGTGTCAATTTGTGAAAACAAACTTAAAAAAAGGTAATTAATAAAACTTTAGTGGTTGAATTTTAAAAATTATATAGAGTTAAGTGTAATATTATAAAACAAGTGTTTTTAATAATAACTTTGAATTATTAATAAATACACCTTATGCTTTATCTCTTTATACTTTATATCTTAAAATACAATGTATATGTTGTTTAAAATAACAACATATAAATTTATATAAGATTATAAGTATCAATTTTTCTTATATCGTTCGATAAAGGCCATTTATTACGTTTTAAAGTTTAACTTATGTGGATCACGAGTTTACATTTTAAATATGGCTAAAAGTCTTGGCAGAATATAATTATCAAATGTAGCAGGTTACTTTAATATAAAAATAAATATCTGTGATTGTCTTATAATAATAACTTCGTATAATTCTTATTTATTTATATAAGCGTATCTAGAAAAACATTTTAAAAAAAACTTTCTAGGGTATCTTTAACTTTCAATTTTCGTTATGTGCTGTTAAACTTGCGTCGTATATATACCATAATATCGAGAATGAAATTTAAACCATGACATCAACATCTTTATTATGCGAGATAAAATTAAATCTTAAGTTATCTGACAAATTTTTTCTAGAATATTTTACCAAATTTAATGGATATTAATGCATAATGAAAACTAAATGCGTAAGTATTAATTGTATTTATATCATGATTTTAAATGATCTTAACATATGTTATGTATTTTTAACCAAGTAGTCAAGTATTTGTTACTAACATACATAGCTTCTAGAGGTAAGTTTAACATTTCATAACACTTGTGTCTAAAGACTAAAATCATATCATGTACTTTAACCACTTTGAGGTGTTCATCATTAGAGATGATTTGTATCAAAAAAGTAGAGATGATTTTGTATTATTGGAGTATTGTTTTAGTTGTATCACTCATCAATCACAAATATCTACAGTTAAGGAAGTTTTAAGGAGTTGATCGTAGGTTCAATCTTTACTAATGCTAAAGGTCACTAAACAGTCTCATTGACTAAATTGAGTCTTTGGGAAGGTCGGTCGAAACCAAAAGCAGGTGCACAAGGTCACGGTTTCTCCATGATTTAAACCTCTTTTAGGAATAGTTATGATTCTGTACACGATTTTAAGTGTGCCTTAGCATATACATAAACTTATTATTAGCAAACCCGTGTAATAATATGATAGCGGTGTCCGACTATTGTAACCAGATGTATGCCATTCTTCGCATAATTCAAGCTAAATTCGACTTGAAACAAGTTTATCTGATCCAAAATAGCGAGAAAGAACATGTTAGTGATATTTACACATAAATATATAAGTAATCTTTGGGTTCAGCCTTTCGCCAAAAGAGGGTCTCAGTATATTAGACAACCATCTAAATTACTCTTTGAATCGAATCCAATGGATATGCGACAACATACAACTAAATTACCAGATTCGCTAAAACATGTTTAAGGCTATTCAAAATGTGCACTTGCAAGTTGCAACTACAGCAGTGTCGATTCAAGCTGGACCCATCTTCCACTTGAAGGCTCCACAATCAGAATAACCTGCCAACAGGGAGCTCGAGACCCTTGATTGCAGACAACCATTCGTGAATAATTTATTAAAATAACAGCACATACCGAAAATGCAAGAATATACCTCAACAAATTTGTATAATAACATGTAATGATTGTCTAAGAATTTGATCATTACTATTACATCAGTAACTATAGCCTCTCAGTCACACCTTTAAAATCCAGATCAAATACAACTCCTGTTTACTCTACCGATCCTCTAAGAACGTCGCCTTTGCCATTTGGTGGTGAAATGATGCCAAGTATAACAAAACCGCCCAAGAACACAATCAAAACACCTAAAATATTCACTAATATTGCTTCTGCAGAATAGCGTGAAATTATGTTGTTGGTCTGAAGAAGCGTAGCTTTTCAAAAGGCCGGTAGCACAAGCAGCAACGGCAAGCGCATAAATGTAGACTCAAAAACACATGCCAAGGCATCAGAGAAGCCCTGCTGTTTCTTGAACCACCTGGGTACCAGAATGTAGCGAATCCAGCTCCCCACTAAACAGTCAAAGATATGAGGTTCAATAGTTGACTTTTTCATACCAAAACATGTAGTAATAGAAATAGGGATAAAAGATAACCTGAACAGTAAATAAGAATAGGCAAGCTAAGCCCAACCATGAGTGTAAGCTATAAAAGTTGTCGATGCCTTTGTCATTGTGAAATTTCAAGCAGCCCATAGACCAATTATTCCAAATAAAATGCAAGGAACTGAAGGGAAAGATGGACGAGCTTTTTGTAACTCTTTGTTCCTGATACTGTCTTGTATGCCAGCATGGCTGCATCCACCAAGAATTAAGAATTATATACCTTCTTGTATAGTGAGTGTAGTATGTTATACCCTACATATATGGGAGTAGATAACAACAGGATCTGATAAATGTGACAGCAGAAGTTGTTGATATTAGTTGCAGGACAGTAGGACCACACTCTAAGAATTTCTTTCGATTTTCTCTCCTGTTAAACTCTAGGTGGCGTGCATATACATAAATCCAGTGAACAATACAGTTTAATGATGTGTTATTCAACTTGCAAAAGCGAAAATTATAAATCTCTCGACACAACATTGGACCACTGATCCATAAATCCCTTAATTTATGTCCTAATCATGATAACCCTGCCACTAAATGAAGAGAATTAGGGAGGAGGGATCTTGTTTAAATCTTGCCTCATGACATCTGATTGACCTCCTAATCGCAACAATGTTTGAAGTTGTTATATTAGTGTTTATGTATGCATCTACCCATTATATATTAATGGCACACTTCACTTGCTAATATTGCCATAATATCTAAGTCAAAACACGGGCTTAATAGCAAATATCAAGGGATTAAGACATTAAGTTCGATTAAAGAAAGTAGGTAACAAGTAAACAACCAACGAAGATTGTGCTGACGCTGTAACAGTAAGCTGCCTACACTTTTAGCCATCCTCGTATTACTTAAAACTATGGCACCATCATGTAAGTATGCCCGGTTCCAAATAAACCTAGAAACACGAAACTACATTCTATGTGCATCTGAACCCCAAACCGCCTGATACACTAATACACAACACCATTAATCTACAGTGTTAGCACAGACACCTAATGCTCAAACAAATACAATCGTAACTTTTCTTGAAGACAATTAAATATAAATCCAATGATGATCCTAATTACCCCTTTTTGACGGATTACGGTTTGCATAAAATGTACAAAAGGCGAGGGCACAGGTAAAATTTTCTTAACGGAATACGGTTTGCATAAAACGACCTAAAGAAGACGCTCCTTGCCTACGGACTATAACGAGATGCAACAAAAGGCGAGGGCAGAGTAATTATTTTGAATACAAACAATGATTAAAAAAAGTTTAATATTTAATAAATAATAAACAAGCATATCTTAAATCTTGAATTTTTATAGCTAAGTAGCTAAATATACAATAAAAAGAAGTTAAAACAAATTCTGAAAGTTCTCTTGTGGCAGTAAAGAGTATTCAAAAAATAATGTAAGGCGCTGATACGGCTTCATATAGCAGACATGAATGGGCTTCTATATTCTATATTCAGAGTGGACTCAAAACCCCACTATTACATCAAATAACTATCTGACATGAGGAGCGTTTTTGTGTTTCAAGATAAAACTAAAAGTTTGACCGGATCACATCAGACCACATCACGCCTCATAACCGGAGCGTTACGCCTAATAAAGGCGAGGGTCTTGTCAATAAGACGGGATGGCTGTTAGGGCCTAGCCGACCAGAGAAGGCCTTTGACTATACTGTTTTCGGTATTACTTAAAACTACGGCATGGTCATGTAAGTATGCCAGTTCCAAATAAAACTAGAAACACCAAAACCTTCATCCTATACACATTTATGAACCCCAAAAGCGCCTAATAAACTATGACAGAACACCATTACTCTACCGTGTTTGCACAGAGACCTAAGTTGCAAGGAAATACAGTCTACAAGTCGGTTAAATACAAATGCAATGGTGATCCTCGAATCAACTAGTAAGATTACTCTTTTGCGACCACAAGATTATCATAAAGACTACATTATATCAAGCTAAAACATTTGCATAAAATGTACAATTCAAATACGATGATATAAGTCGAGATAAAAACAAATAAAGTTACCTTCCCCATTGAGCAAAACAAGGCCAATTACCATCAAAACAGGATGAACCTGCAGTAAAAAAAAAAACCCACCATGAAAAAATGCAATATGAAAACACAAAGACTGAAATCATATAAATTTACAGAGCATTTACATTAAAGATGAGATTTTTATCCTCTGAGATCAAAGCCAATCCACCTCTGTAGCGAATATTCCATATAAGAACCAAAGCAGCGACAAGTATTCCTAATATCCGTATACATGAAAATAGTGGGAATTTCACCACAGGAACAGTCATGTCTATGTTAAAAAACACACAGTGAGATGGGTTTTATAAATAGGGTTCCGGTGAGGTTATAAAGGTTATCAGTGTGATGATTAGTTTAGAAAACTGAGTTGTTTGTTAGATTGGGGAACAAAGATGTTGACCTTTCAAGTTTTTGGCAAACGTTTTGAAGTGAACTACTTTAACTGTGTTACCATTGTTTTGAGTTTTTGACATTCGGTTAAACTCTCAACTTTATTAAGTAAACGTTTGGTTAAAGATTAGATACGGGTATTTTTTATTACGGGAGCGTGTGAAACTTTTTTGAACGGTGAGCGGTGAATAATAAGCATTTTGAATTTTAATAATCGTTTGGTAAAAGAGGTGTGAGTTTTAGCTAATTTTAAAAAAAGCTAATTTTATAATGTTTTTTAAAAAGCGTGTAGCCAGTAAGCGATGAGCGGTGTTCACTCTTCATCGTTCATTCTTTTATCACTACTTTTAACAAAAGCAAAGTAAAGAAAATAATTAATTTTATAAACATTCTCCACCAAAATATTTAACTTTTAGATTTGACTAGCAAGCTGAAACTTTGCTACTTTTTAAAAATCACAAGATTGATTAGCAGCGTTAAACTTTGCGGATTTTGGAAAATGTTGTATTTATCAATTCTTTCTTTTTCTTTTTCTTTTTTTTTTCACGCTTAACTCAAAACATTAAAGTTATAGATAACGTTTTTCTTGTTAAGTGGCCTTTTATCATCCATAAAAAGATCTTATCAAGAAGTTACAGCCAAATGCCACAACAACTTTATCAAACGTCACATTATCATGAATTATCCATTCGTGCTTCCATTTATCGTTTGATTCTTTCACGACTCACATTTATCAACTCATAACTCTTAATTCACCATTTCATAAATATTTTTTCATCTAAAACCAACAATGGACTTGATTTCCTCAATTCATTTCGCCTTGATATTCATTTGATATCTTTTACTTAGTTCCCCATCATTTCCTCAAACTTTTAGTCCATAATTTCCTCGAATGCATATATAGAACCTCAAATTGCAAATATAATCTATCAATACCAAAAGTTCATATGAACAGCCAATAAATAAGCATGAAAGTGGCGACAATGCCTATACATATATGTAAGAAATGTGCATTTCATATATTTACAGCGTTATCATCATTTTTAGCTTACTTATTGGTTGTTATGAACTTTGGTACCAATAGATTATATTTGTTGTTTTAGATTCTATGGATGCATTCGAGAAATATGGAAGAAAAGTTGACTAAGTGTTGGTTTATGTGTGTATAGTATAACATATACTTATGTTGGTGATAGTTTACGAGATCATAGGGTCACACACAATAATACGAGACTGTTGAATAATATATATATGTATCGTATATATAATTTGGATCAGTATAAAATGGAGTTAAATGAGTTATGTTAGGACATGTAAAGCAGCCCACAAAAATATCTAAGACATGTTTTATATGCATCGAATCAAATCAATGAGAGCTCATTGTGTTTGACTGAAATCAAGCTCCCCTAGAGAACTATCACGATCTTATAAAATGAATAACTTTCTTGTATTTGTTCTTCCATACAAGCAAACCTAATTACATTCTTCATAATTACATGTCAATGGTTGTACACATGACATTAAGGGTCTTATGCCTTATGAGTGAGGTGTGTGAGTGGGCCCAAATGATATGTGAAAGAGGTGTTATGAATGACCAGTATTTTGATGTGTGAGTTTTCAAATGGGATCTTGGGTGACACTAAAAGTTGTTTTGGCACGCCATGATACCCGACGCTCTCACTAGTAACATGTTTTAAAACCTTTTTAGAACCCACTATTTTATTTTATTTTTCATTTTTTCATACAAACTAATTCTTCATTTATTAAACAAAAATACGAAAAAGGAAAAAAAAGGACATTTTTAAAATACGAGAAGATAAAATACATCAACTTATCAACAAACTAATTTTGTTATTGATGTCGTTGCCAACTATGCTCCATAATATTACGTTAAAGATGCGTGTATTTCTTTATCGCATAATTCTTTGGCTTTCGTCGTTTTACTTGCATCTCTTCCAAGTCGTTGTATATTTGGTTGCATATTAATATACAATTCGTTGAATTCACTTATCGTGAACTTTTAATCTTTCAAAATCACGTTATGCAATATGATGTAAGTATACATGATTAAATCGTATCTTGTTGACATGATATTGACGCGTTTGTTGTGTTATTCCCCAACGTTCTTGAAGGACACTAAAGTTCGCTCGATAACCTTTCGTGCACCTTATTGTCGCCTTTTAAATAATTAATATTTCTCGTCTCATGCCACCGTAAATGATTTGACAAAAGTTGTCCAACGTGGGTAAGCTAGGTAATACCCTTTTTCATCGTAACTCCATTTACTTCAATCGAAGCCAGGGGGATGTCATCAATAAGGTCGTTGAACAACAAAGAATTACCTAAGACGTTAATATCGTTTTTCGCACTCGCTATCTCAAAAATGCATGTCAAATCCACAAATCGTCGACACAACAATTTAAGCATTATAGTTGGGTATTTTTATAAGCTTGCTCGTGCCATGATTTTGGATAATTTTTCCATTCTCAATGCATACAATCAATGCTTTCAAGCATACCCGAAAACTCATAAAACCTTCTTATGTGTTGCATATAAATTTTGAATGTCGTTAAAGTCAATTTTCTTTAAAAACTAAGGCATTTACAAATCAATAATGCATTTAGTAAAATGATCTAGACAATCGCGTACACAATGTTCACCCATTTGTTGATATTTATCAAATGCATCGGTGTAGTGTCGTATGCCAATTGGCGTATCGAAAGTATATTTCATAATAACACTAAAACTCGGTTGCCTCGTATAATCGGGTCGGGTTTCAAATAATTTAAAATAGTCGAGAAGAGGATCGTAGTATAAATTTCAATACATTTAACTATTTCTAAAAGTAGGTTTATGCTCATACGATATTGACATCTAAAATATGCCTCCGGAAATTTTGGATTATCACCAAAATAGTCGACCAACAATCTTCTTGAAGAACATCACATTCATGGTATACCGGACTACCCGTATGAGAACTTTCGACTTATTGGTGTTGCATCGATCGGTGATCTTGTTACGCTTACGTCAAAAATAAAATGTCATATTCCTCGAGTCGTAATCAACATTATTATTCGGATCCATAGTTTACAAGAATGTGTTTTTGGTATAGAGAAGAAAAATTTTGTGTGAAAAATAGTTAAGCGGGTATATGATATAAATAAGGTGGGATTAAAAGAAAAAAAATATAATCGTTGGACTAGCCAACGACTAGGGTTTTCAAAAAAATTATAAAATAACTAAACCAATGCGCATCGATAGACCAACACCATTGAACAACGTTGGTTTGGTCCTTCCCGTTGTGGTTAACGCAGCCACGCGTCGAGATAACGTCAACCCCGACATTATCACACCTTGCACTCTAATAAGAAAACATGATTCGGGAACAAAAATCAACTAAACTAAGGCTAAAGGTAATGGGTGTGACCTCATCACCCTCACATCATTTCTCACTACTAACACCATTACTTTTGCATCTCCTCACGTGACCTCCTTACACAAGGCAATTGAGGTGAGCCCCAAACTTCTTTGCATTTTGCATTTTGTTTCGATTTAATTTTATTTAGACTAAAATACATGGTTGGTCCCTAAACTTGGCAAAACTCTTCGCGTTGGGACAAACTGGTCCATTTCATCGTTGGGGTCCTATTTCAAGTTTTATAGTCTAAAATGGTCCCTTTTGGCCTCTTGACCCGTTTTCCGTTAGTCAACCACATTATTTGCTTTGCTTTTTGTTTTAGCTAAGGGCATAAAAGACATTTCATATATTTGGATTATTAAATCATCTTCTTCTACTTTTCTTCCTCTCCTCGGTTACCTCCACAAAACACACACATATCATTGCATTAAGGTGCAATTACATCTTTATTTCTTCAATTAATTCTCAAAAGTGGAGTGTGTGGTATTGTGTATGCAAGGTGGGTATAAAACCCATTAAACGATCGTGTTTTGATAATATGATAATAAAATCAATTCATGCCTTCCATATTATTCCCTTTCCAATCTGATACATTCTTTTTAATTTTCTTCTTTTAATTAGTGTTGCAAAATCCAGTCCCAAAATATCATTGTTGTTTTAGTTCGGACATGATCATGACTCCCAAATCATTCTAAATATTAACCCTTTTCATAAAAGCAGTTTCCCCAATCATTTTCCCAAAATCGTCACTTGGCTTAATAAAATGCAAGTCAAGGGTGTTGAATGTAATGGTGATGAGAGTAATTGAGCAAGAGCATTAACACTTCCTATATTTGAAAAGTTTGAAGAATTAAGCAACAAAGTTACGGTATAAATTAGAAACCTTTCTTAATTATGCAATTCATGTCAAATTCTATTAATAGAATGAATTTGTACTTAATGAAATTAGTTGTTTTTTTTCTAACTTGAGAAAAGAGCAGATAGCACTTTCCAACGAAGTGAAAAGTATGATTGTTGATTCGTTTCACGGATCGAGGTTTATCGCCTTCGGACTCTCGGTGAGGGTTTCTTAGTTACGTTTCATTTTTGATAATTGTTTTTAGTCTTAAGTGTTTGATTTTTGTAATACTTGTGTTGTGGATTTAAGGGGAGGAACATGAGACTCTAAAGAAAAAGTATCACTCATAATGTGAAATGTTGAAGAAGAGATGTCATTTAGAGTGCTCGAGAGATGACGTCTTTACAATGAAGTGATTGAACTTAAAGGGAACATAAGGGTGTTACATCGATGTAGGCCGTTGAACCATGACGAGATTGCTAAGGGGTCGGCAATTTGTTGTTGATTTTGATTCATCTCTTGAGAATGAGTGAAAATAATTGGGCGATTCAATCAAAGAAGCGATTCAAGTTTGATCATATTTTCAAACACGAGGACAACCAAGGTAATTAAAAGTGATTATGATCGTTTTGTTTACCTTGTTTATCTTTATTATTTTGTTTTGTTGTTATAATACTTGTTTTTCACTATGTATGCAGAGGCTATTTTTCAAGAAACTTCAACTCTAGTGGTGCGGTGCTTGATGGATTCAATGTATGTATCTTTGCGTGCAGGCATCTGGGGTAGTAAGACATTTACAATGGAAGGAACTGAAAGCAGGGAATTAACTACCGTACCTTGGAGGAGTTGTTTAAGGTATCCGAAGAAAGGAGTGATATAATGAGATATCAATTGTTTGTAAGCATGTTGGAGGTTTACAATGAGAAGATAAGAGACCTCTTGGTTGAAGATCTTGACCAACCTCCTAAAAAGTAAGCTTGATGATAATATATGTTACTTATTTGTGCTTGTGGTTCGAATAAGATGAATAAATTCATTAGTTGGTGATTGAAATTTATATATTTTCCTCTGTTTACAACTTTACATTTGTCTCTGAGTCCGAGGGTTTCTACTTTGGAATTGATGGGAGGTTAATGGATACAGTGTTGTTTATAATGAGGATTTGTGTTGATTTTGTGGAAACTAGTAGGGGTTGAATAGTTTTGCCAATTAAAACTTACTTTTAAACTATTTAGATCGACTTATGTCAATCTATTTGGATGTGTGTTGGATGTTGATAAACAAACATATAGAAGTATGTAATGAAAAGATAAGAGTAAAAGCAAAAACCACAACGCGAGTATTTATAGTGGTTCGGCTACAAGGACACCTTCCTTGTCCTACTCCACTCCCGAGTCACCTACTCGAGAGTTCGTAATCACTACACGACACCAACTCCTTATGGTGGAGAAACCTTCATAGCGTTGCCTACTTTTTTTCGGTACTAGGCTAACCACGGGTTCTTTCACTCCAAGGTGAACCACACCTAACACAACGTCGTCTACCCTTTATCCGGTACTAGGCTAGATACCGAGTTCCATTACAATGGAGGAACTACTACACCAACGACTAATCCCAAAGGAGACCAACTCCTTATTACAACATCATCAAGGATATTAATATCCTTGGATCTAATCTTAATATATCTTGTACATCGAAACACACCATATCGAATGTACATCTAAGGCACCTTTCACTATTGCCTTTAGCTAGATCGCAAGACACCCTTCATTAATGTCTTGTGACTTGACTTCTAGGCACCCTTCACTAATGCCTATAATACGGACGATCGACACCTTTCACTAATGTCTTCGTCTTGACACTTGAGACATCTTTCACTAATGTCTCCAACACTACACTTCTTAGAAGAAAGAAAGAATCATCAACAAGAGGACTTTAGTAGTCTTGATGATCGGGAAGCATGGCAACTCATGGAATTGAGCTTGCTTGACTTCAAAGGTGATGATCTCACCTTTAAGAGGAACATAGAGAATCACACAAAAACAAAACTACAAACATAGATCACTTGGATCTGGGGTTAGAGAGTTTTAAACTCAAGGAGAAAGTATGTGAGAAAGGGGTGAGAAACAATGAAGAAATGGCTCACTATTTATAGAGGAAAATGTCTACTGTTCCCCGGATCCCACGGATCCCTCCCACAAGGGATCCGTCTAGCGTAAAGCTAGGGATCCGTGGGACGCTCCTCTTTACCCATGGGTATTTTGGTTATGGGTCATGGGTCATGGGTTGATCCATGGGTCTTTTACTAGATACAATGTATCTTTTTAGTGCAATGCACCTAGTCACATGGGTATGGGTCAATACCATGGGTTATGGATATTATCCATATATGATATAAGCATGATGTCATGCAATGGGTTATGGGTCAAGCTCCATGGGTCATGGACTTTGGGTTGTACCCAACTATATTCAATGTAATTGGTCAATGGGTTGTGATACTTAAGTTTCTACCCATTTATATTACCCAATATACTACATACTAGTTATGTGTATATTTTACCCAAATATGTAAACATTAGTTGTTGTCATATGTAATACTAAATCATAAAATCATTTATACTTGTTTTAGTGTTTTATGTGAAAACGTAAGTGTGTTAGAAACTATTAGTTCAAACTAATTACGTATTTTGTTTGTTTCGTTAAAATGATTTTACGTTTGTTATCCACAAAACATTAGAAGATCGTAAAATATAAATAAACGTTTCTGACTTATTTGTATTAACAATCTCCCCTTTTGTTGATGACAAAACATAATATTATTTTAAGGAAAAGCTAAAATTAGTAAAAGTTTGAATTTGTAGTTTTACTTTCTTCTCCCCTTTTGTCGAAACAAAAGATCTTGAAAGGAAACTAACACATTGTTTTAGGAAAAACATGTGAAAGAAAGAAAAAAATAGAGAGCAAGTAACGGGAAAGGATCTCGTCTTTACTCCCCCTTGACGAGTCCATCCCTATGTGAGGGCGTCAAGAAAATAATACTAAGCTAGTTCATTTGCAACTAAATTTGCAAAATATTTCGTCTATGTGACGAATGTGCTCCCCCTTTATGATTGCAATTTTGCAAAGGGATGTCATGAAATGTAATCCTAATATTGCATGTAATTTTGCAATATATTGCTTTGACACAAAGCTCCCCCTAGCTTTAGGGTGTCAAACTCTTCATGTGTAAATTGAATAACTACAAAACAAAGGTTAGAAAACAAGTATAATGCATAATTTCACGTAAATA
This sequence comes from Chrysanthemum lavandulifolium, assembly GCA_022545495.1. NCBI lineage: Eukaryota > Viridiplantae > Streptophyta > Magnoliopsida > Asterales > Asteraceae > Chrysanthemum > Chrysanthemum lavandulifolium. The sequence goes on along the minus strand of CM040245.1, from coordinate 71,796,183 downwards.
TGATCCAAGTTAGTAGAAAAATAGTTTTACGTATCACGGATCCCAGTTCCCTCCTTGTAGGGATCCGTCTGAGGCAAATATAAAGGGATCCGTCTGTGATGATCAATTTCGACAATGGTGATATAACACATTATGTTAATATCAAAGTGAGATATATATTATACAATATAATCATATACTCGAAATGTAGCAAGTAGCATGTAATTTAATTTAATAAAACTAGAGATATGATATACATGACTCTAAAAACTAATAAAATGATCGATACATGACTTGGAATTACTAGACTTATCTAAGTAACGCTTGAAACTAGGACACCACTAAAATCCTCTAGCTCAAGTGTGTTTAGGTTTAATCTCGTCGAAGCGTTCGGGAGATGATAGAACATGAAACGTTGGTCTTCTCGTACTTCATGTATCAAACTTTCAACATGTTGACAATGATAACAATCTTTGTCATGGCTAGGTAGTGGTGGTGGAAGAAATGAAATTGCTTGATGCGAAGGATCAAGTGAAGCGGCTTGGAGCCTCAAGCGATGGAGGGATTGGTGGGGCGCATTTGAAGATGGCTCGACCAAGAATGATGGTGGTGGTAGAAGTGTCAACTTCCATATGGTCGGGTGGTTGACTTTGATGATTTCTCATAATCCAAATGGGATTATATGATGGTGACGGCGAAAAGGAGGCGGAGTTAATGTTGACTCAACACCTTGATTATGTACCATTATTCCTCCTAATGAGGAGAATGTTGCAAGCGGAGGAGGATGAGGCGACCTAGGAGGAAAATCCTCTAAATTGTAGAGGTGTGGTGATGATAGTGGAGTTGTAAGCGAGATAGCTCTAGGAACCAATGGTGATGGTTTAGTGGAGATGGTATTGTTTGGCCTAGGAGGTATGGTGGTGTTTGGCATAGGTAGTTTTGTGGGCACTATCCTTTTAGAAATTGGTTTGATTGGTTGAGAAGAAATCCTTGCATTTGTTGGTTTGACCGGAGATGATTCGGTTGAAGAGATTTCGTGTATAACACGAGCAATTTTCTTGGGTGGTTCTTTGGTGGATAAGTTACTACTTGGAGTTTTCCTCATGATGAGATGATTTCAAGAGGTTTGTAAAGGTTTCTCAAGTCTGAAAATGAGGATGAAGATGATGATTTTAGAAGTCCTAACAATGTGGTTTATAAAGCAAGAGATTTGGCAAGTGCTTTCAAGACTTAAGCCACTAAAATTCATAGGAATGTGATGATTAACATGCACAATAGTCAACTTCAGAGTTTGTACTGATCTAGGAACTCATTTAATATGAGATGGAGTGTTTAAGTTAGAAGGATGAGCTTGAAATGATTGTTTTAGCTAGAGTTGACATAATCTGTCACCCGGATCCCACGGTTCCCTCCAACGAAGGATCCGTCTAGGCTAATCCTAGGGATCCGGCTCTCAGCAGATATGAACGGATAAAAATGATGTTTCTAAGGTCTAAGACCTATATCATCTTGAGTGTTTCAGTCCTCCTAAATGTCTTAAATGAAGGGGTGCTTAAGTACTTGAGGGTAATGAGTGATGTAGCTAATGATTGCCTTTTATGGAAGAAATTGGAACTTTCATGAGTACCAATGAATGAACAAAGATGACACTAAAGATTTTTTAGGGTTTCAAGTGAAGCTAAATGATCCTAGAGATCAGATAGTGACTTAGAATAATGTTTTGGAGAATATCCTAAAGGCTTTAAGATGGGAAAACTAGAATTTGATCAATTTCGACCAATTTTGAGGTAAGAATGATTATGATCAATTTTGTTATAACCGAAAGATTTCTAAGGCTAGATGTGAGGGATCATGTGAGAAATGATGAGTGATCTAGAGAGCGGAAGAGTAATGGGTTTAAGTGAAACGATAGATCTACAAGCGTTTTGAGTGTGATCTAGATGATTTATGTGTGAGTAGGAAAGATCTACTTAACTTGATAAGGACTTAATTTGCCTCAAGACACTATGTCTAGCTTAGTGTGAGGTGTTCTAAGGACATGTTTGAAATACAATGTTTGCAATTGCATTTTACATTTGCGGGATCCCACAGTTCCACAAGAGTAGGGATCCGTCAGCACAAACTTTGGGATCCGTCCATCGCTAAGCGAAACCTTCACTAAAGGTATGCAATGAGCTTGATAATGAATTATATTCAAGGTTAGTTTAAGAGGTTCTAACACTAAGATATCAAATGTAAGATGTTTTATTTCATGAAGGAAATTGGATTACATTGATAGAGCATGAGTACAAAATGATTGATCTATTTGAAAGACTACTAAGTTCCTTGAGAGTTTTCGCTAGAAGGATCATCAAATGGTTGATGAGTGTTGGTGGAATCAAGAATGAAGAAAGTCTTCATGAGAGATGTGTTTAAGCGGTTCCATCATCTTGTTCACAAATGCGTACAACGGACTTTGAAATTGAGGATGAAAATGCATGACGTTATGATAAAGGCGCGTCAAGAACATTCCATAAGGGATGAGTTTATTCTTGGAGCCTTGAAGATTTACAATTCGCCTTGCGAAGAAGTAGGCGAGATTGTATGGTTGTTATGTTAGCAAACAATACATTATGTGAGCACAACAAGCGGGAAGGATTTCTCGATTTCCCCTAAGACTGCAAACATTTTCACGTAGGATGAGTGCAAGGGGCTTGTACTCTTCTCGGATGTCCCATGTAAAAATAATGTTTGGATAGGAGTAATATGGTCAAGGTTTCCAAATTATGCGATTTAAATCCTCCGAGGAAGGTATGTGTGAACAATATGGACTATTTTTCTCACGAAAGTTGAAGAGAGAATCAAGAGACCAATCTTCGGTGAAGGCATGTGACAACCGGCAATTTAGGGAGTCTATTTTAGGTAACCGCATTACGTTAAATTAAACTGAGATTTGCCTTTATCACTATTTTATAAACGTGAGTTGATTTTATATAAATCGATTGGTTTTACGGTTTATTTCATTATTAAATGAGTTATCATATGCGTTTAACTCTATTTGGTAAGCCTATTCGATTCGGCACTAGAAAAGCCTAAAACAAGAGTTATTGTAACTTTTAGACCGTAACTCGAAAATTGACAAATAAATAGTCAAAACTCGTGGAAACGTAAGTAACGATGTAGGAAAGTTAAATAAATATCGTGGGACACTCGGGGACAATTTATGAGCTCGGGAATGGGTAAGCAGGATAGTTACAAAAATAACAACTCAGACCCTCCTCTTTTGCTTGTGAGGCCCCCCTCCTAAATAATTATTTTCAAGTCCCTAGCTCCTAGTATATAATCCCACTGTTAGGAATTAGAAATTCGGTATTAAAAAGTCGGTCACCTCAGTATATGTAATCGTTAAAGCTCGTAGTCGTAGTTCTTTTAAGCTAAGTAGTATTTAGTTAAGTAACACCGTGGAGGACAGACGGATCTTTACCTTTGTATGCACGATCCACGACCCGTTGTGTGGCATTTTATTGTAAGACTATAAATACTCTCTACCTTCCAAGGTAGAGTTGGAGCTCATAATAAGATTTTTCTTTCTCTCACTAAAGTTCCCAAACCTCTAACTTTCTCTCTAAAACCTCTTGTACGCCTACTTTGTGTTATGGTTTGATGTGTATGTGAAATCAATATCTTACAATTGGTATCAAGAGCCATGGTTAGATCATCTCTTACATATCTTTGGATTTCTAATGGTTTTAGGTGGTTTTGAGTTTGAAAAAGTTTAGTGGTTTTGCATCATTTGGTTAATTTCTAGTGTTAAAGTTTGGATTTTGATAGTACTTTTGTGTTTAGAATCATCACAAGTGTTTAGGTTTTGACTTTGAAGGCTTGAATCATCGTGGTTAAGTTGTTTTGGATTGAAAAGTGGTGTTTATGTGATTTTTCTTGCTAGCGACTTGGTTCTCGGTGTGATATTCATCATAGCGACTTGCTTCATAAAAGTTAGCGAGTTGGAGTGTTATTGGGTAGCGATTTAGTCCTAGCGACTTGTCTATTGAGACAAGCCGACAAAAGTACACTTAGTGGATTCTCCACTCTGGTGGCGACTTGGTGTAAGTTAGTGACTTGTACTTTATATTGTTAGCGACTTGGTGTTAGCGAGTTGGTACCTAGCGAGTTGCTATTTAGCAACTTGAAAAATTAGCGACTTGGTGCTAGCGACTTCTTGTCAAAATTTTGCTAACGACTTGGATTGTAGCGAGTTGTTATATAGCGACTTGGGACTATAGCGACTTGGCATAGCGACTTGGTTCAAGGTTTCCTAGCGACTTGGGTGATATCCTTTGAATACGGTTTTCTCTTGATTTAGTAAAATCCGTGAAAGAATCTATTTCCGGTTTAATCATAGAGTTATAAAATGTTGTGTAATTCTTAAACATGTCTACCACCGTACCTACAATCATCTCCACTTTTGTCGAGGATGTTCAAGCAATGGTTCGGATACTAGTCCACCCATGCTTGACATAAGCGACGACTACGACTCTTGGGCTCAACGAATCGGTGTATTGTCTTGGAAAGGAAAATGGGGTCAACATACTCAAATCCATTGATGAAGGACCATATCGGGTTGAGATTACTAGAGGCTTAATTGATACGGTGAAGATGGAACAATGATCTATGGAATTGACGGACCAAAGACATATGATGAGCTCGATGATAAGGAGAAAAGAGATTTGATGCGATATCGGGGCTTCTAACATCGTACTTCAAGGTCTTCCAAAAGATATCTACAAGGCGATCAATCACAACACGAAGCCAAGGCGGTGTGGGATAATGTCAAGATGCTTCTCTCAAGATCTGAATTAACTATGGAAGGCAGAGAATCACAACTCTATGATGAATTTGAACACTTCAAGATGAAACCGGATGAGAGTGTTTATGACTACTATGTAAGATTCCACAAGCTTGTTAATGATATGAGGAACATCGAATGACTATGCCAAACATTCATTTGAACTCAAAGTTTGTGAACAACATGAATCCCGAATGGCACAAGTTTGTCACATCGTAAAGCTAACCAAAGGATTGAAGAATACAAACTATGAGCAACTCTATGCCTTCCTCCTTGAAATGAGAGACATGCTATGTTTGAAAAAGGATTCTTAATCGGTTCAAAACCAACGAGGAGAGACAAGCTCATCAAATGATTCAAGCGCCTTCTACTCAAACATCGGAATCACAACCAAAGCCTCACAAGTCATACCCATGGGTAATGGTAATCACAAACTCATTCACGATCCTATGTTCAAACAAGTCGATCTTGATGTACACGTGGAAACTTCATTAATAAACTAGCTCTCACGATTAGTCAAAACATGAACTCTCTTCCACACCAACAACAATCTCGAACCGCTTCCAATCCACATAATCAAGCCACCGTCGAGATGGGAAGGTTATGGTGCATTGAGTTCAAGAACGACGATCTGAACAAGCAGAGGTGGAGCTGGTAGAGGTTATCTTTAAATCGAATAGGGAAGGAATGGTAATCGTGGTCAAGCAAAGCCAATCAAATGTTACAATTGTGGAGGTGAGGACACATTGCAAGGAATTGCACATCGCCAAACGCCTCGAATCCGAGTACTTGAGGATATGATGTTGCTTGTGCAAGCTCGGGATAATGGTGCAACTTTGGATGAAGAGGAGTTGTTGTTCTTGGGTGAGGAAATGCTAAGACATATGATGCGGATGTGGATGAGCAACCAATTCGGAGATAGGCAATAATCATCGAATGCATTTCAAGTAGGCGATTGTGATGCGTGCGACTCGATGTTGATGAAGAACCCATTGCACAAACCATCTTCATGGCTAGCATTTCTCCAATGGTTTCTCCTAAAGTCTCTTCATCACCACAAGCTGGTCCATCGAAGACAAACTCATTTACGAGGTATTAAAATTATCGATGAAGTTGATGAGCAAAGATACATAACGAGTACAATCAATCTGTATTTATTGAGTCGGATATTGAAAATATGGGTAATATCAATGTTGTCCCATATGATAAATATGTGAAACAAAGTGAAAGTGAGATTGTACCAAGTGATGCATCTTCTGCGATCAATAATGATTATGTTTTGATGAATTCATCGCATGTGCCCGATGATTCTGTCATCTACGAACAAGAATGCCTATAAAGAACGTGTTGCTATTTATGAACAACGTGCAAAATTTGAGTTGACCACCCGTGAGCGGAAAATGGATGACCAAATCGTACAACTATTAGAAAAGTAGGTTTAGAGAAGAAGTATTAAAACAAGAGTTAAAGTCCTTACAAGAAAAGCTTTCTAAAGCGCTAAGCAAAACAAGAACTTCAAGAAAATGTTAAAATGCTTAAGCAAGAATTGGTGCTAAGGAATCAAAACTTTTGAATGATTTTCTAATCTAAAACCTTGAAAACAAGCTTGAAAATAAGTTATGCGTACAAGGAAATACCATTCAAGCTGCTCACTTAATCACTAAGCATAGAGTTTTAAGCTATAAGCATAGTGTTCCCATTATAGATAAACCCAACCACGAGTATGGGAAGATTGCAAAAGCGACTCAAAGTGTGATCTATGATGGCAATGAGATTCTTAAACCTAGACAAAAACCTAGTTGCGTTAAGTGCACAGAGGAAGATAAGAAATCGATGAAGTCACTAGGGAGAAGATGAACAAGAAACTAGATGATCCTAAATGTAAAGAGAAGAAAATAATTATCACACCCCATGACTACAAAAGGGAGGTTGGATCTCCTTGAACATGTTTAAGCCTCGAACATTGTTGACTCCCGAACAAGTGTTCGGAAAATGGACTTAGATAAGCGAAAAGCGGAAAATATTGTTGAAACAAACCCTCCCTTAGGAAAATGCCTAAAGCGATGTGTATCCTCCCAATACACCAATGCATCTAGTTCCTAGAACTATTGCCACTAAAAGCAAGACCTTAATCGGTCGATCGTTATCTTTCAACTATTTGTTGATTTTGAGAAAACTTGCAAGAAAAGGATCACACCCACTGGTATTCTTGAAGGGAAAGGGTTTTGAGCAAACAAAATAATGTTATTCAAGCGAAGTCATGCCTTTCTTTAAACAACTAAAAGATCATTTTGAAAGTCTTGAAAAGGGAATGAATTTAGACATTAAAGAAATGGAAAAGGAATTTGATGCAATGATAGTTTAGGTTAGTGATTATTAGCGTGCACTAAAATATAATGAGATTGAGAGGAAGAACTTGCATACATTGAATGAGAATCTTATTACTGAATGTGTTGCTCAAGATGTGTTTTTCACTGCTACAAATTGTTCCATTAACGCTTCTCAATTTCATGAATTATCATTGCCACGAAAGTCTCCCATGATCGTGTCATTGAGCTTGAAAAGACTAATTCTAAACTAAGCGAGAAAATTGAACTGGATGATCACGACAATGTAGTTAAACATTTTTCTAAATTAGAGGTTGAACATTTTAATCTACAACTAAAATATCAACATCTTAAAGAAAATGTAAAACTTCAAATATCAAGACATCCTCGGATGCTCCGAGTTTGATCAGATTTTCAAATAAACAAGCGTGATGAGCGATTCATGCTCATTGTAACACGATCGAGAAAGTTGAAAGCCCAAATCTCTCAATTAAAGGGTGAAAAGAACAATGTGGCTGGCTCCCAAATGCCTCCTCTTTTAGATTCTCGAATTCTAAAAGTTTCATCTTCAAAACTTAGTAAATGCATTACAAAGGAAAAGCGTAAGTTTTCTAGAAGAAAATGAAAAGGTTAAGCGTCATTTCAATGAGTTATTTGAATCAATAAAGGTCACTCGTAACAAAAACAACGAACAAATAGCTTCATTGCAAAAGGAAATTGAGAATCGAAGAGGCAGTTAAAAGGAAAATGCCAATGACCAATGGGGAGAATAGTGTATCAAAGGTTCACTCTAGTAACAAATATGCTTTATCGTGAAATATGTTCCCCTCATCTCGGGAATAACAAACTTGCTATTCAAACATATTTCTCATCTCTTAAGGATTGTCTAGAATGTCTCGTGAGATTGTTGAAGAGGATAAATTAGAGAAACCACTTGACAATGCAATTGGGCATGCATGCTTATATGCCAAACGATCTCAAGAAATTCTAGAATGCTTAATTACAATATGCCCAAAGTCCTTAGGTAAGAGAGTTAATCCTTTGATTCCATGTTCTATGCCTAGTGCCAAGTATGATATTCATTCGATGCCGATGTTTGAATGTGATCCGTAGTGTGCCTTCAGTAGTTGATTCGGATCTGTTAATGCTAAGAAAGCGAACTCTAGTGTGCCTTCCAGTACAAATCCCAAAGACGTCTAGTGTTAAGAAAGTGAACCTTAGTATGCTGGATGTAGTTCGGATCCAGCACATCTAAGCAGGAGAAGCAAAAGTAGCAAAATCAACTAATGTTCCCATTCCATCTACAGAATGTCGGTGACATTAAAGCGAAGCGGTCAAAGTCTCAAGACAATACAAGAAATGACGGGACCTCGCAAGCTAAGAATGTGCATTGGAAGAGTAGAAGACCAATCTAGGAACTTTAAGTTTGAGCGAATAAAGCGAATCGTGTTGATTCTAGTATTAGCCATAGGCGTCTTGTAATTAATTGAATTCGATACTATTTGCAAACCTTGTAATGATGTCTGCTTGAATTATGTTGCTAATCATGAATGTGGTATGAATACTTTGTCTAATCTTGTCAAATCCCGATGAATCTTGTCAATGAAAATATCATGCTAAGAAGGCAAAAGGCAAAGGCGAAGAGTTGAAAACAATGGAAACCACGGGAAGAACATTTAGTAAGATAGGCTATCATTGGATACATGTTGGTCATAAGACTAATCGACAATGCCCACTAGAAAATGGATGCCTACTAGTAGAACTATTCCTTAAGAAGTGAGCACACTTTGAATAGGGCTATCTGATTTACTAATCTTGCATCTATTCATAATGATTCCATTGCCTTAATTTACGATATGAATGCTTCTATTTACGATGTGGGTGTTCCAACCATTGTTACTAACCAAATGGAACCCATTCTTGCATAGGAATCCCAATTATCCAGATTATCCATTCTTGTTTGTGTTCAACTGCGGATCGTTCAAATCGATTACGTGGTACTGGACTCGGTGGTTCCAAGCATATGTTGGCGACGGTCGCGGCTCATGAACTTGTGAGAAAATTCATTGGGGACGATTAGATTCGGGAATGATCATTTCGATGCAATTATGGGTTATGGAGATTATGTTGTTGGTAAAAGTGTTATCTCCGGTATACTATGTATGAAGGTCTTGGTCATAACTTTGTTCTCTGTTGGTCAATTCTGCGATTACGATCTAGAAGTAGCCTTGAAAACATACTTGTTTCGTTAGAGAACTTGATGGTAAGGAATTTTAAGAGGTTCACGTGGTTCAAATCTATACACCATCTCTATCGAAGATATGATGAAGTCTTCTCCAATTTGCTTGTTGTCAAAGTCTTCTAAAACAAAGTCATGGTTATGGCATCGTCGTCTCAATCACTTGAACTTGGCACCATCAATGATCTCTCGAAAGGACTTAGTTGTAGGTTTACCTAGACTTAAGTATGAAAAGGATCATCTTTGTTCGACATGCCAATTGGGAAAAAGCAAGAAGTATGCCCATAAACCCAAACCTACTAACTCTGTCACGAAGTTCTTCATGCAATTCACATGGACTTATGTGGACCCATGAGAGTCACGAGAATATCTTTGGGAAGAAATATGTGTTAGTTGTGGTTGATGATTTCTCTAGATTCACTGGGTAAAGTTCTTAAAGACAAAGGATGAAACTCAAATATCATCATCAAACTCATCAAACAATTTGCGAGTTCGTCTTAACAAAGCGGTCGAATCATCCGAGCAGACAATGGGCCGAGTTTGTTAACAAACAACTTAGTGAGTTTTATGAAAGTATTGGAATCGGTCATCAAAGAAGTGTTCCTCGAACTCCTCAACGAGCGGTGTAGTTGAAAGGCAAATCGAACTCTTGTGGAAGCCGCAAGGACAATCTTGATTTACTCAAAGTTCCAATGTTTCTGCAGGGTGAAGCCATCATATTGCATGCTACACCCAAATCGATCCACGATTCACACCGCTCATGGAAAAACTCCATATGAACTTGTCCACAACGAGAAAACCTAATCTTTCATTCCTTCTTGTATTCGGTGCATTGTGTTATCCAACTAATGAGGGCCAAGATTTAGGCAAACTTAGAGCTAAAGCGGACATTGGAGTATTTGTAGGTTATGCACCAAGCAGAAAAGGATACCGAATATACAACAAGAGAACCCGAAATATCATGGAAATAATTCACGTCATGTTTGATGGTGACGGTCAAATGGCTCTGGACAACCCGAGTTCTAGACCCGCACTTCAAAGCAGTCCATTGGTTCATCCTTGTACCAAATTCCACTCCAGCTATTTCATATGTACCTCCAATAAGATGATTTGAAGAAATTGTTTGATCCGATGTTTGATGAACTCTATGAGCCAAGTGCTATTGAGCGCCAATTCCCACAGCAGAGGCTGCTCATATCTCGAGAATGAAGTCAATCCTTGATCTCAATATCATTAAGTTAAGAAGCACTGCTTCTTTGAGAACTCGATCTCATCAATAAATCATCAATCTTGAATGTACATCATGAAGCTGCTTACGGCATCAATGATGAAGTTAATCCCTTTGCTACTCACGAAGATGCTCCATTTGAAAACATATTTGCTCACGAACCATCATCGAACCATCTTCTTGACAGACATCGACTCGCTACCTCGATCCCTCAACTCTTGCATGAACACCTTAGAAAATGGACTCACGATCATCCATTAGACAACATCATTGGAAATCCCTCTCGTCCAAAGATCAACACGGAAACAACTTGCAACCGATGCCTTATGGTGCTTCTTGACTCCGTATTCTAAGATCGAACCAAAAGATGTTAAAGCGCCATGAATGAAGGCAATGGTTCAATGCCATGCAAGAAGAAATTCATGAGTTTGATCGACTTGATGTATTGGAGTTAGTACCGCTCCAGTTGTGCTATGATTATTGCTCTAAAATGGATCTTCAAAGTGAAACTTGATGAGCATGGTGATGTGTTGAAGAACAAGGCTCGATTAGTTGCTAAAGGATACCGTCAAGAGGAGGTATTGACTTTGAAGAATCTTTTGCTCCAGTTGCTCGAATCGAGGCAATCAAAATCTTTTGGCTAATCTTGCTAGTAAGAACATGGTAGTCTATCGGATGGATGTAAAGAGCGACATTTACGAGCGGAGATCTTAAAGAAGTCGTCTCGTCGATAGCCAACCGAAGGATTTGTGAATCAAGAGCATCCAACTACGTTTATCGTTTGAAGAAGGCTCTTTACGGTTTAAAGCAAGCTCGAGGAATGGTATGATCGCTATCAAAGTTTCTTCTATCTACCGGATTTAGCAAGGAGCGATTGATCCAACATTGTTCACCGTGAAGTCGTGCAAACATTTAATTCATGTTCAAATTTATGTTGATGATATCATCTTTGCCTCGATGACCCCAATGAGTGTGACCGTTTTTCAAATGAAATGGGTTCTAAATTTCAAATGTCAATGATGGGACAAATGTCATTTTTAGGACTACAAATTTCACAAAGTCCGGAGGCATTTTCATAAATCAATCTAAATATGCAAATGAGATCTTAAAGAAATTTGGATTTAATTCAAGTGACCACATTGACACTCCCATGATTGAATGTACCAAACTAGATGAGGACCACTCGGGGATCATGGTAGACCAAACGAAATATCGTAGTATGATTGGATCACGATGTACCTCGCGGCTAGTAGACTGAGACATCTTGTTCATTGTTTGCATGTGTGCTAGATACGAGCTAAGCCTACTAAAAGCACCTTGAAGCGGTTAAACGGGTCTTCGGTATCTCCAAGGAACCATCAATATGGGACTTTGGTACCGAAGGACACCGGTATGTCACTAACGACCTATCACGAGATCTTGATCATGCGAGGATGTCAAGATACTTTCGTCGAAATGCGTCGGAGGTGCACAATTTTGGGTGATAAGCTTGTGAGTCGGTCTTCAAAAAGCAAATGATTACTTCTATTTCCTCTACGAGGTGAATACATAGCCATGTCATCTTGTTGTGCTCAAATCCTATGGATGAGATCCCATTATCGACTATGGCTTTGAATTTAACAAAATCCTACTGTCTTGTGATAATAAAAGTGCTATTGCTCTCTCATGCAACAACGTACAACACTCAAGAGCAAAGCACATCGACATTCGACATCATTTCATCAAGGAACAAGTGGAAAACGGTGTGGTGGAACTTTACTTTGAGAGACCGAATACCGGTTAGCGACATCTTCACCAAAGCTCTTCCTAGAGAACGTTTTGAGTTTATTCTTCCACGACTTGGCCTTAAAAGCCTTCAACTAGAAACACTCAAGCGTATTCAAGAGGAAGAAGAGGAGTAAAGGTTTCTTTCATCTATCTCTTGTATATATCTATTCGAAAAACAAAATACAAAATTATAAAACCTTCAAAAATCAAATAGAAAAATATAAAACTTTCAAAATCCATAAAAATTTGAAAAAATTGAAAATCCTCAAAAATATTGTCATTTGTCATGTTTTTCTCGATTCGATTATATCTACGGTCTTGATGTCTGTCATTCAAAGAATGATACGGGACTTTAGATGTTGTTCAATTTTCAAAAAAAAAAAAAAAAAAAAAAAAAAAAAAAAAAATGGGAGAAAGAGAAACAATGATGGTTTATTGTCATCTCGAGCGATAACCCGTTTTTAAAGAATGAACGAGCCACACTTTATCATGTTTTCAAAATTCCAATGCTCGATTCTATAAACATTTATACGAACTAATCGCTTTGAAAAATAACTAGTACTCTATTTTGATAATCATCCGACTTATTTGTCAAAATATCTATCTCTCAATCAACAACCTTTGTCATTGATTGAGGGGGAGAATGATTTCAATTAAATTAAAAGGTTATTTGTCATTCAATTGTTTTCAAAAGATAATCATGCATGTTTAATTCAATGGAGTATAAAGTCTTAAAATCCGATCCTTATCAAGATAAAACGCTTCCATAATCAAGTCACAATTCTCCTTAAAAGCTTTCAAATCAATTTAAATCTACAGAGATCACAAATCTCAAATGATTTGATAATTGTTATCGGGGAGAATTTGTGATTTAAATTGGATTTAAACCGATAATTGGTAAATGGTTTTATAAGGATGTGCAAGCTCTCCTTCCACACGTGCCAAACGATTTCAAGTTTTCCATACACATGTTGAAGGGAGCATCTATCTTAAACCACAAGCGTGATCATTTATCTTAATATGCGGGTTCCTCTAGTATGTGCAAAACTCTTTTCAAACCTCGAGGCACATATTGAGGGGAGAAAACTTTAAAAACCTCATCCTTCCCAAAATGCTTTATCTACTTGATTTGATTAGGAAGTGATGTTGATATCTTTAGAAAATGGAATTCAAAGAAGTTAACTCTTTCTCTTGCCTCCATGTGCAAAACAATTTCAAACACTTGATGCACATGTTGAGGGAGCTCTTGTTCTAAAAATATCAAAACAATTCAGGTACAAAATTCTTTGATAATATATCATAAGTATGTGGATTGATTTTCAATTGGTTCCAATGGCAGATGAACAATATCAAATAGACCGACCAACTTTACTTTATGAATGATGATATAAGGATGATAAGGTTAGGTATTTGTTGTCATAATCCGCCAGAACCGGAGGGATCTACCCAGGGACAATCCACTAGATAGTGTAGAAGTCCTTAGGTATATTGAAAAAAGGAGAAAAATGAGATATGGGAAGAGTGCTGACTTAGACTAAGCTAGTACTGGAATAAACCCAACAAGGTTCTAGCTATGAAGTCTTGGTAAGCTTGAAGGGGTTGAAGAATTAAAAAGAATTGAATGACAAAGGGTGAAAACAAATAGCCCTCCATTTATTCAACCTTAGGGCGAGATCACGGGTTCAATTCATATACTCGATGGTTACCAAGGTAACATCGGTATTAAAGACAAGGCGTCATGGACCCGGACGCACTTGCACTTCAACTTCCCAAACCACTCAAGTTCCTCTTAAAAGGACTTGTTTCATTCTCACGGGGAACCGACATTATATATCGACTTTCTTTTAGAGTTGTTGATATTGAAGAGGAGACCTCTCCTAGTCTCCGCTCAGGGATCCAAATATGCACAAATTGAGTCTAGAGCCACGAGATCATCCATAAATCTCATTAGGACACTTTCAATGAAGACTCTACATTTCACACAATGTGGAAGAGAGATTATATCTTGAGTCCTCGCATTATCCTTGTGGTATTGCGGAACATCCGAGTGATATGCATACATATTCACAATGAAGATGGAAAGCCTTCGAGCCAACATCAAACAAGCTCACGGTAGGTGGCATGTGAGATCTATTCAATAGATCAACCATGTGACAACCGAGCGAAATAATGGGCGATTCAATCTTTTGAATCAATCTGGTTCGAGTTATGGATTGACGGATACCTTTGAAAAACCGGTCATTGTGCTTAAAACTCTTTTCTTTAGCACTTCGACCGTGTCTGAATATTTCAAATCAAAAGGTGTTTATGATTGATAATTGATTTTCATTAAAACCTTCGTTGTATTGCAAAAACAATTTCTATTGTGCAATACACGATTGTTTTTTCAAATCTCTTTCATCAATCAATGGATCTCTATTCACGGTTCACTCACTCCGTGTTGTCTTCTTTGAGGCGTTTGGTTTGAGAACAGCTAGAGCAATTGCGAAACCTGTCAAGGAAATTCTTGAATTATACACGATCACAAAAGACGTGCTTGTCTTGATCAGCGAGGAACCGTGGGCGTGTACCTCGATTCAACGAAGTGATCAAAGACACTTTCGCGCTTTATTATAATAACTATTTTTATGCAAGTAAGCCCTATGTTTACAATCGATCGAATGATGCGGTCAATCCATAGACGCATGCTCACACTACACATTCATCTCGAAAGAAATCATGATTAGTGCATCAATGACTCGATATTTTCACTCCATGCTTCGCTACTGGCTGCGCTAATATCATGAATCAACAAAGCTTCCGCTACTCGATGAGAATATTTCATGATCCGTAATGTGAGCATGTCGATCCGAAAGTCACAACATCACATAATACCAACACCACAATGGATGTCTCGAGATATTTTGTTGGTGATGATCTCAAAAGTCGGCTCAAAATTATCATCACGTGGATCGTAAAGACCTCCACTTAGACTAACCAAACATGCAATGAGAAGAATCAATGACTACGAGCTTGAGCAAAGTACTACATCAAGAATGCAAGAACAATTGTTAATGTAATATCTGTTTGTATTAAAAGTAATTTTAGTATATGTTTGAGGTGACCTCCTTGGGAGATTGTTAGGAATTAGAAATTCCGGTATTAAAGTCGGTCACCTCAGTATATGTAATCGTTAAAGCTCGTAGTCGTAGTTCTTTTAAGCTAAGTAGTATTTAGTTAAGTAACACCGTGGAGGACGGACGGGTCTTTACCCACCGTATGCGATCCAGCACCGTTGTGTGGCGTTTATTGTAAGACTATAAATACTCTCTACCTTCCAAGGTAGAGTTGGAGCTCATAATAAGATTTTTCTTTCTCTCACTAAAGTTCCCAAACCTCTAACTTTCTCTCTCTAAAACCTCGTGTACGCCTACTTTGTGTTATGGTTTGATGTATGTGAAATCCAATATCTTACACCACTCAAGCCTCATTTCACCTCATTTTTTCTCTCTAGAAAACATACACACCACTTTATCTCTACCTTTCTCTACAAGAAATAAACTCTAACCCTAATAACACCTTAGTGGCCACCGCCACTGTTCCACCCACCACCGCCGTGCGCGGTAGCGTCAACCACCACTTCCACCAGCGATGTGTTGGTTGTGTACAAGTTTATATTTATAAAAGGTGAATTACCAATATTACCAATAACACATACGACAAGTATACTCGTCAGTTATAGCAAGATTATGAAGGTAAGTCGGGATGGATTCGCGAGGATTTGAGTGAATCTAAACACAAGTTTGAATTAACGGAGTTTATCAAAACATATAATAAAGCAAATAGTTATAATGAAATTGGGATGATTAAAAACTACACTTGCTTAAACTAGTTTCATATCATAGATTAATGTAATTGTGTTAACCTCTTAACATGTTGGTTATGATAATTAGTTTGAAAGCTAATCTATTGTTCTTACAAGTTAAACCTTCGCCAAGATTTTAGTTTATAAAAACAAGCATTATGTTTAACCAATCAATTCAAGTTTCATAAGTTTACATACATAAACTTAAACACAAAACATCCACTTGTTCATCAAATCACTTAAGAAATGGTCAATACAAAAGGTAACCGATCATAGACAAAAGGCTACAATTGATTCTCAACAACTAATCTTACGACCATTTAGATGTTTCCAACCAATCAATTTGATAATCAAAAGTGTTTCTATTACAACCACACCTTAGTTCCTTTGTATAATCAAGAATAATGGGTAAAAACAATCATCCATAGACAAAATGATTATGACTAGTTGAATAACAATAAGTTCTTCCCAACGTTTACTATCAATTTGCCAAACTTGATTAACAAATGTCACTATGAAACTTTAGCACAATTGGATCTTAGAATCAACTTGAAATTGAATTAAAACATGTTAACACAATCACTAACTAATCATATAATAATCAACATCATTTAAGCAAGTGTATAAAGAAATTAGCCACTCATAGCAAACATGAACATAAACTCAGAACTTTGAACATTAGAAAACATGATTAAAGTCTTACAATGCTTGGAATAAGATTACAAATGGTGAAGTAATGATTCCCAAAGGATTGAGGTAGACTTCTTGGTGTTTGGCCTCAAATGTGGAACTTTGGAACTCCAAACTCTCTGGATTTCTAAGGACGAATTTTGAGAGCTTAAGGCTTTTTTATGAGTAGAGATTTGTATTTGAGGTGTGTCTCATATGCTCACAATTAGCCTTTATTTATACTAATTCCAAGGCCTAGGGTATTAAATGCTGAACTTGGCCTCTAAGGAGTAAGGAAGGGACTAGAATACACCAAGAGAAGGACCTAGAATCGTTTGGATGCAAATGGAAATCTTAGTGATGAAGATTGGCGGATGCGACTTCTCCAACCGGATCGGTCATACGACCAACCGATCGGTTGGTCTTCACAACAATCGCCAACCGATCCGGTTGCGGGTTGCGACCGATCGGTGGCGATGGTTAAAACATTGATTCTAGTTGTTTTCCAACCGATCCGGTTACGGTTGTAACGGATCCGGTTGATCTTCTCGAATACTGAAACTTGATCTTTCTTCACTTTGTTTTGTAGAACTTGGTTCTTCAATCACTATGGTCTTCAAAGGTCCTCGAGATATCGATTTAGACTTACTAAAGCGGGAATATTCGTTTCTTGAACATTTCTTTATTTTCCTACCGTTTCCTCACACTTGGTTATAAACACTAGACAAACATCTTTTGATGCGTTTAAGTACTATAATCACGCAAATATAACCAAATAACGAGATATAAAAGTACACATAACGCTACTAAAACATGCACAACTGAAAGCGTTATCAAATTCCCCCACTTAAACTTTGCTTGCCCTCAAGCAAATCTAGGAAAACAAACATCCACCGGTACAAGATCGTGATTATGAAAAATGTGATGCAAATCAACCAAGTATAAATACGGAGAGGATTCATCAATTATCCTTAATAAAGGTGAAAAATCAAGATGTTTGACAATATCCAATGATTTTCTTGCATGATTAACATTTCAAAACACCTCACGAAAAGGAACGAAATATAATTCACTCAATCACTCATTTTTAGGGGAGTAACAAGATAAATCACACTCATTGCTCAGTCATGATTAGATTATTACCATAAGCTTGTACAAGAAACAAAACTCCACCATCGTGGCGTGAGCACCAAGTAAAAAACATCAAAAGAGGGCTTTTATTTGGGTTATAATGATATGGCTAAGGGATAAGGGTATGGATAAGGCATGGGAATGTTTATGAAATTGGTGTAAAAATAAAATAAAATCAAGTCTAATACCCAGTTGCTAGCTACCAAACATTCCACGAACCAAATAAACGATTATAGCTTTGCTTTCTTCTTTCTACATTCCACGCTTTTTTCGCACTTCCATGACAATTGTTCCTCGACCATAGCTCATTGGCTTTTTTTTTTTTTTTTTTTTTTTAACATAAACTCCTCATGGTTCAATCAATCTCATAGGATGTGGTACTCATAATTATTTGAACAATCTTCACTTTCGGTGACTAGCAACCAACCGTTAGACATTGATATGGGGTAGGCTAAGGTTTAAAGTGTAAAATCTTTTGTATTTTACGGGTGAAGTAAAATGAAAGGGATGGCTCGGAGGTGTAACTAGGGTATCTAGTGCTAAAATGAGCACTACAAATGGGTCCATGTGGGTGGTTAACTAACCAATGTGGCTAGCTAATAAATCATTAAATGTAAAATGGAAGGCCATTTGGGTTAAATCCTAGGTGCCTCTTTATCACACTAATTCACTTATATCGCATGAATGCAATCTCACTGCTTGACACAGTAATGATTTACAAGCACAAGTTCTAGAATAAATAAAATCACCGACACACTCATAGCAAAAGATCTAAGCATAAAAGATGTATGCTAATAAGAAATAGGCTCAAATCCTCACAATTTAGTGGAAAGGGTATAATATGTGCTAGCAAATGTTTATCGATCCGAATAGATTGCAATAGTAATCGAAACACATCTCGAAGTTTCAAATATTACCAATTTTTACCAATGGAATGATCCGATTATTCTAATAGATAATCCTAAAAGTGTGAAACAACTAGATCATGAGGGCAAACAAAATTTTAAATTTAAGCATGAAAACTCTAATTTTCCTATTCACCCCCACACTTAAGTTAGACATTGTCCTCAATGAAAACGAACTTCAAAGTATAGAAATAGGAAAATAGAGATGAAACCAGATATGTCAACGAGTTTATCGACTTAAAATTCTTTCTTCACTCTGGTCTTCACTAGAAATCATCACTGCACACAATCTTATAAACAAACAAAGGTTTTATTAAAAGGATGGCACACCCCACACTTAAGTTCAACCGAAGGTTTAAACTTTAGGAAGTGACCATCAAACACAAAACACACGGGTTGCCTCCCGAAGCGCTTGTTTATTACCGAGTCATCGGCTGACTCGAGTCTTCCGAATTTATTAAGTGCAAGGGACTTTGAACATTTTGAAAAGTTCGGGGATGTACATGAATTCTTCACCGGTAGCTTCAATATCGTCCCGGATGAACTCGTGATGGTTTCAAGGAGCAGGTTGTGGGATTCTTCCCGAAATGGTGCTACAAAGGTGATAGTTTCAATTCATTCTCATGGTGTCGCCATGATCTGTCGTCATGAATGAAATTTTTCGTTTGCTCCTTGTCGTAATATAACTTGATTCGGTGTCCATTAACAATGAAACTTCCACCTTGTTTGTCATAGAGTTCGACATACCCGATGGATATCCATGTTTAACGACATATGGTCCGAACCATTTTGGTTGTAACTTAGGAGCTTTGAATTTGAATTTCATGTTAAAAAGCATAACTTTATCTCCGGCTTTGAATTCTTTTCGAACTCGTAGCTTTTATCGTGATAAGCTTTTGTTCTAGCTTCGCATGGTTTGGAATTTTCATAAGCTTAAAGTCTTAATTCATCGAGTTCGTGCAATTGCGTGAATCTTTTCTCTCCACTATTTTGAGATCGGTGTTACAATTTACGAGAGCCCAATAAGCACGATGTTCAACTTGAACGGCAAATGACAAGTCTTTCCATACAAGAGTCCAGTAGAGTTGTGCCAATTGGAGTTTTATAAGTATGCGAAATGCCCATAGAGCATCGTCAGTTTCTTTGCCCACACTGAAGGATTGTCCTTCACTGTTTTTTCTAGTATTCTTTTGAGAGCTCTGTTGGTATTTTCGACTTGACCACTAGTTTGTGGATGATAGGCCGTCGCAAATCGATGATGAACTCCATATCTTTCATGGTTTTCTCCATTTGTTGGTTGTAGAAATGGGTTCCTCGATCGCTTATTAATGCCTTGGGAATTCCATAATGAGTGAAAAGCTTTTTGAGGAAATTAACGACGACACGAGCATCGTTTGTTGGTAAAGCTTGACACGCCCATTTGGACACGTAATCTATAGCGAGAATGTATTCGAATTTGTGGGATTTAGGGAAAGGTCCCATGAAATCTATTCCCAAATATCGAATATTTCACACTTGAATGCTTGTTAATGGCATTTCATCTCTCGAGAGAGATTGGTGGTTCTTTGACAAGCGTCACAATTTTGAACAAGTGTGTGCTTCTTTGAATATTGTTGTGTAAAATCCAAAGCATCAAAAACTTTCTTAGGCGTGGTGGAAGGACCATAATGTCCCCAGTTGGGCCATGATGACATTCGTCGAGAATTTTTGGGTTTCGGAACCGAAAACACATCTTGGATCATCCCATCGGGACACATTTTGAAAGATATGGTTCTTCCCAAAAGTAGTATTTAAGTTCGAAAAGAATTTGCTTCTTTGAGCACGAGTTAGACCTTTTCTCGAGAATTCCTCCGACGGGTAGTTATGGTCGCAAACCAAGGATCGTCGCCATCGATGGTCATGAGGTTTCATCGGAAAGTAATCATCGATTTCTTCTTCTTTAATTCCTCAAGATTGGGATTTTCAAGGCGAGATAAGTGATCGTGACAAGATACTCGCTCCTTTCTTATCTTTGATTTCGATGTCAAATTCTTGGAGTAGCAAAATCCATCGAATAAGGCGTGGTTTAGCATCTTGCTTGGTGAATGTGAATACTTGATTGAATGATCGGTAAAACATCGCTTTTTAGAGTACGAGGTATGATCGAATTTGTCGAATGCGAAAACGACGACGACAATTCTTTTTCGGTGTGGTATAAATTCTTGAGCACTATTCAATGTCTTGCTAGCAAAATATATGTGACAAAAGTGTTTTCCTTGGCGTTGGCCTAAGACGACTCCAATAGCAAAATCGCATGCCGCACATAAGTTGAAGGTAGTGACCAATTAGGTGAAACCATAATCAGACACTAGTAAGTTGAGATTTCATGTTTGAAAGCTTTTATTCAATCACATTGAATTCAAAGATAGATTCTTTCTCCGTAAGTTTCATTATAGGGCGAGATATTTTGGAAAAATCTTTGATGAATCGGCGGTAGAAACCAACATGTCCTAAAAACTTCTAACGACTTTGGCGTTAGTTGAGGTGGAAGTTTTGAGATGACATCGACCTTTGCCTTGTCTACTTCCATTCCAAAGATCGGAGATTTTGTGGCCAAGCACAATTCCTTCGATTACCATAAAGTGGCATTTCTCTCGATTAAGAACAAGATGTGCGACTTCACATCTTTCGAGCATTTTATCGAGATTAGAAAGACAAGCTTCAAATGAGTCTCCAAAGACGAAAAATCATCCATGAAAACTTCCATGGAGGTTTCTAGCATGTCTTGGAATATGGCGATCATAAACCTCGAAAAGTCGCGGTGCATTGCAAAGACCAAAAGGCATACGCCGATATGCGTGGTTCCAAAGGACAAGTGAAAGTGGTCTTTTCTTGATCGTTAGGATCGATAGGAATTTGGAAATATCACGAAAATCCATCAAGGAAACAAAAGAATTTATTTCTGCTAGTCTTTCAAGCATTTGATCCATGAACGGGGTGGAAAGTGATCTTTCCGGTGGCTTTGTTTAACTTACGATAGTCAATACAAACGCGCCATCCAAAGTGATTCTAGTTGGAACTAGTTCATTTCGCTCATTAGTTACAACCGTCATTCCTCCTTTCTTGGGAACACGATTATGGTATGTGGCTTACCCACGGGCTATCCTCGATTGGGTAAATGATTCGGCATCGAGAAGTTTAATGATCTCCTTTTAACAACTTCTTTCATGTTGGGATTGAGTCGACGTTGACGTTCTACCACAGGTTTAATCCCTTCTTCAAATTGATTTTGTGTTTGCGAAATTGGGACTAATTCACGGATGTTTGATGTTTTCAAGCAAAAGCTTGTTTGTGATTTTGAGGACGAAACTAAACTTTCTTTCTCATTATCCTCGAGCAATGAAGATATGACTAGTGGAAGAAGAGTTTTCCTCCAAATAAGCATATTCAAGATGATCCGGGAGAGGTTTGAGTTCGAGATCCGTGGGAGGTTCTTCGATAGAGGATTTAATTCGCATCTCGTTATTGAAAGTTATTTCCTCAAAATTTTCTTCCTCTTCCTCCATTTCTTCTTTTTCGAGTTATCTCCTTGAATTCTACTTTCATGAAATCATCAAATTCTTTGTCAAAATCTGTTTCATTGATTTTTTCGTAGTAGTCATGAACGGATCGGATTCGCTCAAGAATGCATCTAATTCTCATCGGTGACTTCATCAATAATATCGATGTTAAAACAAGTGTCATCCTTTCACTTTGATGATTGCATCAATGTATTTAGGAAAGGTCTTCCTAGAATGAATGGAACTTTACTATCTTCTTCCATTTCCAAGATCACAAAGTCCATCGGAAAATGAATTTACCGACTTGAACAAGCATATTCTCGTGATTCC
>CM040245.1:71752827-71773300 GCA_022545495.1 Chrysanthemum lavandulifolium | reverse complement strand
GAAATTATATACAAGATAATAAGAAAGAGAAGCATAATAAGTATAAAAATAAGAATAAAGAAGTACCTAAATGTAAATTTGGATTTTGAGGGACTTGTTTTGTAATTTCCCAAAAGTTATCAAATTGTTCCATTTGTTAAATCATGCATAGTACAAGGGTATTATTTGTAAAATTCCAAGTTTTGAATACCAGGGACCATTTTTGCCAATTTTGTAACTGAGGGGTAAAATTGCCATTTTGTGTAAACTTTTATCCGTGGGTGTTTTGTGAACATTTTTGATTTCAAGGACTTAAGTTGACTTTTCATTCATTTAAAACATTTAGGACTAGTTTTGACAATTTGTCTAACTCCGTGGACCCGAAAACGACAATTGTTGTGAAATTGATCATTTTTCACTTGTTTTCAATCTTTGTACCGAATCACATAAAACACATTTAAATGATATTTGTATCATTTTGAGAGTCATTGTGTGTTTTGGTTGTTTTGTGGGTTTATATAATACAAATATATGTGTATTTAGACACATATCAAATCCCAATCACTAAACTATTGCTAGTCCCTCAGCAATCTTTTGAGATTTTAATGGATTTTAAAACTCTTTACCAAAAGCCATCACTGGAGTAGCCAAATGTTTGGTTCAAGTAAGAACCTCGTACATCGATAACCAAATGATTTTGAGCAAATCATAAGTCAAAACAGATTTGATGTGTTCTTTACCGTAGCCGCACTCTTCGGACTAGCCAACTCTTAGATAAATTATCAGAATTATCTTTGGTGAGCTGAATACCAATTATGGTTTTTCCACCGCCTTTACCACAAGCCATAATCTTGTGGGCTAGCCAACTCTTCACTTGTTAGGATATGGTGAGTTGAATACCATACAATTTTGGGCAAATTGCAAGCCATATAAACGGATTTGATATATCTTTACCAAGAGCCGTTTGCTCCTGGATTAGCCAATCCTTTGTTTATCAAACATGGTGGATGACACCATTTGTCGTGTTTAGTACATAGTACTTCCACTAAAAAATTTTAATTTTGGCCATTTTGGGAAAAAGGGACTAAAAGGGTACATTTATGATCAAATTCGCTGTAATTTCCACACTTAGAAATGAATATTGTCCTCAATATTCAAAACTAAGTGAGGTAAACACAACAATTATTTTATTTTTTCTCAGATTTACAATTTTTAAAGTTTTTATATATACAATGTGGGTTATTACCCCACACTAGGTGGTGAAAGTGAAAAGACGAAATACGGGTGAAACCCATATTTTGCGGCTTGTTTTTGATAACCAAGTCACTAGCTTGACTTGACCTCGAAATTAAATTGTTCATGGGGAAACCGGGTGGATTGCCACCAAAGAATGGTGAGAAATGGGATGGATTGCCACCACGTAATTATGAATAATCATCACTAAGATGAGTCTAAGAATCTTAGAAAGAAACTCGGAAAAGGCGAGAAGAATCTTTTGATTTTGATTTTATAAAAGAAGGGAAAATATTTTTGTATTTTTAAGGTTTATATATATATGTACAAAGAAATTCCTAACAACCGCCTCGAAAGGAATCAAGTCGACAGAGTTCAAGAATCAGAAATGCCAACAACCAAATGTTGTAACCGGGGACTTATCAAACCGGGCAAGTTGTGTAAAGGAAAAAATGTTTTGTATTTTATATTGTTTTTGAAATCAAATATATTATATATAATATATACAAGGATAGATATAAACACAAGCACGTTACGCACAACACACTCCCCGCATGGCCAGCTTGTAAATTTGATTCCTCCCGACCACCTCTTTATTTCTCCGTCACAAAACCGTAACAATGATAAAAGCGACAACCGGGAGAAAATGAATGTTTACCAAGGATTAAAATATCCTTGGATCGTTTATGTCCCGACGAGGCGTGATATCCCGAATACAACGATCCGTGTGATAAAATGATATGATCAAGAATGTACAAAAACAGAATCGATTGACTAACACAAGGAATGTGACTAGTAATAGCTCACACACTATATCGTTAAAAACGCATAATCGAAACCTAAAAGCGTAAAAGATATACAAACGTCGCTTAACTAAAACGTAAACGTTTAAAAACAAAACGATTATAACTATAATAGAGATTTACAAGTCTAAGCGACTTAAATGCAAATTAAATAAGATTAAAATATCTAACTATAATTTACAAATATATACAAAAGTTAAGAAAACTAAAAACTAAAACATATATGAATACATAATAATTACATAAATGTAACAAAAATAAAATAAGAAAAGGATTATAATTATACTAAGGAAATATAAAAATATCAAAATTTTGAAGTCATTTTAATTTATTTTACAATTGTTTACCGATTAAAATCTAAAAACTTACGTTACTAAATTTTACGTAAACGTACAAAATAAAAACGTAAATTCAGTCCAATACAACTCCCACAAATGTGAAAATTATATTTTTAGAATCCTAAAAAGATAAGAAAATTATTAGAAAAGAAAAATAAATTTTTACACTATTAAATTAATTAATATAAATTAAAAATGAATTAAATGTATTAAAAATGAATTAAATAATAAGAAAATCTAAAATTAACTTAAATAAATGAAATAAAGAATTTGAAAAATCTAAAATATCATAAAATGAATTTAGAAACTGAAAATGCATTTTTTACACAATTATTCTATTTATTATTAATTATTTACTATTATTAAGTATTAAAAACTATTATTATTTATTAAAAATACTAAATGAATAAAGAAAAATCTGAAACTTTTTACAAAATTCTAAAATAAATACAAGAAGCTAGGAAAAGTATAAAAATGGTAGCTTATGTACAAAAATAAGCTAATGGGCAATAAGCTCCAAAATGGGCTATCACTTAAGCTTATAAATGGTTCTTTTTAGCTTTTACTTTTCTCGGACTAATTATACATAGTAATATTATACATATGTGATGAAAATAAGCTTTACAAATATAAGAATAAGCAGATCATGAGCTTATGAGCTCAACAGTTAAGCTTTTGGCTCGACTGCTGAGCTCAGCTCACTATAAGCTTAAAAAAGGCTATACAGATAAAACAAAAGGTGAAATAGGATATACATAAGTCCAATTCAACAATATAAACAAGAAAAATGGACCTGCATAGTGTGAGCTTATGAGTTTAGACAACAAGCTACAAGCTCGACTTGATGGAATTGAGGCTTCAAGGAGCTCAGAACAAGCTCCCCACAGAAAGCAAAAGAAAGATAATATGTATACAATGTATATAAGCAAATATGAACAAGCTGGTGCACTCGCATTCACCTATAAGCTAATAATAAGCTAATAAGCTTATCCAATACACTGCAGTACCAAACAGACATGCATACCATTTGAATGCCAAATTAAGCTAAGAGTTTAAGCTTAAAAGGCAAAATAGGACTTAGGGTAGCAAGTCGAGCCGGTTGGCTTTCAAAAAGCCAAAGCTCATCAAGTGGGACCCACCGATGAGCTTTTGAGAGGCTTATGAAGATGGTCTCAGACCAACGCCAGCTTGAGCTGAGCCAAATAAGGCCGAGTTTTGGGACAAAACAAAAGTCGATGCGACCTTTATAAATAAGCTACAATGTGAAAATTAAGCACATGATCAAAAGTTGGGTTGCTAGGCTTCCTAAAAGCCAAGCCACGTGCTAGTGATCATTAATGAACTTGTGAGAGGCTTGTGGAATGGTGTAATACCACCGAATTGCTCGCTGGTATGTTGTGAGTGGGCAAACACAAGCTTCTATAGGACTTATCAAATAAGCTTTAATAAGCTCAACTTGAACTCGAGACATTGAGATGGACTGCCTAGCTTCTCACAAAGCCAAGAATCACAATCTCAAACTCATTAAGGAGCTTATAAGAAGCTTAGGTATTAAGACCCACTCAACTGCTTGCACTACTGAGTGGTCAAAAGGGACAAAATAAAGGAGTGATTGTTAGGCAAATAAGCTAAAGACTGGAAAAATAATCACACACATAAATAAAAGACCACAAAGGCTACACAAAGAAGTCGAGTCATAGTTAGGGTCAAATCCACAAGCTTTTGCAAGCTTGTGAACTTGACACCTAAACCGTGGGCGCAGGCATGTTTACGTAATGGTAGCTAAAATAAGCTAAGAAATAAGTACTTAAAAAGCTGAGAAATGACAAACTAGCATTTTTATATTTAAGTTTAGCAGCTATATATTGAAATTCCAAAAGGGCATAAGCTGAAACTTAATACTGAGCACACAATAAAATTCTACATTTAATTCAAAAACGACTATTTGAAAATTTGACTTTTTACAAGAACATTAAGGTTTGACTAAAATGAATTTAAAACTGAATCTATGGACTAAATATGATATAATAAGCTATGATAAGGTGATATTAAGCTATGTTTACAAAATTTAAGCTAATTCTATGAATTAAACAATCTAATATTTTGAATTGAACTGTTAAAGCAATATAAAAGGAAATTGACTTTAAACTAATAAGGACTTAATATTATGACTTGAATTAGCTACTAGGAACTAAAGTAACATAGCAATGACAAACAACAACAATAAACACCGGAAGTCTTTTTATCAAGAAACCAAACAAACCTATGATTATCACTTGTCACATGAACATCAAAGGTTTTACCGATTTGAGACTAAAAACAGATTCCAAACATACTATTTTAACATATTAAGACTATTTGAGCATAAACTTCAAGATCACAGTCAAGAACACAACTTTGTCAATTTTTCATTTCAACTGAGTAGCTTTCCATTTTTAAGCACAACTGATTTTAATGAACAAACAACTTATATTAACTTATAATAACATTAAACATTAACACAAAAACAGGAAAACATAAAAATCTGAGCATGAAAGATAGTGAAACAGTAAATGGGTAGAAATGGTAATAATGGAACTTACTAGTGATCATGCTTGAAACCGAGTACCAAGGTTAAAAGGCCACTCCTAACTTATTGTCAAGAAGCTAGGAACCGTAAAATCCATCCGACTCGCTTTCTCCCCATAATCGCTTATTGGACCACAAATGACTTCATGGACTTATTTTGGATTTTTTAGTACTTTTCGAATTTAAAGCTAACATTGTTTTAATGAATCTAATAGCCTTACACTTTTGTCAAGAGCTTAATAAAGCTATAAAACCTTAAAACAACTATATAACAGAAATTAAAATGACTTGAGAATTTAAAGAGAATAAAGCAAAACATGAAAATTAAAAGATAGTTGAAATTAAACTGAAAATTAAGTTCTATTACACTAATTTGAGAAAGGTAACAACATTAAAACATTAAATGACAAGTAATTAAAGAAAGCAGTAAAACTAATTATCACTACGTGACCTAGGCTAATCCAAAGGTAACTCTTCACATCCCTTTCTTCTTCCTTTTATACTCCAAGTGATTTCTCTTTGACCTCTGAATCTTTCCCACCACATCTGAGCCCTTGGATCACTCAAAATAATCAGAACCGTCCAAGTTGCTTTTTTGGCGCCAAATAATTCTTTGAGCAGGTTTTATCATTTAAGGGATTTGGTTGAGGTAATTAAAGGTTTTGGAGTGTATAGGAGTTGGAGGGGACATGGCATGGAGGGGGGTTGAAAATATGGTGAAAACCATCTCTGGTTTTGGGTAAACGTATGGAGAGAGGAGCTACAAAGGTAACGGTTTTGGGCGCCAGATTACATGTGTTTGACTTGCGCTGACCGTAGCTTAATAATACGGGGGAGGGTCAAAATGCATAGTGACAGGGGTTCTTTTTGCAATTGGACTGGGGCTCAAGGTGCAAGGGGTCAAGGGGCTTGTGATTGGGCTTGGATTTTGGGCTTGAGTTGGGCTATGATATATATGAGGATCCGGTTTGGTTTAGTTTAATAAACAAGGACCAAAAGTGCAATTTCACTAAACTTCAAGGACTGATCATGCAACCTTTCCAAACTTCTCACAAGGACCAAACTTGTCATAACACAATTACACAAGGACCAAAAGTTGTATTTTATTTATATTTAAAACTTTAAAGGACCTAAAATGTAAATTTGATTTTGAGGACTTGTTTTGTAATTTCCCAAAAGTTATCAAATTGTTCCATTTGTTAAATCATGCATAGTACAAGGGTATTATTTGTAAAATTCCAAGTTTTGAATACCCAGGGACCATTTTGCCAATTTTGTAACTTCGAGGGGTAAAATTGCCATTTGTGTAAACTTTTATCCGTGGGTGTTTTGTGAACATTTTTGATTTCCAAGGACTTAAGTTGACTTTTCATTCATTTAAAACATTTAGGGACCAGTTTTGACAATTTGTGTAACTCTGTGGACCGAAAACGACAATTGTTGTGAAATTGATCATTTTTCACTTGTTTTTCAATCTTTTGTACCCAATCACATAAAACACATTTAAATGATATTTGTATCATTTTGAGAGTCATTTGTGTGTTTTTGGTTGTTTTTGTGGGTTTATATAATACAAATATATGTGTATTTAGACACATATCAACTTCCAAACAATTTGGTAATCTATATATATTTTTCCAAGTTTTCTCAATGTAGTAATAATATGGTCACGGTTTATCCGTTGAGATCTTCCTATATTTTTCTTTTAAATCATGTAGTCTTTTCATTTTACTTGTTTTGATCCATCTTTATGATATAGTCATTAAAATGATCTTTATAAATCTGTGTTTGAAACCGCAGCTTTAGTAGCGGTTCACGAAGCCAAAGAAAGTATTGAGCACTTGTATGACCCATGGCATAACACTATCGTGTAAAGGAAAGAAAGTATCTGTGTTTGCTATGTTTGTGTACCACCCTACATCAATGTTTGTAATGTGTGGGGAATATGAGATGGTACAGAAAAGGAAAGAAAGTTCCTCATATCGGCCGTAGTCAATACAGATACATAAAGATGCATACCTCAATACGCATCCAAAATTCATCGTAGATACATAAATTTGTAACAATTGATTGACCCAAATCTTAATCTTTAATGGTAGATCAATCCATATATATATATATATATATATATATATATATATATATATAGGGAAGGGTTATTTTCGTAACCAAATAAAATGCGAGAATCATGAGAACCAAAGATCAACCAATCGATTTTTTGAATATTAATTTTTATTATTAAATACAAAGGGTATAATGGTAAAATTACCTTTTATTTTCTTTTTGAATTTTTTAAGTAAAACGTTTTTTTTTTTTTTTTTTTTTTTTGCATTAGACATATTTAAAATGCAAGATGCGCACATGTGTTTTTTGTAAAAAATAAGGTTAACTATTAACTACATTATGATAATTTTATTTTTCGTTTATCCATAAGTATTTTGTATATGCACATGTATCTTTAAGAAATATTACATAAATATATATACAAGAAATAAATTTTTTACAATAGATTTAAAATTGTATTACTTTATTCATATGATATTAAACTTTAGTACAAACATCATTATGTTTACACTTGTATTCAATTTTATTACAAATATATGAAGCACGCACATGTGCATAATCTAACGTCTTTAACAATTGGTTCATCTTTTGGCATCGCACATGTATTCCTCGACTAGTTCAAACACACATAAAATCGCACATGTGTTTTTAATCCTTGTGCACATGTATTTTATCGTCTCGCTCATCTTAACTTATATAAGTCCGTACAACATCCACAATGTCGAGTAACCGCCACAATCAATTATAAGTTTTGGTTAGTTGAACAAGTAGTCTTAGTATATGCATAATCTAACAAAACACATATGTCCACTTACATATAAGCTAGACTTGGTAAACAAACTAGCATAACACATATGCACACTTATTTATAGGTTATTATTTGTTAAAATAACAATAATCATATACATGTATGCACAATAATAACAACGTGTTCTTTAATAACTATAAAAACACGCAGTACGTAAGATCGGATCTAAAACATATATGCATTTTCAATAAATAAAAACTACGAAACTTAGAAAACACATATGCACGTAAGATATTAAATTCACCATAAATCGTAAAACACATATGCACTCTCAATAATACATATGCATACTATTTAACTCATTTTGACAAAGAACAAAATGACCTATTTTGACAAAGAAACCAAACAAATTTCTTTTTGATGTAAACAATAGCAGCTTAAACAACCTTTTTTGATTAAAACAACAACTAAACGCCTATTTTGACAAAGAAACCAAACAAACCCTTTTTGCAGAACAGCAGCACCCAAACACCCATTTTGACAAAGATAAAACACCCATTTTGACACAAAAAGCAACTAAACAACAATTTTGACAAGAAACCGCAAACCAAACCACTCATCTTTGACAACAAAAAAAACTAAACAACCTTATTGCAAACACGCATGAAACACATATTTTTAACCACCGGAGCCATCTACGCTAATCGAGCAACAATGGTTGGGAAAAATATCTAAACCACAATATTGCACAGGACGAACAATAATCAAACCTTAAAACTGAGTAAAAAATAAATCCATGTCAATCAAATACAAGTAACCATCACCTCGTCTTTATGCTTGAGTCCAATTAAAAAAATATATCCATGTAAAACTAACTAATGGCATGAACTGACCAAGAACGTCAAATCTACATGTCGCAATCACCGAGTTCTCTATTAACCCTTTAATTATTACAGAAACATATATTAGTATCAACCTACATTAATTATTACAAATTTATATATTATATTACAAGAATTAAAAGCAAATTATAGAATAAAACAAGTAGAGTAAACAAACAAACCTTTTGAACACCCAAAAACAACCCACGAGTAATTGTTCTCATTTATCGAAAACCCAACTCAGCCTAAAGATGATACAGAGAGCACCAAAATATATTGTCGATGATGAGAACGATGGTGGTGGTAGTCGTTAATGGTGGATTTTTCCAGCTAGTTTGTGATGAAGAAATCAAATGGTGGTGGATAGATTTTGAGGAAGGGAGATAGACATATGGATGTGGTAAATGGTTAGATCTTGATGAATGACAGCGGTGGTAGCATAAAATCACCGGATAAAACAAATAGAGATGTATGGGTTGTGGCTAGGTTTTTTATTCGCTATGGATGAATGATATGGTTTAGGTTTAGGTCATTGTAGGGAAGATATATACTGGATATGTGAAAAAAGAGAAATACTTAATCGCCTTTGTAGGAGATAAAATTCTTTAATGCCCCTTCCACCCATTGGAGAATAAAACTTAAAGTTTCAAATATTTACAATTATGCCACAACCACTAATAACCATTGATCAAAAAATAGATGGCTCAGACGGTTCTCAGCTTCTCGCAATTTTTTTGTTCTCGAAAATAACTCATACTATATATATATATATATATATATATATATATATATATATATATATATATATATATATATATATATATATATATATATATATATATATATATATATATATATTTTGGCATAAAGGATTCACCCTAGCAAAATATATTAACAATCAACAAATAAGTATTAATGAAATGTGGTAGGTACTACATTAACCTCAAGCTAAGTTTGAAACATCCTATTAAAGCGCTTGTGACAAGCCACGTAAGTTGCTACATATATACATACACATATATATATATATATATATATATATATATATATATATATATATATATATATATATATAGGGTAGGATTAAAATGAAAGTTTTATAATGAAAAGAACGAGCAGGCGTGAGGAGACATGTGTCACCTTTGTCACATCACCACGCCATGTGTCACCCCACCCCACCCCACCTACCAACCCCCCGAGCAAAATTTTTTTCCCACAAAAATTTTTTTTGGGCAAAAAAAAAAATTTTTTCCGCCAAAAATTCTTGTAATTTATTATCGCATCACGCTATAAAATATCGCATCACAATCATAATTGTCTTTGGAGTAATTTATAACCTTAATGCACCAAAATCATAATTATGATGCAAAGAAATTATAGTCGGATGCAAGAATCTATAACCTAATGCACTAATAAGTTTTGGTGCATCTTTATTATAAGTTACCGCATCATTCCACAAAAGGTGTAGATTGGCGGAACACCTTGACCCCGGTGCCTTTTGGCACCAAACCATTGTCCACCCCACAAGGAATAACCCCAAGAACTCTCCCTGCCTAGTGGGGCACCAACTGGAGTGTGAGCACGAGCCAAGACTCGACCCCAAGCCTTATTCCACAAAGTCTCTCCAATGTCCACTGTTTTGGCGGAGGTGGGTACCTATATGAACAAATGCCAAGGATGGGACTTGATTCGGTCAATTGACTCAAGACAAGTGCTCCAAACCATTGGACTAATGCTCTATTGGTAAGTTATCGCATCATAGTTAATAATTCGGCATCAACCATGATGCACTAAAAATCTGTTATAACCTTAAATGCACTAAAATCATGATTGTGATGCAAGAACTTTATAAGCGTAATGCGGAAGTTATAACCTTAATGCACTAAAATCATAATTGTGACGCGAAGAATTTATAACCTTAATGCACTAATAAGTCTTGGTGCATCTTTATTATAAGTTATCGCATCATAAGTTAATAGTTAAGGCATCAACTATGATGCACTAAAATCAATGTTATAACATTAATGCACTAAAATCATGATTGTGATGCAAGAACTTTATAACCGTGATGCGTAATTTATAACCTTAATGCACTAAAATTATGATTTGTGATGCAAGAATTTTATAACCGTGATGCAAGAAAAATTTTGGCGGAAAATTTTTAAGGAAAAAAAATTTTGTTACAAAAAAATTTTTTGGCGGGAAAAAAAATTTTTCTTGGGGAAAGGGCATGGGGTGGGTATGGTGATGTGGCATGATGATGTGGCAAGGTGACACATGTCACCCACATGCCTTCTCATTCTTTTCATTCTAAGAAACTTTTCATAATAACCCAAACCTATATATATATATATATATATATATATATATATATATATATATATATATATATATATATATATATATATATATAGATTTCATGCTCATGGATGACCAACCTTAAAATAAAAACAATAGGAACCAATTAGAATAAGACATGTGTATATTTTTTTTTTTTTTTTTTTTTTTTTTTTGACAATTAAAATTTTATTGAACATATGAACGCCAAAAGGCTAGAAAATACATATGCAAGAGTACGGGAGTTTCTTAGAAGCTAGAGATACTAATACAAGAGGAAGGTTTAAAAATTGAAGCTTTTCCATTGATTCCAATCCATTGCAATGGAGCTTTTTCGGTTTGTCAGCCAATGAAAGCTATCACTTTTGATGTTGTTTACCACGTGTCTGATGTTCGGTTCCTTGTTGGAGAAAATGAGGTCGTTCCTTGTTTTCCATATGTTCCATTGATAAGCCAAAATTACAATCTGTAGGAGGAGTTTTTTTGTTGGATTTGTAGTAATGTGCTGGTGAAGTTGGAACGCTTCTCGCAGGTTGCTCGGTTTTACCAGAGGGAGATGGCACCACTGAAGTATGATAGTCCAAACTGTGGTCGCGAAGGGGCACCACAGGAACAGGTGCTCAGAGGATTCGTCTTGAGAGTTACAAAGCGAGCAATGAGGTGGGCCGATAGGGATGTTTCTGAGGTGAAGTTGGTCCTTGGTGGCGATTCGGTTTTGCTCAAGTCGCCAACCAAAGATGTTTATCTTGATTGGAGCGAGTTTCGTCCATGGAAATGTCCATTGGTTTGGACCAAATGCGGCTCTTTGGAGGTTCTGATTCATTGTCTTTACCGAAAAAACATTTGAGTCTTTGTGTTTCCACGTCCATGAGTCTTCGGCAGGTGATACATTAACTTGAGATAGTTGGAATAAGAGCTCTTGAAATTGGTGGAGCTCGCATGGTGTGGTGGGGGGTTTCTTCCATTTCCATTCCCATTGTGAATAACGGCCATTGCCGGTGCATCTTTCCGCCACTAAGCAATTCTTATTACGTTCCAAAGCGAACAAAGCTGGGAAAGATTGGGATAGGGGCTGTTCGCCATTCCATGAATCAAGCCAAAACCGAATTGTTTTTCCGTTGCCTAGATTCCCTGAAATAAGATACTCCAAAGAGACGTTATAGTGATTAAGATGGGAGTTTAGGTTCGCAATGGCGGACCAAACTCCCATCAGGTTGGGCCTAGCCGGGATGGCGGAGCAACTCCTAGATGAGGAGTGGATAGCATGTATCGTTTGTGCCCAAAGACTGAGGGGCTGAGTACGATATCGCCACCACCATTTTGATAGTAGCGAAAGGTTTTTTGTTTTTAAAAGACCCAAACCTAACCCGCCCGATTCAATGGGAGATGTGACTCGATCCCATGAGATCCATGATGTTTTT
This sequence comes from Chrysanthemum lavandulifolium, assembly GCA_022545495.1. Taxonomy (NCBI): domain Eukaryota; kingdom Viridiplantae; phylum Streptophyta; class Magnoliopsida; order Asterales; family Asteraceae; genus Chrysanthemum; species Chrysanthemum lavandulifolium. The sequence continues at coordinate 71,760,928 of CM040245.1, read as the reverse complement.
TTATTTTCCCCGGATCCCCCCCAAAAGAAATTTCTACGGATTGACTCGAGTTTCGAAAGTACACTTACCGGGGCCTTATACAACGAGAAATAGAAGGATGGGAGGCTGTCAAGCACCGAGCGTATCAAGGTGATCCTACCCCCAATGGAGAGGGTTTTGGCTTTCCATGAAGAAAGGCGATTTTCAAACGTGTGTATCACTGGGGCCCAATTAATGATTCTGTTCATATTCGAACCAACGACAAGACCAAGATACGTGATTGGGAAGTTGCCACGGGAACAGTTGAGAATCTGACATGATGATTGAGTGGATTCCGTGGAGAGGTTGATTCCATATAAATTGGATTTATGGCGGTTAATCTTCAATCCAGAGACCAAATGGAAGCATCTCATGATCCTAGATATGTTGGATATGCATGATTGTGACCAAGTGCCTAAGATGATGGCATCATCTGCATATAGAAGGTGGGAAATGGTGGGGCCATCACTAGGTAGTTTTATCCCCGAGATTAAGCCCAAGAGAGATGCTCGATGCATTATGTTTGAGAAAGCTTCCATGGCTATGAGAAATAAAAAAGGTGAAAGAGGGTCACCTTGGGGAACCCCTCGCATGCAATTAAACTCTGAGGTTGGGCTGCCATTAACTAGAACTGAAGATCTAGTGGAAACTAATAAACCTTTTATCCATAGAATCCAAAGTTTCGGGAAAGCCATTTGCTCCATGATCGAGATTAAGAAATCCCAGCTGACACTGTCAAAGGCTTTTTCGATGTCCACCTTGAAGCAGAAAGCTTCTCTTTTGTTTTTCTTTAGCCAGTTGATTATCTCATTCAACATCAAGGGGCCATCTAGGATGTTTCGGTCTGAGAGGAAAGCAGATTGTGAAATTCAAAATGATAATTAATTAATTAAATAAAAAATGATAATTAATTACTGAAATTCAAAAGCTTGATTAACAGAATTAAAAGGGCAAAATAGGTAATTGCATCCTCCTTATCTACTAACCCCTCCACTCTCTCTCTCTCTCTCATTCTACAACCGCCTCCTCCATCTCAGTTCCCTCTCACCATAAAACCATCCGGCCTCTTTTTTTCTCCATCTCAACGACGACCACCGTCACACCTATCGTACTACCGTTGCTTCCGCTCCAGCCACAATAACCGAAATACACAACATATGGCCTCATCCGCGAGATCTGATGTTGACAAGATCCGATGGGATCAACCGTCGACTCTCTATCACTATAAAGAAATAGGTGACGCAATGTAAGGATTCAAAATCCATTCGTTTTTTCGATCCCGATTTTGGATAGTATTGTATACGGGCTGAAATTCAACCGCTACTTCATGTATTAGATCGACTTCAAGTTCAACATGGTGTTTAGAACCGATACATGTATCAGATTGACTTAAGTTAATTTTCAGTTTGATATGCATGATGCTACTATAGATCGATTGAATCTTTAATTTTAAGGTGTTTTGGTTTATGTATTTATGTGATTTTTTGGTTGGTATCACGAAACTGAAAAAAAGAGAACCGGTCTTCAAAATCGTCGACGGTTGTATGTATGTAAACAGAGAGGAACATAAGGCATTTCGAAGGCTATTTTTTTATGGTAGTGTATGGTTGTTCATATCTCATTGCAAGATATTGAGTATTTTCTAGATCATAATTTACTCATATTATTAACAGTATTTTTTTTTTAAAAATATTATAGGTGATGTATCATTTATTGTAATGTATAGTATAAACCGCTTCTGTCGTGTATATTAGATTTGGAATAGACTTCTAACATTAGGTGGTTTTTGTTTGGTGCGGTTATTTGAAAGTTGTTGTTTAATTTACCATTTTAAGTGACATGTGTTCATAGTTATAAGAACCGTTTATTCTTTTTGATTCATTTTTTTTTGCTTCTTCTTGTTTGTAAGAAACGTTGGGTTTTCTGTAAAGGTTTGTTGATTTTTTAACTATTGGTTCAATAAAAATTGTGTTTACACTTGTTAAGCTAGTGCTAATGGTAACAATGCACCGCAACGACAACTAAAAACATACCCAAAAAATAAGTACACAAAAACTACACATATAATAATGAAAGTTTGGTTACAAGCAGTATAACCACAATGACTCAAAAGAATTATAAACAACCCTGGTCACGCTTCGTTGAGCTGGGAGAGCAACGTGGTCACATGTTCGGTTGATTATGTGTTCACCCTTCCATAATCATTAGTCTTAGTGAGGTTTGAAATGTTTACATGTATCTTTTTTTATATTAACTAATGTATTAAAAAAATTGTATGTTATTATCTATGTGTCAAGAAAATTTGTGTGATAAACATAGTGTGTCACTACAAATATACTAAAATTTTATAATGTGTCATTAAAAGTGTACTAAAATTTTATAATGTGTCATTAAAATTGTATTAAAATTTTAATGAGTCACTATAAATGTATCTAAAAACTTAGTGACACTACCTATATACTAAAATTTTAATGTATCATTATATATGCATCAACAAATTTAATGTCACAGTACAAATGTGTCAAAAAAACTAGTGCGTTACTATATATGTATCAAAATATTTATGTATATATGTATCAAAAAAATTGATGTATCATTATATATGTATCAAAAATTGTTATGTCACAAAAAATTTAGAATGTCATAAATGAACGATAAAAAAAATTAGTGTGCAACTATAAATTAAATTATATTCGAATGTGTGTCATAGGTGTATTACGTTTTATGTTATAAAGTGGGCATATGCATTAATTAAAAAATATTACTCCCTCCGTCTCATATTTATCGTTCATATTTCCTTATATGGACGTCTCCAAATTAATCATTCACTTACCCATTTTTAGTAAGTTAAAGAGAATATAATGAGAATATTCCGTTTGAGGTGGTTGAGAGCTATAATGGCCCCACTTTTATTAATATTTAAGCTTTGCCTCTCGATAAATTTGAGACGGATGGGAGATATAAAAATAAGCCTATAAACCGAACATATAAAAGTCGCATGAAATTCGTGTAATTAAAGTGAGGCGCCGTTACTACTAAATGAATGAGTGTTGATTCGTGACACTATTTTTTTTTGATTCAGACACTCCAACAGACAAACCGAGACGAAGATATAACAACTGTGATAACTCTATATAAAGTAAAGTGGAGTGTGAATAAAAAAGTGAAACAGATAAATCATTAATAAATGAATTGGTACCTTGCCTTTAATTTCAAATAATTTACCCTCACATTCTCGAATATTTACAAATTGCCATCAATACATATTATTCATTAATTGATTAGTTTATTACACATGGTAGTATCTAGTTGATTCTTATTGCTTTTATTTTAAGCCGCATACCACCAAAGAACGGCCCCTATATATATATATATATATATATATATATATATATATATATATATATATATATATATATATATATATATATATATATATAAGTTTGGGTTATTAAGAAAATTTTCTTATAACGAAAAGAATGAAAGATGCTGAAGACGACATGCGGTCACCTTTGCCACATCATCACGCCACATCACCATACCACCCCCCAAAAAAAAATTTTTCCCGCCAAAAAATTTTTTTTTGGCAAAATTTTTTTTTCCCGCCAAAAATTTCCGCCAATTTTTTTTATCGCATCACAATTATAAATTTAGTGCATCAAGGTTATAATTATCGCATCACGCTTATAAAGCATCGCATCACAATCATGATTTTAGTGCATTAATGTTATAACTCGATTTTAGCGCATCATAGTTGATGCACTTAACTATTAACTATGACGCAAAGAACTTATAATAAAGATGCACCAAAACTTATTAGTGTATTAAGGTTATAAGTTATCACACAATTATGATTTTAGTGCATTAAGGTTACAAATCATCGTGATTATAATTATAAAGTTATCGCATCACAATCATGATTTTAGCGATTTAAGGTTATAACTTGATTTTAGTGCATCATAATGATGCATGAACTATTAACTATGATGCAAGAATCTACCGACCAACGGAGTTACAACCACCACTGAAGACTTCATCTGCCAACAATTGACCCAAGTTCAAGCCCCATCCTTGGCATTTGCTTCATATAGGTACCCACCGCAAAACCCGCGGGGCACACTAGAGACTTTGTGAATAAGAGCTTAGGGTCCGAGTCTTGCCTCGCTCACACTCAGTTGGTGCCCCACTCAGCCGGAGAGTTCTTCTGGGCTATTCCTTGCGGTGAACAATGGTGGTGCCAAAAGGCACGGGGGTCGTGTGTTCGCCAATCTACATTTTTGTAGAATGATGCAAGAACTTATAATAAAGATGCACCAAAACTTATTAAGCAGCATACAAGGTTAAAGTTCATCGCATCATAATCATGATTTTAGTGCATTAAGGTTAGAATCATCGCGTCACAATTATGATTGTGATGCAGTATTTTATAACTCGTGATGCGAGAATAAATTTTAGGCGGAAAAAATTTTTTGCGGGGGTGGGGTAGGAAGGGCGGGGGGGGGGGTGACACGTGGCATGGTGATGTGGCAGTGTGACACATGTCACCTCCACACGCTTCTCATTCTTTTCATTTTAACTCCTACCTATATATATATATATATATATATATATATATATATATATATATATATATATATATATATATATATAGGGCCTTTATTTTGAGAACCTCAAGTCATGGTAACCACGGTAACCCCTTATGTACTCCTAAGAATACATATTATGCAACATATCAATGCAACATGGCATTTTGAATTATTAAACCTTTTATTTAATCCTAAAGGGTATAATAGTAAAAGTGAATTTTATATTATTTTTGATTTTTAAAATAAATAAATCATTCTTTTTAAAAACATTAAATTTTCGTGTTTTTTTTTTTTTTTTTTTTTTTTTTTTTTGCTTTTTCTCGAACATGCATGTTTTAAAACTTATTTAGTGCATATGTGTTTTTATGAATTAATTTTATTATTTTGGTTTTGGAATAGTTGTTTCGACATACATGTTTTCAAATGAAAAGGTATGTATGTGTTTTTAGATCATGTAAATTTATAACAACTAAAAACATAATGTTAAACACAAAATTTGATATAGATTGAAATACAATTAAAATACAATTTATAATAAGAAGAAATACATGAATATAATCTATCTTACACTTGTAACTAACAATAATAACGTAAAGCGGACATATGTGCACAAAACATATGTGTTTGAAGTTTCTCATCATATTATTTTCAACACGTGTACGTCTTCCAAACATACATGCTCGCCAGTGCACGCCGCCCAAGAACGTCACGCCTAAAAAAAAATAATAGCCAAGATTAAATACTTTAAAATAAAATTCAAGATAACATTACACACATGCACAAGTTTAAACTAACAAACACAAATAAAACACGAGACAAATTTTTATGTATGCAAAACAAATATAATCCAAACACAAAACATATATGTTTTATAATTCAAACACATATATTTTTTTATACGTAAACATATATGTTTTTATACGTAAACATATATGTTTTAAACGTAAACATCTATGTTTTATACGTAAACATCCATGTTTTATACGTAAACATACATGTTTTATATGTAAACATCTATGTTTTATACGTAAACATACATGTTTTATACGTAAACATATATGTATAACTCTTTTCATTAATTTCAAGTTTCTCAAATATCACCAAAATAACATATCCAAAACTACTTGAAACAAAAATCCAATAGCTATAATTTTAATTGATAATGAGAACTCGACTTTAATATGATTTTACCACTCTCGTTCTCTATTTACAAAACCCATGGAATCCAATATATCTGAACTAAAAATACTTCTCACATAACTCAAAAACTCCAGAGCATAAAATTTGTGGCTTCTTATGCAATGAAAGACGTAATTTTTTTCTGAATTTGGTCATTTTAGCTCTGGAAAAAGGGATACCAATGACAAAATTCATCAAGCCCTACAAGTCTGAAGTTGAAGACTTACCAATCATAGTCTGTGGTGGTCTCATAATTTATTAGATCATCAACACCAGTATCTTGACCATGTATTATTGATCTTGCTTCTGTCATCAATGGGCTCTAAGATTCAGAATCTGCACCATACATTTAAGGGTCATGATTAAACTGTCCAAAAATTGTAAGAAAATAGCTATATTCTACCAAATGACTATAAACATGGCATAAATGAGTATAACCATTCTATGCATCAGTGAAGTGTATGTAACAGCATATGTGCATTCTTAGTACTAATTTGAAAGATGGATTACATGGGGACAAAAGACCAACAATTTGCTTAGGATTCCTGACATCAAGACCTAGGTTGCATCCTTGTTACTTGTACTAGTTAATGGTCCCAACTTGGTAGTACAACAATTTGCTTAGGATTCCTGACATCAAGACCAACAATTTCGTTTTTAGATCGAAAGGCACAAAAAAAATTCATGTGAAAAATATGATGATATCAAAATAATATTTTTTCGGATCGAAAGATAACTAATAAATTCGATTTATACACATATTAAATCGAAACGGATATTGAAAACCATCTTGGAAAGAAAGATATTAAATCAAAAATTGTTTTGAAACAAAGATAAGAAACAAAAATTGATATAAACAAATTGATAAATAAAAAAAATCCCAAACAAATTAGCTCTACATCAAACTAGCAACTTGAACATCAAAATCAAATTCAATATAAATCTCAACTATCTATAGCAATTCATAGACGAGGTCATAGCCATAATAACTAATTGATGTAACAAACCAAACCCAACTGAACCAAATATAATTGACCCAAATACCAATATAAAACATGGCTGCAAATCCCTAATCCCTTAAGAAACCGAAGAGAACTCACCATTTACCAGAACTTTATTCCAGATTTGATCATGAATCCATCATTATTTAAAAGATGTATTCTTACCATACAACGGTTTCGATCTAAAAAAAACCAAGGTACCGAGCATCACTTCCTTTCAATCTACAAAAAAAATAAGAGTTTCGATCTAAAAAAAATAAACCAGAAAAGATAACATGGAGATGGGCGGTTCTTGTTTATTAAGGTTGGTTACATATATATCATAGATTATGATAACCGAACCTTGTGTTGGATGCCTTATGGTTGAGACATGGTCGTGATGGTGACGGCGGCGGCTTACATATGGTAGTGGTGGTGGTTAATATTAGGGTTGAGAGAGATATGTGAGAGAGAAAGGATAGTAAATAGATCAGTTTCTGGAAAATAATAATTATGTAAAATACCCATAAAGCCCCTACTAATTAATTATATTAATTTAAAAAAAAAGTTTACTAAATTCTAATTGGATAATGGGAGTTCTCGCATTTCGTGACTTAACAATGGCTCTCATAATAAAGATACACTATATATATATATATATATATATATATATATATATATATATATATATATATATATATATATATATATATATATATATATAGAATCTAGATCAAACAAGATCAAGCTTAAAGTTGTTAAATGAGATCCAACTAAAATTTAACAAATGACACTCTCCTTACAAGAAAAATAAATTTTCTATTAACTACAACTAAAATTGTTAAAGTTTCGATAGATTTCTTTTAAAATTTACGAAACCTAGTGATACACTTTGATTAAGTGATGATGTGTATCGCCTTTTTGTATGATGAGACGACTTTGGATTATTTATTAGTATAATACGTATCGTGTGATCACTAATCCAAACTCACGATCATTTGGTTATTGGTTCTAAAATGTTAATTTGTATTAAAATATCATTTCTATGTGTATTATTGCTAAAATTGTTATTTATAAATGTTTTATTGGTTTTTAGACTGATCTTATTTTTACAACTTTAAGCTTGATCTCATGTTAACCCTCCCTATATATATATATATATATATATATATATATATATATATATATATATATATATATATATATATATATATATATATATATATATATATAGAGGTTGGATCAAATAGAAAGTAAGTAAAGATAAAAAGGATAAAAGGGTAAAAATATAAATATTTATTAATGAGGTATTAAGGGTATTATAGGTATTTAATCTTT